>OX123186.2:55868221-56185642 GCA_944739405.2 Euclidia mi | reverse complement strand
CGCGCCGGCCTGGCTCGCGCCGGCCTGGCTGCACGAAAGAGCCGCCGGCCTGGCCGCACGAAAGAGCCGCCGGCCTGGCCGCCGGCTTCGCCACCCGGGTAGGCCGGCGGGCCGCGCGGGTTGCGACTTAGGGACGCGCGATCCAAGTGCTTTGTATCGATATTTTGGATCGCAATGGATTGTAACACAATGTATCGATCCAAGTATCGATCCGCTCCATTTGATACGATTCAGTGGATCGATCCGGTATCGTATCAAGTACATGTAAACAATCCTTTTCAGCTTCAAGTTAAATAAACAAAATTTTACTTATTAGTTCCAAACAGAAACATAATGTACAAAAGAAACTTGAATTAAATTCTGCCATAAAATAAATCAATTGTGGTGCGGAAAATAAGAGATTCCCAGTTGCATTTAACAGAATCAACCACCAAAGAAAAGCATTTACAGTAATTTTGTTCGATTTGCAATTAATGTAGGAGAGATTCTTTATATTTCAAATGTATGGTTGGCCTTAGTGGCTTATGCGACCGCCTGACGTTCCGCCGAGTGTTATGGATTCGATCCCCACACGAAACAGAAATTGGTGTAAATGTTGTGTATATGTTTGTATAGTTCTTTGTATGTTTCTTAGTTCTTCCCTTTGATAACCAATCACAAAGTGTGACCTCACTAGCGTTCTACCCGACTGTCACAACAATGATGCGCGGCTTTCTGCGGACGATGCCGGCGGCACAGACGCCCGCCAAAAGCCGGCGGCACGAGCCGCGCGACAAAAGCCTGCGGCGCATGCAGCTGGCACTGTGTTTAGCAGCCTTGACGCCTGCGATGTCAGTCAATCTATAAAGTTGTACTATAAAATATTTGAATACACGAGTATGATAGAGGAATGCAAAATAAAAAAACAAATATAGCGCGTATTTGGCGTCACAAAAAGTCGGTTTTTGTAATCTGTACTCGGCCTTACATGCTAGAAGGATTCAATCAGAATATTCAGTTTCGCCCGAAAATATAAATTGTACTTACTCGAGTATTGCTCGTTAATTGGTTCATCCTAATTAGCTGTGTTATATTTCCTTGCAACTCCACTATGTAATCCATTATTTGGAATAGTTTATGTATACACATCTAAATTAGTATTACTTAGTTATTAGCGTAGTCGGTGTAGTTGATATAGGGGATACGTGGCGTATAACGTAGGGGTTGATTTTTTGTTGATATGCTAAATATTTCGCAAAAATATACTTGAATAGAAAATGTTATTTAGTAAGAACCCAAATGTTTTTGTAATATCTATCGATACCTCATACAGTGGAAACGTCAATCATTTTGCATTTAACATAAAACATGCCACATTATTTTTAAATTTCTTTTTACTTTATTAAACTTTAAAGATACTCAGTTTTATTGTATATTTAAAAGAGTAAAATACGTGAATTACAAAGTCATTGTTTTCTGTGCCCTAGAGTAAATAAACTATTTTATATCTTAAACTCGTATTACATTATATAGCCTCTTCTGTAAAATATATTTTAAAAAATCTTTATACCTCAGCCTAGAATCGTCCTGTGGTACTCATACCACAGGACGATTCTACGCTGAGGTATTATGAGGCTTACGCCGGCCACACGTTTTACGCCGGCAGGGTCCATCGTATGGTAACCGTGAATAGCGTAGTCACACCGTGTGTTCTTGATCCGCACTCCTGAACTTTGGGATAAAAGTTTGTTTAATTGCTAAGTAGTTCAATAGAGCTGAAAGATAATTTTTCGTTACAATATTTAAGAAAACCATAATGCTATTGGAGCGACCTTTCAGATGCCATCTGTTTAATTGTACCTATTCTTTTTTATTAAAATTATGTATGTATGGCAATTCAAATAAAAAAAACTTTCTTTCTTTTTCAAAGGCCCACTTTACATATTAACGCGATTTTTCAATGCCTCCTGGATTTTCAAGTAAAACAGGAGAGTTCATTAAAATGCATATAATAATGTCTTCTACATACATACATAGACTCACGCCTGTTTCCCCGAAGGGGTAGGCAGAGGCATAATAAACGCCCACTTTTCGCCAGTGTTTTGATCCCACGTAATAGGTGGCGAGGCTATTGCCGCTTATCGGGATATTTTGTTTGCCAGAGCCTCGTCCGTTGATCGGCAGGTGCACCACTTGCAGGTGAGGTTGGCTTGTACCACCTAATTCTACATTTTAGGGATAGCAAGCATACACGTTATAGCAACATTCAGTACACAGCGTACCATCTTTAAATATGAGCATATCTATATTATTCTGTATAACATTAGCTCGACAGGTCCCTACCATTTACAAAGGCGGACTCAGTTGATATACAGTAGACATAGGCATATGCCTAGCAAGGTATTTCATTCTCACGTCAGTATGGCAGCTGACTAACTAGGTTGTGCAATATTGTGAATAGATATGGTTCGTATTAACGTACCATCTCGATGTATGTAGACGTTAACGGCACTTGAGAGACTGATCGTCGCTCATTTAGAAAATATTAGCTCCCCTTAATTGGCTAACTTTCCACGAGTTATCTTACGTAACTAGCAATTAGGTAGCTTTGTTAGTTTATCTGTTAGTAATAAGGATTTATGTATATTCGTGAGAGTTTTGGCACATCGTTGGTTGTGTGTTTTCAAACCGCGATACTTCTGTCCGCCGGAGTTTGGTTTTTAGACGTAAAAAGGTAAATGAAGCTTCGAATAATAAGTTGCCGTGTTTTATATTTGTATGAGAGCTTAAATGGATTTCTTTCCAAAAGCGCCGTTAATGTTTTATGTTAAAAGTAACTTTTAGTTTTAGAGCTTTTGCGCCTGTTGGTTGAATATTCGAGCCCAATCGGCATCATACTCCTAGCTTTAACCTAGCTGCAACCCGAAGTCTGCTTAGTAGTAACCAGATGTGAGTTCCAATTTATTTTTCTTGATTGAATATCCGATATACTTACGTATTTATGTACTTGATTGTATTTATTTCAGGTTTTATTGATTGCCTAGTATTTGGGAAATGAATGATTGATGATAAGTTGTATATCATTATGTAAAAAACTAATTGCATAGATAGCGTGGTGTAGTTGTATAAGCAGCCGCCCTGACATTTAGAATTTTCAGAACGTCGCCAAGTGCTCAGAGTTCAATCCCTACGCGAAACGATATTGTTGTGACTTTCAAAAACTGTTTCGTGTCTGAGTATTCTGTATATCTGTTGACTGAATATTCATGAAGTCATCCGTGATGCAGGATTTATTTCTAACGCGAGATCTCTATTATTAATAAATAAAATAATTGATTAAAAAAATAATAGGATATTTTGAAGTTAGATTTTAAAACGAAGCCTTCGTTTTAAAATCCAACTTCAAAATGTCCTTAAAATCTAATAAACTTAAAAGGTACCTAATAAATAAATTTTCTTAACTACATATATATATCGGAACGATCATTAGTATGGGACGTCAATTGACTACGAAACGGAAGTGCGAAGATGGCGCGCTTCGACAGAGTCTGGTGTGACTTTTGGGTGTGACGTTCGCTACAGTTGAAGAGGGGGGATGACGGTTGACGTTCAACGGAGTAACGACAACTATCACTTCTCTTGGAGACTCCGGGCGGACAACAAGTACCTAGAAACTGTCACTCGTTTCGTGTTCAGTAATATAAAATAGTTATAGTCAGTTTTGTTAAATTTGATTTGGTGTGAACTTATAACAAACTGTGATGTAAAGTGTTGATACCGGCCAAGAATCAAGCAACCCGCCGACATATAATTATGATAAAATACTATAATATTATTCGGATTAACCCATCTGAATAATAAGCATCCATCCATCTTTCGATGGGTTTAAAGTGACATTGTCTTTTAGATCCATAGAACTACGACCATCCTATGTCGCGATTTCTCGCGATTTGTAGATAGTGTACAGGAGAAATTCAAACAACCAACCTCTATGTAAGTACTGGTCACAACCGACGGTTCTACGTTTGAGGTTTGAACTTGATATATGAAGAATACGAAATTACTTTATTACTTCATAGTATTGACATTGTCATTTGAAACATTATATATTATACTGTGTAAAATCCTATGAGAAATGTATTATTATTAAATATGTTGATGTGCTGATACAATATTAAATGTGCTGACTGCATGATGATCTGTGCTCTGATGATATCACAAATGGGCGCTAGAGCTAAGTATTTAGTGATTCCTACTGTTTGCGAGTAGCTAGTGTTGTAAAGCTAATTATATGGGATCCTATTATTTCTACGTATCTAGAAATTGGTAATGTATTGTATGGTAATTCTGTATTGTAATAGTAGAGGTGTTTAGACCTCTGCTGAGGATAAAGACATTTATGCCTCAGTGGGGAGAGAACGGAGACGTCCGTTACAGAGCGGTGAAATACCCGACAGATACAATATCTTGGCAGCGGTGAAATGTCCGACAGAGACCTGTATACAGGTAGTAGATATTATTATGAGATTATACCCAGAAAGCTCTGGGGGGTGCGAGAGAGCTGTGTGTGTGCTGTATAAATCTAGGCCTACCAAAGACCTGGTCACAGGATATTGGGCGCTATTGTATTTGGCAGTTATAATTCGTAATTCGTACCATAGAAATTGATAGACCTGCAATACTAGACTGCCGGACAGTGGAATCATACAACCTTTTAACCTACAGGTCGCACCGAAAGAATTCAGGAAGAACCATACTGACAAATGATTGGCATCGAGGTCAAACAGAGCTAACCATGTGATGTCTACGTCTTGAGATGTAATGTAAGTCAAACATTTTATCCATACACGCATATTATTCCAATTGCAATGCATATCGGCGTTCAGTTACAAACCCCTTAAGCAACATTATACCTCGCCGATATCCTATGTCTGACATAGCACAAATTGCATATATGAGCTTAAAATCATCAATATTAAGCTCATGATATCAGCAAATAGGCTAAAATCATCGATTTTAAACTTTCGAGATTTGTATACATCATACAAAATAAATTAGCGGGTCTTAGTCGCGAACAATTAATTTATTTAAGGTATAAATACCTTAAATAAATTAATTGTACGCGATTAAATTAAATCAAAATTTAAGGTATTTATACCTTAAATAAATTAATTGTACGCGATTAAGACCCGCTAATTTATTTTGTATAGGCTAAAATCATTTGGAAGTGATGTTCAAAGCCTCATGCAGGTACTATCGTATTCCCTGTGAAGAGCATATCTACTCATACGTATGCTGGTGGCATGACCTATCATACCAATTAGTGTGTGGTTACCAGTTTTTTTGTATTCCGGTATTCATTTTCCATACCTATTTTGGAAATTGGTTTCGATATAAATGTACTTCCTTTGTTTAAGATAAATTCTAGTTTGGTGTCATACGGCCGTCTGCATATTGTACAAGGAAATTATAATTTTGCTATAAATATATGTGTTTAACAAATACAAACGTATTAAAATTTTATATTGAGTCAGTAATGCAAGTCGGATACCGTTATTTAAAAATGGACCTTATTTTTAAATGCAACGTCCTAAACATATAAATTAAGATCGTATCAATACTTATCACTATTACTGTACCCAACATAAAACATTTCAGCGCCACGGAATTCCGGTATCTCGTATAGGTACCGGAGTTCATGGTCTCCCAAGATTTCGATATTATCTGCACCCTCTCTGACAATGGATGAACTTATTACGAAAATTAGATGCATAAACCCTAATTAAGCGTTGTCCCAAATTACTGACTTACCTGGGTATCGTTTTCCTGAGTGTCTAGATAAATAAAGTCCCCAAGGGTGTAGTATACTCATGACGTTAGGAAAATTATGGAAACAAGTGTTCATTCTGAAGTCCAGTTTATTACTGTCTCAAAAGCACATTACATAAAAGTGGTTTACTTATTACTGCAATACTTAGAATTAGTAAGCAAAACGTGACGTAATATCGTGACGACTGTCTTAATATGGATCGGCAAAGGCATATCCTTACAAGGGGTTTCATTTGCGACGCTTAATTAAACACCTGCACTGCTGCATATAACTTCAACGTAAACAAATTACCTACATATTTATTTGGGTTACTAAGAGCTGAAACCTTGCAAACTTGCACAAACTTGCTCTGGTGCTAATAATCGCTGCTTTACCTACTTGTGGGGTTTTAGCTATTTACTACAATTGTAAATAAATTACTTGTTACCTGCAGTAAAATACTGGTTTAAGAAGATAAAATATGATTATAGTTTCGGAGCAAAATTACCATAATGGTGGTACGAAGAGGTATACACGAGTGATCTTATAGAGGTTCTGTTTTTAGACAAGATTTCCAAGAAGATTTAATACAATGAATTGAATGAACGACCCGCACGTGTGTTCCAAACATCTTATACTTAAAGCTTTGAGTTTTTTATTTAGAAATACATTTTAATATATAATAATTTTATGAATATTTTAAAACATTTATACAATTTTTATTTGATCCTTTTGCTCCTTAGATGTTGCTTTTATTACATAAGATTTCATGTCTGTCAAGCCATTACCACTTGGCCTCATTAAAACAAGGATTAAATAACTAACAACCTAAAACGAACTTTGTTCTAGATTTAGAATTTTCAAAGAGAAAATTTGTAGAAGGGACTTACAGAGTACTTATTTTAATTATACATTTGTCGACGAATTTTACAGATGGAAGCATTACAAAAATGTCCCATTAGTATATGTATATTTAACAGAGCTTACACAGATAAGGTTAGAAAGAAAACTGCAAACTATATTTAGTCCATGTTTTATAATAACACGAAGAAGGTTTGTTTTGTAAGGTAATACTTTACCTTACAAAACAAATGTTTATTCGTTTAACTGCTGTAACCTTGATTCGAGCTGTAAGCGTTACCATGTCGTGATTGTTTGCTATTTAAACAAGAATGAAAATGAATATTGGAGGTGTTCATAGTAGCAATGTGCTCCTAGTAAATTTAACACAAAGGTCTTAAAAGTACAAACGGATAAATAAGGAGTTGTATTGACTGGCGTTAATGAAACGCAAAAAACCCCTGAGTAAATTGTACGGATGCAAACTCGCTATAAGTTGTTGTATCCCCGTACATACTCTTTGATGTGCTTCTTTTGTACCATTTTCAATGCGGAATTAGGACCGATTGGATGAATTAATTACTTTGTTCTTGTAACACACTGTTTATTACCGTTTGTGTGAGAAAGGATTAATGTGGATGGTATACAGATTGAATCATCAATGTTTGTGTTCAAATATGTTTTTCATTATAAAAATCGAGTTTTGTTTGTGTTGTTATATATAATAACGCTTGCGGCTTCAGTCGTGTGGTTTATCGAGAATGAGATTTGAAATATAGATTGTGTCAGTTAGGGTTGCGTTATAATTACTTTTTTCTATATATATTTTACCTGAAGTAACAAGTACATATTGTATTTTTTTGAAGAAGAGTACTTTGCATTCTTATATGAAATATCATTCAGAATCCTTTCCCATTCATAATATTAATTGCAATTCAATTTGAATATACAATAGAATAGTTAAACGGCGGTTGCAGCAAACGGTAAACAAGCATTTAAACAGTGCAGTTGGAATGATGTAAACGGTTACATTGTTAGTGGTTGTTGGCATAACACAACACAACACAAATTCGTTTCTGCAATCACGGACGTGGACGTTTGAAATCTGATTTACCGCTGATTTGTGGTCAGGAGCAGCATCGTACATGTACGACCCACTACCTACCCTACACACACATACACAACAACTAAGTTATGTTCAAAATATAACTCATATCACCTGCCATTCTACTTGAAATATTACCGAGCTACGATTATATCTCTCACGATGATGTATCCTTTATTGTTGAGTACATTACTAAAGTTCGTTCCTCCAAATCCCTGGCAATTGTCAGGTTTCATTTAACGGCTTTCATAAACCCTGTTAGAATTTTGGATACTAAAAATAACACGAGAATATTCGTTTTCAAAGAGTTACGCGACGTGTTCAGGTTTTATTTTTTTCCGAAGTCCATTGTATGTTTGTAGATCGGATTACGTGTAAATCATGGACGCGTCCCTATTATTTGTTTTTCAACTCTTGCTTATCTGATTCGTTAAAACTGAATCGCCAATAAAATGCCACAGATTTAGATTTAAAACAGTAAACAAGAAAAAGGGAAGGTTACAGTTGCCAAGTTGTATCCCGTTACCTGAACCATCTGGATTGTGTTATAGACAGAAATGAGAACGTCGAAGTTGGTTTAGATTCTCGGCAAACTGTCAAACCTTTTCATTTACGAGGAGCACCTACTTATTTATGTCGGAATTAGCCGACGTGGTAGACAGATACTGGTGCAATACATATTATATACTTTTAAGGACTTGTGAGGAGTATCGTCACAACTTTCCTCGTAAATCACAGAGTACTGTGTATTGTTTAAGTTTTGCCAAATATAAGTTCAACATGCCTACTTAAATGTTTTCAAATTGTGATGAATAATGAAGTCAACTTTTGTAGAACGAAAAAAAAAACACCTTGACAGTAAATTACGAAAATATTTCTTTCGTAGGGTGAGTTGAGGTGAAAGTAATGATCGAACTTCAAAAATCATTTACTTGAAAGATATCAAAGAACGATAGTAGCTATTGGTTATTGAGCTCAAACTTTTGTTCGAGTCATGATAATAGACGATGAAAATTATGAACAGACGTAATATCTCGATAGATCAGTTTGCTTTACAGATGTTCTTTACATAATCGAGTTCAAAAAGGAAGTTCATGTTTGTCGTTTACAAGGTGTGTTACGGAATGGCTGCCGGGCGATTTTTTATAATAATAACACATTTAAGCTCAATCTTTTATAAATACGTTTTTGTTTTTAAGTTCCTACTTGCCATCGGTTCATTGTATCAAATTTAATAATTCTTTACAGCAAGCATACTTTGCAAAACATTTTTTACTACCACTGTTACAGTCTTCATTAATAATAACTAGCATTCAGTAGTAATTGACAACTTTTATACTGAAGTGAGTGTGAAATTATATTTTACTTTCACAATAATGTAATATCAATAAATAAAGTTGTACTTTGAAGATGTTCACAAAATGAATTGACAATATAATGAAGTCAGTTAAAATATTTAAAATGAAAAGATACACGTAATGTTAAAACAGGTTTGATAACGCTCTAATATATGCGATACTTAAGCATAGAAATACATATCATCAAGCAAACATTGGCCATATAATATCTAAAGCAGTCGCTTAACGTAGTTATTACATGTTTTGATTAGTGTTGCCCAAATGCAAGAACAAGACGAGACTTAGCCAGTCTTGGTCTTGGTCTTGCGCCAATACACCTGGTCTTGGTCTTGGTCTTGGTATTGCGCTCCCAGTCTTGGTCTTGGTCTTGGTCTTGCAGCAAGAGTCTTGCAAGTCTTGCAATTACCTATCAGTCTATTACTATTTATTAAAGTTTTTAAATCTTAGAAAAACGTATTAGAATTGGAACATTGTGAGCTTGAAGCTTGCTTATTTATTCTTTGGAACACCTGTAGGTACTCTTAAAATTCGAAATTATTTTGCATGAGTCTACCTACGCCCTGTGGCGGCAATCAAATAGTGTCAAATGTTGTGATTTCGGCGCGGCGGCAACGATTGTTGTATATGATTTCAAAAGAAGCCGCCGGCGCGTGTATCATAACCATGTACTTCCGAAAAGCGGCAAATTTCTTTGAGAAGTAAGTACAAAACCTTTGATGCCGCATTATCAAAGTGCCGATGGTTAAAACATAACTATGCATGCACTCAGTTTGATTTTAATGGATATTTTTTTATTCGCTATGTAGGTATGTTTATGGTACCTATTAGTCGTAATGCGCATAGGTCCAGTTTTTCATATTCTTTGATACAGTTTTTTGCGTCTCATAGAATTCCTAAGCGTACCTATACACCGAACTGTTACACCTAACTACTCCGTGAAATAGCGCTAAGTCCTAGCTGCAAGACGCAAGAGTCTTGCAGGCTTAGTCTTGTTCTTGCTCAAGTCTTGCACGATCAGTCTTGGTCTTGGTCTTGCTAAAAATACGCGGTCTTGTTCTTGGTCTTGGTCTTGCAAAAACGCAAGAACAAGACCAAGACTGCAAGACCAAGACTGAATTTGGGCAACACTAGTTTTGATTGACAGATTGAAAAGACTTATGGGTTTTTTCAATCTGCTTATAACATCATAAACAATAATATATTGTCTACATATATCGAAAACAATTCATATTAAAACAAATAAATAAAAGAGTAAACAAATATAAATTTCTCATGTATTTTTGTATCAAGTAAAGAACACCTCCACTAAACAGGTGAAAAGCGAAACTTAATTTACTACGAGATTCCTAAAAATATTTTTTTGAGAAACTATGTTTCATAAAAATGTCTCAGTGTCTCGACGTAAAGTTTTAAAACATTTTATACAGATAAATTGTTTTTAAACTATTAGAAACGAGACACGTGTAGCACTTTGGGGAGTGTCACGGGCATATCCTGGTTGGGAATTGGAGTTGCCTGTCAAACTAGAGCCAGAACACAACAAAGCCATTACGGACAGACGCAAGACCCAATCTTATTCTCTAAGTTTAGGAATCGAAAAGTTGTTCTCAAACGTTCTACTACGGGAACGTTACAATCCCAAATTCCAAAATATATGCGAATTATCAATAATGTTATTTTATATGCAAAGTTTACTTTAACAGAAGATTAACATCCGCTTATATTATAGATGCTGCGGTTTAATCCGCATGTTTATAGGCGCATGCTTCATGCTTTTTGGAAAGCATCCAACTTTTATATATTAAACTAGCTGACCCGGCAAACGTAGTTTTGCAAAGTTTTTTTTTTTTTTTTTTGAAAAATAGATGTTGGCCGATTCTCATAGATACCGGATAAGCACAAAAAATTTCATCAAAATCGGTCAAGCCGTTTCGGAGGAGTATGGCAACGAAAACTGTGACACGAGAATTTTATATATTAGATTAAATATTCCGTAAAAATAAATAAATTTAATTTTTAAATAATCTTTTAAACGTCGAGACTTGTACCTACGCATTGTGATGTCTATGTAACGGGTCACAATTATGACATGTACTTATTTGAAAACAAAAGTGAAATATTTTCTTATTACCACGACGTTTCGGAAATGACTGCACTGTTGGCGTAGTGGTTTAAGCGGCCACCTCACCGCTTGACACTGCGTCGAGTGTCGTGGGATCGATTCCCACACGAGACAACACTTAGTGTGATCCATAAATTGTTGTTTCGAGTCTGGGTGTTCATTGTATCCGTGAGTTGTATATTTGTAAAGTCCCCCGCGAAACAGCATTTATTCCTTGTGTGGGAGTTGTCTTTTATTAAAAAAAATAAAAAAGTGAGAAATGGAAAGAATAACATCCGTGGTTACAAGATTAGATGTATAAATGACTTGATACCTATTATATGTATAAGATTATTTAAAATATTGTACTTCTTATAACACATTTATTGAATGCTTGAGGATTTTTATACTTTTTGATTAATAAATACCGTTTAGTTAACCGTTTACCGTTTGTTCAAAATAGCTTTATATCGATTTTAAGAATAATACGAGCAATAATGTAAACAGTACATTTAATAATAGAAAGTTTAAAAGGAGACCAAAGTAGTTAGGTAGCTTTCTTATTACTTTTATAAACTTGACGCTTAATATTGCTTTTCAATCCTTGCGTAGAAGTGAAATATCATTCAGTAATATGAAGTCTATTTACAGAACAACTTTATGACAAGACTTGCTTTTCTATGCGGTTTCACTTTCTTTATATTAATAAGTATACGGGTGTCGTTTGGTATCTAAACCTTCTATGAATTTATTGAAACTCAGAAAATAGTTTTATAAAATCTTGTTGTTAAGAATGGGTTTAAGTTATACAGGAGCATAGCTTTGCTCACAGCTGGACATAGTCGCTTCACTATCACTACATAGTATAAAACAAAGTCTGTCTTCTGTCTGACTGTCCCTATGTAAGTATATCTACTTAAATCTTTAAAACTAGGCAACGGATTTTAATGCATTTTTTTTTAAATAGATAGAATGATTCAAGAGGAAGGTTTATATGTATAATACATATATGGCGGTATGAAGTTCGCCGGGTCAGCTAGTTTTTAAATAAATTATCAGCTGAACGCTGTGTATTGTTGTTCGTGCTGTATGATCAGTTATTTCTATTAGTATCGCGCTCACTGTAATCATTTATTTTAATTTGCTTTATAGTTCTTTATAATCTATTCCATTTTTGGAAATAAATAGGTAAATATTACATTGATTACTGATTTTCCAATAATATAGTCTAAAATTAGAATTAGAAAGCGGCGATAGCCCAATGGTGTATGTATCGGAGTGCCGAGACGATGGTCTCGGGTTCGATCCCCAGGTACACCGGACACACACCTCTGACTTTGCGAAATGATGTGTGCATTATAAAGTAATTATCGCTCGCTTAATGATGTGCCCGGTAGATGGCAATAGGCTCGCCCCCTATTACATTGGGACCGAAACATAACTGGCGAAGTGTGGGTGTGTAATGTATTACACATCTCTGCCTACCCCTTCGGGGATAAAAGGCTTGAAGTTATGTTATAGTCTAAAATTGTTTAGCCCGATATGCGTTACGCCATAGCAATTAATACTAATAATAAACATACTGACGCATAATTTCAGCCTTCTAAACATCACGGCCGGCCGACATAAGATCAGCTCAGCATTTTGATTGCTATCTCAAATGTATTACCGATGGATGCCCAAATGTGATTTGCCGCTGATTTGCGGCCTGTCAGGCCTGTGACTCGCAACGTAAACATCAACGTTGTATTAAGAGCGTTTAATCCGTCGGAGGCGATTTTGCGGGATTTAATTGTAATATTACGTTACGGATAAATAACAATTAATGAAAAAGATATAGAAAATATGAAAGTTCAGTTCTTTATCAAGAGAGTGCTATAGAAAAATATATGGGTTACTATAGTAAATATTTTAAAACGGATGAATTTAAAAAAGTCATTTTCGTAATTTCTGTAGTTTAGGCCAGCATTAATGGTCGCTAGTGCTATGAAAACTTATCGTTCTATAATTCTGTAAATGTAAACTGTACGAGCAAAAGCTATACAAGCGAATCCTTAAAAAAGAAATTGTACTTTCATTCATAATTTTCAAGAAAATCGGAGATCAAAACAGTGCATTTTGCTTAATTTTAGCCCGCAAATTTGCATTTATATCTAAAAAACTACTGTGATTATTAAAAAGATATATACACATTTAGAAACCTTAAGATTCATTTTATGTCATATAAAAAAATTGGAATCTAAACTTTTCGTTTGTAATTAATATGATTTTTTTAAAAAGACCTATAAAGCTCGAAGCGCGATGCTATGTCCGCCATTCAGCGCTGAGCGCTCTCAGAGGACGGACCTGTCGCTCGCGTCCGCGTCCGCCATTTTACGTAAATATTGCATTCTAAAACGTTTATAGCGCGGCTAAAGCTTCTTGATCCTTATTTTTTTTCTCAACCTATTTTTTTTATAAATATGAAAAGTTGATTTACTTAACTTTATTTATGTATTAAGTATTAAACTAGTGTGTTAGTCAAGACATCTGGAGTCTAGTGGTTACTGGTTAGTATAGTAGCGCGGTCAACTAGGGACTGGGCGAGACTGACAGAAAAGGACCGTTAGATATAATACCTTGCTGCAAAAATCAAGTGGCAATATGCAGTATATACAGGTACAGTCGTTAGACGCATTTGATCTTTGATGGGTGACCATGGGATTGGCTTGCAGAGCCTATATCGCAGGTTTATTTTCGTACAAACTACATAAGTTAAGGTAAAGTAATTGACATCACGGTCATAGTATGGATGGGTGACCGACCGATAAATTTAAAGAGCCCATGTATGAGGTTCTTAAGGGGGGCAAAATTATGGTTATTTTTAAGCGCGCCGCCGTTAGCATGATACCAATGTAATAGGTATTTACCTAAAACATACTATGCAATGGAATTAAAAGCACACTTGAATCGAATATTATCTTACAAACCGCCGCAGCTCAGCTGATCCCCACGAGCTCGCATTGCAGGTACCTAACACACACAAGCCCACGTACCTACTGTGCAGTGTTATTCTGCACCAGTTAACAGTTTATTTTGAGACTCAATTCTTCTAACTATATTTGTTCAAAATGCAGTTTCGATCTAATATCAGTGTCATACTCATGTCACAAATGGTATTCTCCTAAATAAACTGATATTGGAATGTTATCGTGACTAGATCGTTAATTGAACAATGTCATCATCATCGTTCTAGCATACCGTGGATTCGAACCCGATACCTTCTGCATAGCAGTCCGTTGGTATCCAGTAGGCTATCGCTGCCTGTTGTTAATTAAACAATGTGTCAACGTCAGTGAGAACAAAAGAAATCAAATTATAGTTGGTGCCACGAAAAGATAGACTTTTTGTAAACAAACATTCAGAGCTTCACAACCTTTTTTCAAACAGCGTTTTAGATTTTATGCTTTTGAACAGTTTTTTTTTCAATGCCTAATTATGCCACTATGTTTTTAAATTTATATTGTTAAATTTTACTGAAATAAAAATATTTGATTTTGTGTTTTAATGGTCGAATGTTCATAAATTGGCCGATTTTTTTGTTGTTTTACACGTAATAATCTGTAAATTAATGAAAATAGAGTACCATGTATGTTAATTATAGAGTACATACATGTTACTTTATTATTGATACGATTTTTTAAAAATCAATACGCAAGAAATAATATTGCTCAAAGTAGCATATTTATTCTAAAATATTAAATTATTGACCAACAATGAATAATATAACAGATAACTAGCTAATACATTGCATAAACATTTCTAGGCATTGAGATTTTACGTTGTCTGTGAATGAAATCGTCAGAATGAACTTAAACAAAAACCATTAAACGTTACGGTAGTCTGAAAACGCAATTTCTTTTTTAGGTATAAATAATTTTCTGCCATCTGATATTCTGCACGGCTTTTTCGAGATGCCGACAGCGAGAAGAGCGTTGCGATCCTATAAACTTGTATTTAACTTAACACCAACCCCTTCTTGATAACTAAAAATTTAATTTTGTCCTGTGATAAAAAGATGTTAAGCCCAAGAATGTATCATTTCAATGAACTAACGCCAAATGTTGACACTCTAGGCGTCAGTACCTCAAAACATTAAAAGATCCTGTTGACAGCGCATAATATCGATAAAAACCCGATCCATTGACATATTAGTTTCCAATGACACGTATCTATGTACCGTTGCGCTCATTGATTTGAAATTATTTGTTTTTGACAGAACTATCGCTAAGTAACTTAGTAAAAATTCTTTATTTACAAAATGTCTATGTTCTCGTGGCACGGACTCTAGATGATAATGACATTTAAATTAGAAGAATACCAATTCTGAGTCAATTTAAAATCTAATCTCATTTCGTTCAAAATATAATTTCAATGTCATATAAAATACGAGAATTGTCCTTATCTATGTAAAATTTTATAAAAAGAGGGATTTATATCATCGCACACTGTGTGTAATAATTTTAAGTGAATATATATAGTATAATTACAATATTTTGTAAATACAAATCAACATATCGACTGTGAACTGGCAACCGGTAATATCTCAATTTTGACAACTTTAGAGGAGGAAGAAAAAACATGTTTGCATCATATATACAACATCTCGTATATTAAAAAAAAACGTAGTTAATAATTTTTTTTTATTACACATGTATTTAAAAACAAAAGTTACATTATATGCTTCCTTCCAATATAACATCGAGATAGGACAATAAATCAACACAAGAACAAACATAGGACATTTTACCTGGAACATTATGGGCGATCCCAACAAGACTGTAAGTCCACCTTCCAGGAGACCTAGCTCTGCTATGACGTCCGATGCGTAGCCGCCACTCCAGAACCTTTCTGCTCCAACGGCCATCGGTTCTTCTGGCTGTGTACCCTACCACTGCCACTTCAGTCTGACTATTCGGAGAACTATGTCAGTGACTTTGGTTCGCCTGCGGATCTTCTCATTTCTGATTCATTCCTCATTTGTGTCGACACTGGCTACACACACTGGTCAAGGCTTTCGTCTTGAGACACTACGGGATATCGAACGTGAAGTTTTCTATAGGAGCAGGTACGACATGGACGTTATACATGATTTTCGCCTTGTTCGACCTACTTGTTTGGAGACTCTACAGACGCTACCGAGCATTGTGCCGAGGCCTTCCATGGTCTCAACCTCTCTAGTGAGTGATACAGTAGTCGCCGTTGATATTGATACCGAGTCTATCTCAGTCCCGAAGCTTGAAGACGTCTTTAAGCCCAGCGGTAAATAGTTTATGAGATATAACATCTCCCTGCCTCATCCCTCGCTGTAGTCGAATAGGTTTCGAGCTCTGGTCCTGGAGGCGGACTGACATGGTGATCTTTTCGTACACACGCTTCAGCGCTTCGACGTATCGATAGTCGATCTGGCACCGTTGGAGAGACTGCAGCACCGCCCAGGTTTCGATCGAATCGAAGGCTTTCTCATAGTCTACAAACGCCAAGCATAGAGGCTGGTTATACTTGTCGGGCTTTCATATGTGTTCAGTATGTGGTCTATAGTACTATTAGCCTTTTCGGAAACTGGCTTGTTCGGAAGACTGGAAGTCGTGTAGCTTGCAAGCGTGACGATTCGTGATGAACCTTGAAAACAGCTTATAGAAGTGGCTCAGAAGTGAGATGGGCCTGTAATTCTTTAAAAGGATTTTGTGGAACTTTTTGAAGAACAGCACAACCACACTTCTGTGCCACACCTGTAGCGTTATACTCTCGTGTATGGCGGAATTAAAAAGGTTACGAAGCATTTCAAAAGCGGGTGTACCGCCAGCTTTTAAAAGCTCTGTCGTAATTTTGTCATCACCCAAAGCCTTGTTGTTTATGAGCTGTTTTAGGGCCACACTAATCTCGTGCATACTGACGTCCGGGATGTCTTCGGTATGGTGTCGGGTCAATTTAGCTCTAGGGTCGCGTGTGGTTGCGGGGGCGTTTATAACTTTCCATAGAACCATTTGATCTCTTTCAAGAACTGAGGTCTGGATGACACAACACTACCATTCTCCGTCTACAGCTTTGTTAGCTGATTTTAATCGATAGACAGATCTCTCTGGAATAGAGATTTGAATTAGAGCCTTTGTTCCGCTCAATCGCCTCATGAACACATTTGATGTTGTACCGGCGGATATCGCGGGTAAGAGACTTAGATATCTGTCTATTCAGGCGCCGATATTTTGGCATGTCGCAGCCAATATCAAGACGGATAAATCATTTGAAATCACAAATAATTTCCATTATTATTTATGCTCTATCGAATCCAACCAAGCAATTGGCAAGTAAGTCATGAGGCGGTTAGGGAGTTAGAACATAGTCCTGCAATCTCTAAGCAGCAAGCCTGTGTGACTCGATGGGCTAGAGCATCAAGTCGTAAATGCTGATAACTAAAGGGGGTAAAAGGTGTGAGCCTTTTATCCCCGAAGGAGTAGGCAGTAGTGTATTACACACCCACTTTTCGCCAGTTATATTTCGGTTCCAGTGTAATAGGGGGCGAGCCCATTGCCATCTACTGGGCACATTATTAAATGTGGTTAACACTTGAATAATGCGTCAATAACAACTTATAGCGGAATCGTGCAACTTAAAAGCATGTATTACATCGAGAGTTTGTATTGAATAACCTAAGGAAAGGTATTTTCGGTTGATGTTATGCTAAGTTCAATGCAACCAAGAAGTACTATCTCTGAATAATTCCAATCTGTCAAAAGTTTGAACGGTAATCAACGGCAACGCATTATGTACTATCTCGATTTACAAATTATTAACAGATATGTTTAGATATGTTAAATATTAATAATAAATGTATAACAAAACCTACCATCATAGATTCTAGAAGTCCTCAATAATATCCCTTTATAACTTAGGGCACCGAAACCTAATGAATCCACATAAAACAGTTGTTTGTTTTAAGAGTGCGCGAAATCGCGTTCATGTCCATAATGCAAGATAGCATAAAATGCTCGCAGTCACTGCGCATTGCAGTTAGTACAAGTTGAATAAAGCGAATTCTGGCGCTAAATTGAAATGTATTTAAGTTAGGATTTCTTCCAACGATGCGGAGTATTAAATGGTATACTCGTAAATTGGCATTAAAAAGTGAAATCTGCAAAAAAATGAGATAGGACGTGTTGCCAGTTCACAGTCGATATTGTATATTTTTTTCTTTCTTATAATTAATTAATTATTTTCTTTTACCCGACTCTTTTGGTTTTGTATTCAGTGTCATTCGTGGGTTTTCATGCATTAATAACAAAATAGATTTATATTTGAAATGTAACAATTATGTAGATGACAATTATAAATTATTTCTATCATATTATAAAACTGCGCGAAATTATTATAAATAGTCGTTGTTATCCTGAGGAACATCATCCTACTAAACAAATATGTAATATCTATCTTTATTTGATACCTTTAAATGCATGTGCATTGAAAATAATTAATTTGAATACTTTCATGTCATAATCGACGTATTACATAAACGAATACTGTTCATGTATGGCAAGAAGGATCAAGATTATTATTCCACGCGACACCGTCATAGTGCGCCGGGTCTCGCATGCGCGGTGTGCGGGCGACCGCGGTACTATAAAAACCTAAACTCGAGCCGCCGCTCGAGGCGTATACGCTCTTAATGTACACGTACCTCGTAAAAACATTACCTATACTCAACTGAGCGAATGTTAATTTAGCACATTAATGCATGTTTGGGGAATAAATAGAAATATATATTTTGATAGCTTATTTAGAGTTACATAAAGGACTTGTTTATTGAACTAAAACGCTGATTCAATATCCTGTAAGAGCAGTGATTCAACCGAAAAACTGTTAATAAAATTTTACTTAGGTAGCAGGATATAAAAATGTAATGTCTATTTAACCCTAGAGTGGTCGCGCATATAAATATACCATAAGAGGTCGCGCGGATGACGTGTGTCATCCATTTGCCAATGATGATTTATAATAATAATACCAATATTTTGGGTGCATATTTTTATTGAAAGTAACAGACATAAAATCAGCTACATAATAAAACAAAAAAAAATCAAAAAGAAGGGTTTTAATTATAATTAGGAACTTATGAACGAGTAATTAGATTTTTTTTGCTTCTGAGAGCAACTTTTGATATTAACTATAATTATGAGAGACTAAAAACATTCTTAGGTATGATTTTTATAACAACTATTGCACATATACATGCAATGGTCAATATACGCGTGATTTTATTACGTTCTCTTCCACGCGCACCTCCACTAGGAGTACTCGTCGCTTCTTGTGGTTGTTCTTCGAATGGAATACCCAAAAAATCGCTTATTTTCAGCTTGAGAATCTTGGGTAATACAATCAGTACTCATTCTTCTACTAGCCAAAGGTTTCATCATACCCAAATGTCTTCATCTTCCTCCAGTAACCAGAATTCGTTGTGCTGATCTCAGCTTGCCATTTTTAGTTCTAATATAAAAATAAAAATATTTTTTAAGGAAAATAGGCATAACAAATTACTATTTTCATTAAATAAATAATATTTACAATAAAAAGCGCTACATATATATCATAACAAATACAAAATCGTTAAAAAGGTTATAAAATGGTCGTCATAAAATACTTACGTAAACGGTCGCGCGGATGACATACGTCTTCCACCTACAAATATGCACTTCCCCTGACTCAAGCGAACCACTCAAGCGCACGGCAGTAACTGACGTCACGGAGCGTACTATAAGCAATACTAAACTGGGCGCCAGCGATGTGTTACCATATAAAAATCAAGAATTCGCGGCCATTTAGTTAGCGTGGATGACTAATGTCATCCACGCGACCACTCTAGGGTTAAGAGGTTTTCTTAATCTACAGTAACGCTTTTCACGAATAAAGTAAAAATAATACTAGTAGCTAATACCATTCAGGAATGCATGTTGCATAAACAATGATACATTTTATTTTGAAGATATTTCCTCTAATGAATCGTGCAGTACCATCTTGCAAAAAAATAAGGCAATCCATTGAAGAACCACAAACGTTGAGTTCAGTAAGTTCTGAAATCACATTTAGAAGCAAAACTAAAATGAAACTTTAATTTCCGTACCGTATTTATCTGTTTGAATGAATACTTAATAGAAACTGACAGAGATATCTAGGTGTAACTTTATCAAACTAAATAAAGTGCCTAACGAATAAATCAATGAATTGAACAGAGATTCAGACGCGTCGATTGAATATATTATCTGTTACTGTGAATGCGCTAATGTTGAAGAATTTAATCGGGAGCGGGCGTGGGAGCGGCAGAGCTGTTCGTCTGAATTTACGAGCGAAAAAGCTTCCGCCGCTTTCGACGTTCACGCCCCACTACAACCATTTTTGTACATAACAATTTAAATAAGCACCTCAAATTAAATTATGATTATAGAAACTTAGCACTTTAAAGTACCCGCTTAGTGCCCGTGTCGAAAAATTTCCGTTACTTTAAATTTATACCCAAGTGGTTACATTGTTTCGAAATGTATTTTAGTTTAGCTTCGGCGAACTTTCTTCATGATATTGTGGTGCAATATAAACTGTTGCATAAAAAAGGTACTCCACCTATAGATATTGGAAAACCAATCTGTTCGGGAGTTATTGCGGATTTTCTTGTTTGTTTTTGTGAGCGTTAGTCTATGGGGAATGTTCATATAACACAATGTGCGATAGTGTACGCTACAAAATAAAATCGAGCAAGTTGTCACGCTTACAACGTACCATAATCCACTACTCGGTTCAAATACAACAGTCAGTGAAAGTACGAAGTATTTCTTCTGAATTTTTATCTAATATTTTTACTGTTTGCGTTCAACATTTTATTCTGAAGAAATTTATCTAGTTCAAGTTGTTTTACAATCGGGGAGCACAATTTTCATCCAGCATAATTTATAAATAGACCTTGAAAGCGCGATCGCCTAATTTGCTTTTCAGATATTTAGACGTCTCGCCGCTTAAGGGATTACGGTTCATAATGCCCAAGGAGCATTGTTGTAGCTTGATAAAATTTAATTTGTCACAAGGAACGAGCCCTCTATCGAGCCACGAGGCCAGCCAAACGAACCGTGGAAAGTAATGATCACATGAAATCCAAGATCAAGAATTAAGAGCACTTTTGTTTTAGTAAACCGACCGGAATAATAGCTGAAGTTTCGAGTCGCTATGCCGACAAATGATTTGATGGGTTTCATCAGCAGTCGAGAGAGCACGGATATTGTTTCGTTTCGCGATCTATAAATGAAAAAGTTCGATGTAACCCGCCGCGGGCCGCTGATGGAGTTTACAGTGTTTCTGCGAGCCAACTCAGAAACAGCGTTGCAATAGTATACCCTTTATGTGTTACATTTTGTCGGGTGAAGCACTGAATAGGCGGCCAGTCTCTTTGATGGTATTGAAAGAGAAAATGCTTATCGCACCATCGCCCGTAAATAGCCGAGTGGGTGTCGAATTTCTCTACACATGCGTACGAAAACACACTTATCCTTTTTACTTAAAATGTTTTCACATCCCATCTCAATACGCTGGAACTATTCGTCTGAGTCTTGCCCTTTTGAATCTATTGGCAGGTATGTTTATTGTGTATGAGACCTGTAACTTCTATTTGAAGCAATTTATACTCCTCGGTTTTTATATCGGCTTGTTTTTCTTTAGCCGTGTTTTCTTTAATATTTTACTTGGTAACAACTTTTGATTATACTTTAGTAATTGTATTATGTTTATGAATAATAATGAATAAATATGTAGATGTATCAGCATACATCTACAAGATTTTTTATAACAAAATTTTACAAAAATAATGTTGTTGAAATATTTGAGTTTGTGTTTTGTAAGTTAATTTAATATGTCAATGTTTTTGGTTTATATGCAAATGCTAATAAAATATTTGTTAGTGATGCATGTAGTCTAAAACAATATCTTGAGACGGAGGATCTCAGGTAGGATATCGGGGTTCAAGAAAAACACTGCTAGGCTGAACAGGTTCTTTATTATGTCTCACTACCGCTTACATACAGTATGACCGAACTAGGTAAGCACTGGCCTGAGGGCTGGAGTGTAGACTCCTGCTGCTTTCCGACGCTCGCAGGTTAGCCTGCTCGTAGGGTCGCCGGTGAGCTGGTCGAAGTGCACGCTGCGCAGGCAGCTCGGTGGTCGAGGTGTATGCTTAGTGGAGGCTCAGGCGATGCAGCCGATGTGGACCGAGCGGTAAGGCTCAGGCGTAAATGGTGCGGTCAGGCGTCCGTGGCCTGGCTGTAGGAGGCTCGTAGGCAGGAGCTGATGCGTTGGCGGCGGCTGGTAGTAGCACGGCGCTCGCAGCTCGTAAGTCGCAGCCCGTAGGAAGAACTGGAAACAGCATAGAGAATACACAACAACCGGTCAGGAACAGGCTATCCCTAGATCGGCTGTTATGCTTAGGAGACACAGATACTACAGACAGAACATATAGGCACACAGGCGACTAGAATATGCTTACTCCCAGCCGGACAGTAGATAGGAAGTAGAATAATACTTGGTTGTCACTACAACCATCAGCGAGGTGTAGCGGCAGCGTTCCGACCTCTAGGGAAAGTGACCGATTTAGATCGCGCACCCATCTTATATAGGCATAAACCTATGACTCACAGACTGCCTTTGGCTCTGAACATGACTATATATGGTAATATTGCGAACGCTCTGCGGCTAAGCTGGCGTTAAGCGCCTGCGAGATATTATAACGCAATACGTGGAGTATTACGTTACAATCTAATTGTTCATAGAAATAGCATTGCCCATTATTTAGTTTAGCTGTCGGTGTTATTGTAGGTATATTTGGTCAATAAATGACAATAGTAACCTTTAATTGTTGCACAATCAATTCGTCGTTCTATGTTTGTTGCTCTGGTTATTAGCTATTATATTGATCAGCAAAATGTTAATATACCTAATCAATAAATGGTAATAACAACGTTATATTGGCGTGCCTTCAACACTACATCACTTTCTAGTTTTGGATGCTTCTTAAGACGATTCAAACCATAACCAATAATCTATGATGTACTTACATTACATGGTTAATGTTGTTGATACACACAGGATTTATCCATATACAATTTCTACTTATGTGATCTGTGAACAAAATATCGAAGTATATAAAAGACTGAACATTAATGTAAATGATATTCAAGATATTTAATTTAATATATCAAACAATGTAAAGCTAGGTATTCACTGAACATATCGAGAAAATAATTCTCGCGTTATCATTACCACTTTACACTCATTTTTGGATTGAAAAAGCTAATGGTTTGGAACAAGGCGAGGTGGTTAAAATAAATCGGCGACATTCCATTTCCTACAGAAAGTAAAGCGACCTCATGATTTCGTTTTAAAAATTTAATTTCACGTTATCAAGTTTAACAAAGTCGTAGTTATGGACTCGTAATTCAGATCGTCTAGTAACTTAAGAAAGTATTATTAGCAGTTAATAATGAGTTGTAATTCGCAGTTTTGATCGTGTTGAGTCCAAATTAGTTATTAATTTATTAAGTTTATATTACATAATTTTAGTTTGTTTTATTTGTACTTATCTATAATTATTAAGAAACTCATATTATTCCTTTATAATATTAAAAAGACATTAAAAATGTTAATTATCGCTCGCTTAATAATGTGCCCGGTAGATGGCAATAGGCTCGCCGCCTATTACATTGGGACCGAAACATATCTGGCGAAGTGTGGATGTGTAATACACCTCTGCCTACCCCTTTGGGGATAAAAGGCGTGAATATATGTTATGTTATGTTAAAAGACAAAATTGTGTTTGTATGTATGATCCGTTTATGCGTCATTGACAGTATTGGACAATATTTGATAAATTTTGGTATAGAAATAAATTAGATACTAGAGATAGATAGTCTACGTTATGTTGCATGCGATAATACTTAAAGTAGTTGAAATACAAAATAAACGTAAACTTGTAGTCTAGTTTCCCTGTGCCAAATTTAATTGAATACCGGTAAGATACATAAAAAATACCGAAATTCAGCGTCACAAGCCACATAAAACATAATATATTTTGAATACGACAGTCCTTTTGTCAGGATGCAGGTCTATTAAGATATTGATGCACTATTGGAATCAAAACGATCAACACCAACTTCTTCCATAACAGACAAATTGCCGACAAGATTTTCATTAAGAATACGCAATAATCACAATACAATAAAAAGTATCTTATAAACGACGTGTGATGAATATTCTTATCTCATAATATAAGAAACTCTTATAAGGTATCCGTTTGATAACAATTAACATTTAACAAGCAAAGTTGGATGGCAAGTTTAAATCTCGTGTTTCGACGTTATTTGGCAAATTAATTCACAAACTTTATCTTCAAGCACACAAGTGAAAGATGTTTTTGGGACAGAGTTTGTTACTTGATAAATCCATGATTGTAGTCTAAGCTCTTTAGATTTTATACTTTTATGAGATTTCCGTATTCATGAGTATTGGTTTTGATGATATTTTGTTTGAAATACTTAGTTTGAATGCAAGATTTTAATGGAAAGAATCTGTAGAATGTTAGTAATATTATAAAGGCGAATACAAGTTTATTAGTTGCTAGCTAAAATAATAATTAATTAAATCGGACCACTAGTTCCTGAGATTAGTGCATTCAACCTTCAACAAACAAACTCTTCAGCTTATTAACATTCCCGCTCGTTTCGTTATAAAAAGCAGACGTGTTACTAAGTGTCTCTGAAAACATTGAAGAAAAAGTGGTAAAAAATTAATTTACGTAATGAGACTTACATCAATAGATTAATAAACTAATCCCAAGTAGAACAGTGTATAAACCATAACTGTGCGTAAATAAATAACAAAGTTATTACAAAAAACTGTTTCAAAAAGTGTGCAGAGTGTCGGCTAATGACTTTGAGAGACAAATGCCAAGGTCAAAAGCTAAAGGACGACGCAAAGTTTTACTGATACTTTTCGAAGTTAAGTGCGTATTAAATTGTTAATTATAGCTTGCTTATCGGTGAAGGAAAACATCGTGAGAAAACCTGCATGTCTGAGAGTTTTCCATAATGTTCTCGAAATACATGTGAAGTCTGCTAACCCGCACTTGGCCAGCGTGGTTGACTATGGCCTTATCATTCTCATAGTGAGAAGAGGCCCGTGCTCAGCAGTGGGACAGTATAAAGGGCTGATGATGATGATGATTATATCAAAACTAAATTTATAGACATTGAAAAGGGAAATACTTTCTGTGTTGTAATGCAGAATTTTCTCTTTGGTTTTATATATTTATATTGCTGAAATAACAAACACATGTACACGGTGCAAAAACATGTTCCTAGTTTATAACATTTTTATTGTATATTTGAACAGACATTTAATTTGACAGTTTTAGCTTGTTTAAATTGTGTGCCCAAAGTAATTTGCGTTTCCACATTGGTATATAAGTTACATACATACATAGACTCACGCCTGTTTCCCGGAGGGTTAGGCAGAGACTACGGAAAGCCATTTGCAAAGATCCTGACATACCTCTCTTGCTTCATTCACTCCCATCAAGTTTCTCATGCATGCTCTTCTGTTTAGGGTACTTCTGACCTGTCCTTTTTTAGGATGTCTCCGATCTGGTCAGAGGATGTCCGCCTAGGTCTTCCATTTTGTCCTGTCCCATTCAAACTTGCCTTATATATCTTCTTTGTCAGTCTTTCGGCGTCCATTCTCTCCATGTGACCAAACCATCTTAACATGCCTTTCTCGATGCTTGTCACAACATCTTCTTTTACCCCACATTATCACACAATTTTTTACTCTGTCGGTCAAAGATACACCACACATACTTCTCAGTGTTCTCCTTTCTACAGCATTTATTCTACTTTCAAATCTCTTCTGCCATACCCAACTTTCACTACCATACATAAGCGTAGGCACTAATACCGCACTATGCACAGCCAAACGTGCCTTTTTGGACACGTTTTGGCTGTTCATTAATGCTTTCAGAGCTCCATTCACTCTATTACTAGCATTAACTCTTCTTTCAATATCTTCTTCATTCTTACCATCTCTTGTAAACAACGTACCTAAGTATACAAAATCATTCACTTGCTCCACTCGTTGTCCATCGATCAAAACATTACAAGCCGTAACGCATTCCTCCTTTTCAAAAACCATAACTTACGTTTTACTTACATTAACTTTCATTCCTTTCCTCTCTAACGCACCATGCATGATTGTACTATAAGTTATACGACTCCAAATGCTTGATAATGTAATAGTAGAAGAATCAGATTCCATTGCTATAAAATGTCACACAATAGAAGCTCCTGAGCATTGTGACATAGCAATTACATCAGTGTACAACTTTACATTAATATCATTCAACATGCGGAGTATAAACAAAACTTTCCATAACTTGATTGTTACTCTGCAAAGAATTTGCATTACTATTGATATTATTATATTAACACATTCCGGGACGTCGGGAGACGGTACTCCAAAACCTACTCAAATTGACACTAGAATTTCCCATACAAATTCTCCCCCCGGTTGACGACGCTGTGGTACCTATACCTTGTACTTATTTATATTGCGTGATACGACAGTACGTTTCTCGACGTGCCCATTATTCACATTTCATACGACTGTTTTCAAGAACAAAATTTATAGCAAAACAACAATAAAATACAAATAATTATGAAATCATATATGTGGCGTGAGCTTGAGCGAAGCGGGGCTCCCGTGCAGTGACACTGTACCATTTGCATGTGTGCGTGTAGTTTACTTGTGTGCTCATAATACTTCACGATGTGACACTAGCTAGCTGAAGGTTCTTGTAATACGACACTAATACATCATTCTACAATATTTTCTATTGCTGACGCCCGTTCTTTGACGAGCTGTCGTATTTCGAAGCTTAAAGTCAGCCATCAATGGACGTTGTGTCGTAATGTATAGGAATTTAAGGACCGTCCTTCGACGTACTATCCCGGATCGTGTTAACTGAGTTCTGGCTAGATGACAGAATAGTGATTCCTCAACTACAGTCGTACATTAGCTATAAAACACAAAATATATTAATCAAATCGAAACGCGGTGTTGTTATCTACGTTCGCGATACTTTGAATGCTAGTGTATCCGAGCCGGGTATTTGTGAGTTGAATTGTCTCCAGCTGGATTTAGATAACAACAGTTTTTGATATATACCACCCGCCATCGTTCAAAAATATTATCTAATAACTTTTTAGTTTCCCTTCATGAAGTGCTTGACGTGTATCAAAGTAAATCCAAAACACTAATTCTAAAGGTAGATTTAAATATCAACATTCTGGCCACTGCAACAAATCAGGAGCTGGAATATCTATGTCTAACAGCGGAACATGGCTTATTTCCCGCTATAACAAAACCAACGAGATTGGATGCGTGTTACGACCATATTGCTGTACGTTATTTGCTGTACGGTTGTAACAGACCATGAGATGGTTTTATTGGGCTTGGCTACTAATAGAGTTCAATAAAAAAGCTTAGACCGAACTAGCGAGACCTTCAAGCCATTAAAGCGAGCTTTCAACTATTGAATGGCTATCACGTTATGGCTAAGTTAGATGCAAACCAAGCGACAAACTACTTGTGCAACCGGGTGTCCGGGATTGTCAACAAACATACCACAACAGTACGCGTCAGCCATTCAAAGTTCAACTTAAAACCCTGGATCGTTGAGAGATCTACTAATAAGATGTATGCGTCACAAGGATCGCTAGCATATGAGATTAAAAAGATATCCTAATGACCAGCTGTTACGAATAATATACACCCGATAGAGGAATTTTTGTAATGACATATTGCGTAAATTAAAAATAGAGCATGAAAACAAAGAGCTATCCAACAACACAAAAGAGCCGAAAAAGATGTGGAAATATATCAAAACTGTATGTCATCTTGGCGGAAACAAAAACACACCAACTGAACTCTTATCGCAACAAAACAGTGTAGATGCTGTTAGTTCACTGAACATATATGTAGTAAATACTTTTCTACAGTCGGTCATAAGTGACATTTTAAATACAAATGACCCAGGAAGCAATTGCAGGTAAAGTGCAAAGCAAACATGTAAAGGAATCATTTTTCTGAAGCCTACTGACCCTGAAGAAATAGAGTCTCTCATACTGTCACTGGAGAATAGCAAAGCTCCGGGTACAGATGCTCTAACAAACACGGTCCTGAAGAAGATCAGAAATATTATTATACCACCCCTATCGGAAATTTTCAATTCAAGTCTAAAGTCTGGCACCTTTCGCGATGCGTGGAAAATTGCGCGGATTATGCCGATTTATAAAAGTGGTCGCAAAGACTCCCCAGACAGCTACAGACCTATCTCTCTGTTGACAGCTTTTTCAAAATTGTTGGAAAGTGTGGTTAATCGAAGACTCATTTTACTCATTGGTGTGTTTTTGTTTCCGCCAAGATGACATACAGTTTTGATAGATTTCCACATCTTTTTCGGCTCTTTTGTGTTGTTGGATAGCTCTTTGTTTTCATGCTCTAGTTTTAATTTACGCAATAGGTCATTACAAAAATTCCTATGTCGGGTGTATATTATTCGTAACAGCTGGTCATTAGGATATCTTTTTAATCTCATATGCTGACGATCCCTGTGACGCATACATCTTATTAGTCGTTAAGAGATCCCGGGTTTTAAGTTGAACTTTGAATGGCTGACGCGTACTGTTGTGGTATGTTTGTTGACAATCCCGGACACCTGGTTGCACAAGTAGTTTGTCGCTTGGTTTGGATCTAACTTAGCCATAACGCGATAGCCATTCAATAGTTGAAAGCTCGTTTTAATGGCTTCAAGGTCTCGCTTGATAGTGGTTCGGTCTAAGCTTCTTTGTTGAACTCTATTAGTAGCCAAATCCAATAAAACCATCTCATGGTCTGTTATAACCGTACAGCAAATAACGCCTACAACATTTTTTACAGTGTTGATAAAAATATGGTCGAGACAGGCATCCAATCTCGTTGGTTTTTTTATAGCGGGAAATAAGCCATGTTCCGCTGTTAGACTTAGATATTCCAGCTCCTGATTTGTTGCAGTAGCCAGAATGTTGATATTTAAATCTCCTGCTAGAATTAGTGTTTTGGATTTACTTTGATACACGTCAAGCACTTCATGAAGGGAAACTATAAAAGTTATTAGATAATATTTTTGAATGATGGCGGGCGGTAGATATATATCAAAAACTGTTGTTATCTAAATCCAGCTAGAGACAATTCGACTATTATTTTGTAACTTTTCTATCCTTTTTGGTTTAGGTTAAATCATCGACAAGAGACTGCAACTATGCATATGCATTGAATAAAAATAACCGGTGAATTAAAGATCTAGCTTCTTTTGATTATCGAAACCCGAATGTTTCTACTATTCAGTTTTAATATCTACTATGTATAGCTTCGTATTATTTTTCAAAGATAGGTAGGTACTGTGTGCGTAAAGAATTTCTAACGTAAATAGTTTATGTAAAAATACTTGGATAATATAGACTATAATTTTATTGAGTGTTTAATTTCTAAATACATAGTTATAAATACGTAGGTAGCACTTGGTTATCATTTTCTAATGTCTCGTAACAACAAATATTGAAATTGGGCAAGTAATTAGCTCGTTTGATAAACTATGAATTCGAACACAGGAATTTGTGTGTGTGTGTGTGTGTGTGTGTGTGCGTGTGTTTGTGTGTGAAAGGATGAGTGTGTGTGTGTGTGGTGTGGGTGTGTGTGTGTGTGTGTGTGTGTGTGAGTTTGTTTGTGTGTGTGTGTGTGTGTGTTTGTTTGTATGTGTGTGCGCACGCGTGTATGATTGTTGATATTGGTTGCACAGGGTGTACATCAATAATGACTCCGTACTTGCATAATCTTGTTTAAATAGCCATTCAGTTACTGTATGCTTGAGTGTGTACTTGCTTAGCCCGAGTATGTTCAAACTGTTATGTAGTTTTTTATAAATATGAGAACTCAATACATAGTAATGATGTTTTGCAAACGAAGTCTTGTGCCGAGTACTCTGCGGTAGGCTGACTCGATTTTTGGGACCAGGCGGGTTGAGACACATGTGTTTCCGTATCGTAGATTGAAGCACAAAAAGCTGTCGTACTGTAAGCACCTTACATTCGCTATAGAGTTTAGCAGTAGGGTATCTGTATGGTTTCCTTATCATGACCTTAAGTAACACCCTTTGTACTCTCTCCAATCCAAGAAGGTGTGTCTTGTTTGCTACACCCCACACTGTTACGCAGTATCCTAAAATAGATTGAAATAGTCCGTAGTACACCATTTTCAGGGTGTCAAAGTTAGCTGAATCACGCAGTGACTTGAAAGTACGTATAAGTCTCACTGTTCTATTTATGAGTGAATTTATGTGTTTATCCCATATCAGATTATCATCAAGATGCACGTCTCCCATCACATGAGGGCCTGTGCAAGCGGTGCTTGAATTTGCCGATCTATTACGAACGCCCCCGTAGTCCAGTGGATAGAGTATGCGACTGCTGATCGGAGGTCCCGGGTTCGATTCCCAGGTCGGGCAAAGTGTTACTGGATTTTCCGAATTCTCAGTAGCAACAAGGAGTCTGGTGATGTGCCCGGTAACGGCAATAGGCTCGCAGCCTCTTACGTGGGACGTAAAAAATCATAGCGAAATGTGGGTGTAATCTTACACTTCTGCCTACCCCGTCGGGGATACAGGCGTGAGTCTATAAAAACAATTACGAACGCCAAGTCAAAGCCACGCTATTAGCACTGCGCTCCGTTTGACTTGAAAGCAGGACAAACAGTTTTGCACTCATATTTAGTGTGGAAGTAGATATTATTATGTAAAACGTTAAGTATGTGAAATGCGACACCTGTCATGTAGATAGGTATCGCATTGCACACCTAAATATACTTCAAACACTTACTTTTGTTGAATTGCAGGTTTCAACGTGGAGTTTGGTTACTAAAAACGAGTGAAACAAACATACCAGATGGCGAAGAGTGATTATGAAAAAGCAAATAGTGAGATAGAACAAATAACTGATGTTCATGCAACGATTGTGCCATCGCCGTTTTGGAGACAGGTTGGTTCTTTTCTTTGACGTGCCAAAGTATAGTTTGCAGGACAAACAGGTAGGTAAGTTGAAATCTGAATGAATGATTTCTTATGGATAGAGGGCCATAATATTATACTATTTGAATATAGGTACAATATTATGTTTGTAATATACAATATCCGTTCTACAGATACGACATAAGTGTTTACATTTATATAGAATAAGTTACGTAGGTATAAGTAGTAGACATTTTCCTGCGGCATAGTGTACCTATATGTTTATAGTTAACGCTGTGTGCTCTGTCACTAAATTTTGAAATCCCATTTGCTAAATATGCTATCTGCGACTGAACGTGTGTAGGGTGCCCGTATGAGTTGAACTGGGGAATCTGCTAACGTCTGCTGCGGGTTTATTGCTGTACTTATTCTACGTGTAACTCTTTTCATTTATGTCATCGATAATAAATAACTGATATAAGTAAATCTGGTCTTTAAACCGAGAATTTTTTTTTTATTAGATTTGTTATTTTACTAAAAACAAAATCTCACCACCTGACCAATTATGAAGTTCCAGGGTCTATACAGACTTCCATGAAATCCAAAGTAGGTCAGTAGAAAAAGAGTGAGAGTTTACTACGAACGGCTGGTTTCAATATCCGATCTATCCATGGATTTGACTACTAGAGATACACTATGGCCAACGTATCATGGCGGGTGTGAAGCTAGCCTTTGCGAATTACCGCGCATGTATACCTACTCGTGTAGAAAACTGTTATTGCCAGACTTTATATAATTTATATACAAGTAGTATTATTTTATGATGAATAGACCTCACCTGGCAATAGTGGCAGACACTTTAACCGGAATATTCACAATTTTCACTTTTACGCATTAAATTTTTACACTTTCTATATACTACTCTGTCAAGAAAGTACCGGGAAAAGATCAATAATACATAAACTGTTTGTTATCACCTTCAAAGTATGACACGACTCCTTCAGAAACGTTACACTTACGCCAGCGAATAATCCAATCATCAAAAGATTGTTTAATCGCTGTTTCCAGGATTGAGTTCAGTTATCGCTGCGAATTCTCTTTTATGTTTTCTACTGATTGAAAACGGGTGCCACGAAGTGGTAATTTGAGTTTAGGAAAAAGAAAGAAGTCAGCTAGAGCCATATCTGGTGAATATGGTGGTTGCTCGATGGCATTTGTTGAGTGTTTGGTCGAAAATTCGTTCACAATGATAAGTACCATGTAAGGCTCGACCGAGATGGGTTTTTTGTTCTCGGCCGAGACCGAGACCGAGACCGAGAATCAAATAATATCTCGGCCGAGACCGAGAGCCGAGACCGAGAAACGATAAAGCGCGGCAAAATCTTGCTTTTACTAAACAATTGTACCTAATTAATCAATTTACAAGTATCAACAACAAGTAATCACAGCCAGTAGCAACACAACACTTCGCCCGTATTAATATTGTAAACATTAACAATTACAAATACTGTACTCGCGGAACGAAGGCGGCCGGCCGCAGTTCGCCGGCCGGGACTTCAATCAATTACAATTCAGCTCTCTCACGACTTATTACTACCGTAAGGTACGAATTATATATTCTGTGTTATTACACCAATTGACACCGCGCTGCGGCGCGTGGCCGCGCGCGGTAAAATTTAAATGCCGATCCGAACAAAGTTACAATCTCGGTCATAACCGAGAACCTCGGCTATAATTAGCCGAGAACCGAGACAAATTTCTCGGTTGGATTTGTAGCCGAGAATGCCGAGACCGAGAACGAGACGAAGATCTCGGTCGAGCCTTAGTACCATGATATAATGATACCCATGGATAAGTATTCATGGGTGCATAGGACCGCTATAGATCATTATCTATAGATATATTTTTATATATTTGCATTATGATAAAAGTTTTATGACTAAAGTTGTAGAGAATTTAAGTTGCAACACAAATCTCGTTCACATATTCTTTGTGTGGCCAATAGTTTACCAGATAATCATTAAAAACTATCTGCATCTGCACTCTTTCCAAGATGGCGGCCGAGGGACAAGAGGTAAGTCCCCACAAATTTGAATCAAGCTTTACAATAGCCCTTCCTACACATCTGTAAAATAAAATTGCAATGACTGATAAATGCAACCCCAAATGTAACTTTTCTATGGACTATTTATACTTTTGTCAACGTCTGTACTCAAGACAGAGATAGTAACACTAATACTAAGGTGTGACAGAGACACATTAAGCTGGGTACTCACTTAGCAGTGTAGCACGTAACGTATCAGATACGGTATCAACCTGCAAGTGGGTACGGCTCGTCCACGGTCCTCCGCGTATCTAGCTACGAGCTGCCGGATCCGCAGTGCTCGCAACGACGTCACGCCAACAACATGTCTCAAATGGTGGCTAGTGCTGCGTTCATATTCATGTATAATATTTTAGATAATTAATAAATATATTAATTAATAATATATTTTAGATAATTAATAAAAGCCCACGTCGATTTTGGCAAAGTGAAATTTTAGATATCGTTCTAACAATTTAGTAATGGATATGAAGTCTCAAGAGATTAGTAGACATTTCAAGAATTTCACTCGTATGTCGAGTACAGATTTTGAGTATCTAATTAATATAATTGGACCTCAAATTCGCACTAGAGACACGTACGTACGTACTCACTATACAAGTGGTCGTTACGCCGTCCACGAGCACACTGCGAGCCGCCTTTGTGTTCGCAGTGAAACCGCCACTCGGCGGGTCACTGCGAGCTTACAGCGCTCCACGCGCGAGCGGCTCGCAGCGGGCTCGTGCCTACATACTCAGTTGATACCGTATCTGATACGTTACGTGCTACACTGCTAAGTGAGTACCCAGCTTTATATCGCACCTGAGCGCACCGAAAACTTCAAAAGTAAACAAGGGGTGTCCAATGTACGTGTTTGACGCTCAATTTAATCGATTTTTATTAATATCGATTAAAATTAATTAGAAAAAATATACGTGTATTCAATTACATATAAAGATTTTAAATGTCTTACAACTCTTTTCATTTATGTCATCGATAATAAATAACTGATATAAGTAAATCTGGTCTTTAAACCAAGAAAATATTTTTTATTAGATTTGTTATTTTACTAAAAACAAAATCTCACTATATTGCTCGGTTTAATAAATCTATTTTATTTTATACCTTATATTATTTTGATTATTATAACAAAAATAAATGAATTCAAAATCAATTATTAAACTAATCGATTACAATTTATGTTTGAATAAAGTATTTATTTATATTTACATAAGGTGCATCAATGTCCTAGACAACCGCCCCGCGCACGCTGCTTCATGACCCCGCGTAGTTCCTAAAAAATTCGGGCAAGTGCGAGTCTGACCCGCGCACCAAGGGTTCCGTACGCATTTTACCTTATTTGAGGTTGGTGCCAATTACGCTAGTCCTCTAAATCTGTATGAGCGCCCATACAACTTAGAGGACTATCTTAAATGGAGTCTACTATGTATGTATGGGGACACCCTTAAATTTTCCACTTTTTTTATTTTTTGTAATTTTTCCTTTATTTGTGCTGTAAGACCCTGCTTTTGGCCAAATTTCGTGATTCAACATATATGATAGTTCAACGGGAACTACCATATAGGTTTTTGACCCAAAACCTATAGGGTACTTACGGTTGACCTAGAATTGTCAATTTTGGTTAAAACCAAGGTCTAAATTTTCGGAATTATTATCCTTTACTTGTGCTACAGCACAAGTAAAGGAATAATTCCGAAAATTAAAAAAAAGTTTAAAATTAAGGTTAATTTTGGTACTTACAAGTCTTCGTAGAAATCTAATTTTGACCATATCTTTTTATCGGGTTGACCCAGGACCCTGGTTTTTTATACACCTAATAGGAACCATAGACCTCAGTATCTGGTATAAATTTCAATTTGCTAGGTCCACCCGTTCCTTAGAAAATCGGTGGTGACACACGGACAGACGGACAGACAGACAGACAGACAGACGGACAAGAAAGTGATATTTTAAGGGTTCCTTTTTTTACCTTGTGAGGTACGGAACCCTAAAAAGGATTATTGCGCAGCCTTGTGCGTACTTCAGACCCACCATCGTTAAACGGCTGTACTGTACATACTTGACATAAGTATCATACAAAATATCTCAAAGCAAACCAGCCGTAAGTACGTATGGCATGTGCTTCATTTTGTTTTTATGACCTTTCATTTACTTTTGTTTACAGTACGGAAGGTCTCTGTTTAGTTTTCATGTATCTACTCTATCTTTTGTATCACGTAGGTACTGAAGTAGTATTTTCCTTATTTCTTTCCGGCTACATCTTCATTAATCACAGCTCTTTTCTTTTTACCTAATATCTTCATGTAGCCAAACGAGTGAACATCGTAGAAAATATATTGTATTCATGATTTAAGGCAATATACACTGTTTATAAAATACATAAGAGTATTTTGTAAAAACATGCAGCTATCTAAGCTCATAAGACTGCATAAGAAAACAACCATTGGGAGTAAAACTGGTCTTCCAAGCGGATTACTTATTTTAGTGATCAGGGCTTATGTGTGAAACGGCGAGTCGTATTACATACACATTCGTAAGATATAAAAATAGAATGTTCAAATGACTACCCGGATGGCATAGTACTCTAAGTGGCTGCCTTGTAGCTTAATGATGCTCTGAGTGTGTGGAGTGACACATTTGGTAGAGGTTTTTGGAGATTGCGTATTTATAATATCCCCGGGGCTCCAGTATATATTGCTAAACGGCGATTTTTTTCTTGTTTTTGCTTTACTACTACAGTGACTGTCTGTCATTTATAAATCGCGCAGTGCTGCTGAGTGAGGAATTGTTCGATCGTAATGAGCATTTGGCCGCCCTCATATTGGGCGTCAGCGTCAACGCAGCGTCACCTTGGCGTCAACGCGGCGTCGAAGCGGCGTCGACCCCGCGTCAACGCCGCGTCTACATCGCGTTAGTCGAGCGTTCTTCAAAAGACAACAGCGTTCTCAAAGAACGCTCGGCTGACTCGACGCACACGCGGCTTCTACGGCGAGGTGACGCTGACTTCAATGTGAGGGCGGCCTTTATTTTACCATCCTATTACTTGACCCACTGTGGGGTATATCCTGGAGTCTGTCTAATACACCGCTGACACTGTGTCGCAATGAATAATTAATTACTGCGTTTCTCGAGAACTATGACTTTTTACATCAAAAATAGCTTTAAAGAAGCTTTTGTACCACGGAAAGTACCGCCATTGATATGTATAATAGTAAAATAACCAAAGCAAGTATACTTTATGAAAGCAAGATTGTATCAAGACCCTCAAATACTTGGCATAATTTAATAGACATGTGTGTCGTATAATTATGTTGCAACGATTGCCAGGTAGTCAGTAATAGGGGCTTTGCGCATCTGCAACTTACTAGTTAACGACCTAGTTTATTGCATGATGTTCATATAATTTTATTTGATGTGTCATTGAGTAACTTTGAATAACTACTTCTGGTCTTCAAGATTAACCTACCAAACGCCACCAATCCTTAAATATTTCACAATTAACGCATTATGAACGTATTTTTAATAAAGATTTTTAATCATTACGGAATAAAATATTCTATAACTTTAAGAGTTTTCAGAATATCACATTGTAGTTTATTTTACACAGAGTGTCACGTTGGTGAAATATGTGCTGCTGAATATCAAATATTTTTTTATGCTGCGTCGATATCTCCTTTACATGAAAAAGTGTCTGCATTTGAATGACGTCTATGCATTTTGCTGTTGAAAATATTATATAATCTACTGATTCGTTACCGTGTCATGATTATTAGCTTACGAATTATAACAATGTATTATTATTATTTCAGCATCAATTCATGGATATGGCGCTTTACCATGGATCCTGATATTACCAGTTCTAACTCAGAAGTTCGGGAGAAAACCACAGTTTCTTATGATATGTATTAATACCATTATAGCGTACAGCGTATTCTATTTAAGTACCTCTAATACTGTACTACTAGTAAGTGAAATCATGCAAGAAATGCTCGTCGGTAGTAATATGACTGTTTTGATTCTCATAGTTACTGAATACAGTTCGCGGCAATACCGAGGCGTCTTTATGACAGTCAAGTCAACCCTATTCTTCTGTGGCGTATGGGCTGCTTATGTCACTGGTACTTTAAGCCATTGGAAAAATATTGCATATTTAGCATTCGCATGTTCTCTTTGCTCACTGACAGCACTTTATTGGCCAGAATCTCTATCCTGGTTGGCTATGAAGGGGAGGTTTGAAGAATAAGCGGCAGCACATCATTGGTTGAAAGGATTCGATAACGAAGCCAACGAAGAGTTAAAATGTTTGATACGCTCGCAGAGAGAATATTTGAGAACACGCTCTACACAGAAAAAAGCTTCTAGTTTTAGAGAAACCATCACGAAAACATTGATCATAAAAGCTTTTTACAAACCGTTACTACTATCCATGACAGTCATGTTATTATACAATTTTTCAGGAAAGTTTGTATGTAGTATGTATTCTGTTGAATTAATGAAGAGAATAACAGACAATGAGTCCACAGCGTTTATGGGTATGATAATATTAGAGACAGTCACAATATTAAGTATGCAAATCGGATGCGTATTGTCAAAGTATCTCAAAAGTAGAACATTGCTATTGACTTCTTCGTCGATAGGCATATTATTTCTCTTTGTGATATCACTTTACTTATATCTCATAAGTTTAATGGTGATTACGGAAAACAAAATTATATCTTTACTTCTATTGACTTTATTTTCAATTACCTTTAGCTGTGGACCGATGATCTTAGCATGTTCTGTGTATGGCGAGTTGACACCTATTCGATATAGAAGCTCATCACTGCCAGTTCTCGCTATATTCTCAGAAATATTAATGGCTACTGTATTGAAATTATCTCCATATATTTTCAAATCTTTTGGATTGCACGGAGCATTCCTGTTTTATGGAATCTCGGCATAATTTTTTGCTTTTTAGGGTTCCGTACCTCGAGATGAAAAAACGGAACCCTTATAGGATCACTTTGTTGTCCGTCCGTCTGTCAAGACCCTTTTTCTCAGAAACGCGTGGAGGTATTAAACTGAAATTTATATCAAATCATTAAATCTACGGTCCCTTGAAGCTGTGAAAAAATCAAACTTCTAAGCCAAAGCAATCAAAAGATACAGCCATTTATGCTGCAAATTTCCGCAGATATTTGAAACTCAAAACCTACAGGGTACTTCCCGTGAACTTAGAATCTTGAAATTTGGTACGAAGAAATGTCTTATAGCATGCATAAAGGGAAAATTGCGAAAACCGTAAATTTTTAGTTAGATCATATCATAAAAATGTTTTTTATAACTTTAAACGTATTACCATTTTCTCATGAACGCGTAAAGGTATTAAATTGAAATTCATATCAAATACTCAAGTCTATAATACCCTGAAGCTGTAACAAAATCAAACTTCTATGTCAACGCAATAAAAAGAAACAGCCATTTAAACCGCATATTTTCTCGCAATTACTCGCAAGGGAATCAGAACCTACAGGGTACTTCCCGTGAACTCAGAATCTTGAACTTCGGTACGAAGCAATGTCGTATTGCACAAATAAAGGGAAAATTGCGAAAACCCAAATTTTTTTGTTACATCATATAAAAAAAAATATTTGTATTAATTTTTAAGTAACTAGCACTTTCCTCATGAACGCGTAGAGTTATTAAATTGAAATTCATATCAAATACTTGGGTGTATTATACCTTTAAGCTGTAACAAAATCAAACTTCTATCTCAACGCAATCAAAAGAAACAGCAATTTTAGTATATTTTTAAACTCGCAACTACTGGCAAGGGAATCAAAACCTACAGAGTACTTCACGTTCACTTAGATTCCTGAAATTTAATACGAACCACCGTCTTATAGCACAGATAAAGGAAAAATTGCGAATACCATAATTTTTTTGTTAGATCATATAATTAAAATATTTTAATAGTTTTGAAGGCGCTACCCCTTCTCCATGAACCTGTAGGGGTATAAAATTAAAATTCATGTCAAATGCTCAAGTCAAAACTAAAAGGTATATCCAGTCGATCTAGAATCTTGAAAAGTGGCTTAAATTTTTAGGTACATCATAGAATTAAAAATAATAAAGTTACTAGCCCTTTCCTTATGAACGCATAGAAGTATTAAATTGAAATTCATATCAAATACTCAAATCTATAATATCTTTAAGCTGTAACAGAATCAAACTTCTAAGCCAACGCAATCAAAAGATACAGCTGTTTATGCTGCTAATTCTCGCAAATTTTCGAATCTCACAGGAGAATCAAAACCTACAGGGTACTTCCCGTGAACTTAGAATCCTGAAATTTGGTACAACTTACTACTACGATAAATCCTTTGCTGTTCAAGCTGTCTGCAAGTCCGTCTGTGGAATGCGCTGCCGGTCGAAATTAGGCAAGCTAAATCATTGAAAATGTTTAAAAATGCACTAAAGAAATACTATATGTTATTGTAAACAAATTGTATCACTTTATTTTGTGTTCATATTATTATATGTATGTATATGTATTATATTTATGTAGTATATGTATATTGTATATATACAGGGTGTCACAAGACCCATCACCAAGCCGAAGTCTATTCGTTGTGGACATCATGCCAAGTCATACTAACCAAAAATAATACCTGGGAAACGATTTTTTTTTAAGTTTTCACATTTTTGAAACCGCAATTCAAAGCGCCCGAGTGTAATACTCGAAATACCTATATATCCATAGTGTCATAGGGCATCTAAAGAACATATGGGCAGGGTAAATGCATCGATTTTGTACCCAATTAGAAAAATTCCATACTAACTTTGAGCCTCAATATCTCCTGAACCAGTAATTTCCCAGGTACGGTGGCGAAGTAAAAAATGTTCGTAGTGATTGGTACAACATGGGATTTCAGTTTTCGTTAAGGGTCTTTTTACACCCTGTATATACATATATATATGTAAGTATCATATGTATATTATGTATTTATTTATATGTTTAGCACCTATCATATCTATTGTATGTATGCCTGCGTATGTATGTATAATTAATAAAAACAACTTCTAGTAATCAGATACTTTTAGTCGCTACACATCAAAACTTTTTGTGTTTTTCAGTCTGTCCATCCTAAGGTTGCCTGTAAGAAATCGCACTCTGCGATAAGGCCGCCCTGGTACATTTGATATGTATGTATTTACATTTAAGTTATTTACACCGAATTTGTACCAACATTTGCACCATAAAACAATTATCTATCTATCTACAAGGCCACTTTTTATAGCACAGATTAAGGAAAATTTCCATATATGTAATTTTTTTGTTACATCATAAAATTAAAACATTTTTTAAATTTTAAAGTTACTACCACTTTCCTCATAAACGCGTAGAGTTATAAATTGAAATTCATATCAAATACTCAAGTCTATAACACCGTAAAGCTGTAATAAAATCAAACTTCTATGTCAACGCAATCAACAGAAACAGCAATTTAAACATATTTTCAAACTCGCAACTACTCGCAAGGGAATCAAAACCTACAGGGTACTTCCCGTGACCTCAGAATCTTAAAATTTGGCACGAAGGAAACTCTTATAGCACAGATAAAGGAAAAATTGCGAATACCATAAATTTTTTGTTAGATCATATAATTAAAATATTTTAATAGTTTTGAAGGCGCTACCCCTTCTCCATGAACCTGTAAGGGGATAAAATTAAAATTCATGTCAAATGCTCAAGTCAAAACTAAAAGGTATATCCAGTCGATCTAGAATCTTGAAAAGTGGCTTAAAGCAACGTTTTATAGCACATAGGAAAAATTTTGAAAACCCGAAATTTTTAGTTTCATCACATATTTTTTTAAATAATTATTTGTATCTACTTACAGGTTTGAACGGAACCCTCGGTGCGCGAGTCCGACTCGCACTTGACCGGTTTATTTATTGCTTAAATACTTGCCTGAGAGTAAAGACAAAACATTGCAGGAGATAGAAGATTATTTTAAAGAATCTGTTAAAAAGGATGATATAAATGTTTCACGAGATTTAATGGAAGATAATGATGTAGATCGAGAAAGGTGATTTTTCAATGGATTTTGTAGATTCGTGTGTAGAATAAAGTGAATAATTAAGTACTTACTTTATACGTAAATAAGGATAGAAAAAATAAATATCGGTAACAGTATGTTGCCGATATTTTTTTCGTATGCAACTGTTGGTACTTTCATTAAAAATATATGTATGCTTGATTACAATTGTATGAGTTTTGTTTTTAGGTTCAGTACCTCGAAAGGAAAAAACGGAAGCCTTATAGGATCACTTTGTTGTCCGTCCGTCTGTCAAGACCCTTTTTCTCAGGAATGCGTGGAGGTATTAAACTAAAATTTATACAAAATCCTCCAATCTACGGTTCAATAGTGCTGTAAAAAAATCAGACTTCTAATTCAACGCAATAAAAAGATACAGCTGTATATGCTGCAAATTGCAGCATATTTTCAAACTCGCATTGGAATCAAAACATACAGGGTACTTCCCGTGGACTCAGAATCTTGAAATTTGGTACGAAGCAACGTCTTATATTACTTATAAAGGAAAAATTGCGAAAACCGTAAATTTTTAGTTACAGCATAAAAAAAAATATTTTCAATAAATTTTTAAATTACTACCCCTTTCTCTTAAACGCGTAGAGGTATTAAATTGAAATTCATATCAAATACTCAGGTATATAACACCGTTTGGCTGCAACAAAATCAAGCTTCTATGTCAACGCAATCAAAAGAAAGAGTAATATAAGCATATTTTCAAACTCGCGCCTACTCGCAAGTGAATTAAAACCTACAGGGTACTTCCGGTGAACTCAGAATCTTGAAATTTGGTACGAAGTAACGTCTTATATCACATATGAAGGAAAAATTGCGAAAACCGTAAATTTTTAGTTACAGCATATAAAAAAATAGTTTTAATAAATTTAAAATTACTACCCCTTTCTCTTGAACGCGTGGAGGTATTCAATTGAAATTCATATCAAATACTCAGGTATATAACATCGTAAGGCTGCAACAAAATCAAGCTTCTATGTCAACGCAATCAAAAGAAAGAGCAATATAAGCATATTTTCAAACTCGCGCCTACTCGCAAGTGAATCAAAACCTACAGGGTACTTCCGGTGAAATCAGAATCTTGAAATTTGGTACGAAGTAACGTCTTATATTACATATGAAGGAAAAATTGCGAAATCGGTAAATTTTTAGTTACAGTATATAAATTTTTTTTTTAATAAATTTAAAGTTACTACCCCTTTCTCTTGAACGCGTGGAGGTACTAAATTGAAATTCATATCAAATATTCAGGTATATAACACCGTAAGGCTGCAACAAAATCAAGCTTCTTTGTCAACGCAATCAAAAGAAAGAGCAATATAAGCATATTTTCAAACTCGCGCCTACTCGCAAGTGAATCAAAACCTACAGGGTACTTTCGGTGAACTCAGAATCTTGAAATTTGGTTCGAAGTAACGTCTTATATCACTTATAAAGGAAAAATTGCGAAAACTGTAATTTTTTAGTTACAGCATATATAAAAATATTTTTAATAAATTTAAAGTTACTACCCCTTTCTCTTGAACGCGTAGAGGTATTCAATTGAAATTCATATCAAATACTCAAGTATATAATACCGTTAGGCTGTAATAAAATCAAATTTCTATGTCTACGCTACGCAATCAAAAGAAAGAGCAATTTAATCATATTTTCAAACTCGCGACTACTCGGAAGAGAATCGAAACCTACAGGGTTCTTTCCGTGAACTCAAAATCTTGAAATTTGGTACAAAGCAACGTCTTATATCACTTATAAAGGAAAAATTGCGAAAACCGTAATTTTTTAGTTACAGCATATAAAAAAATATTTTTAATAAATTTAAAGTGACTACCCCTTTCTCTTGAACGCGTAGAGGTATAAAATTGAAATTCATATCAAATACTCAGGTATATAACATTGTTAGGCTGTAACAAAATCTAACTTCTACGTCTACGCAATCAAAATAAAGAGCAATATAATCATATTTTTAAACTTGCGACTACTTGCAAGGGAATCAAAACCTACAGGGTACTTCCCGTGAACTCAAAATCTAGAAATTTGGTACGAAGCAACGTCTCATAGCCCAGATAAAGGATGCGGAAGGCTGAGGACCGTGTGCTGTGGTGCGTGTTGGGAGAGGCCTATGTCCAGCAGTGGACTGCGATAGGCTGATTGAGATTGAGATTTCAATGTCTTTAAACCTTTTTGCTAATTATTCTGTACTTTATAAGTATTTTCGTAATAGATTTCTAATAGTCACTAAAAACTTTGTAAATCAATAACTTTGATAAAAAATCTTACCATCATTCATCAGTAGACTTTTGCAAGGCTGCTGCAAGGCTGGTATAGGTATTTAAGTTATATTATAAAATAAGCGATATTATGTTAATATAAAATAAAGGATGACTGATTACAAACGACAAAGACCCCTTTTTATTTAATTTATGCTCCTCCAGCTTTCCATACTGTAATGTTATGGATTTCATTTGGCAATAATAATACCATAACTATGACTGGTGAACTTTTACTTATATACCTACAGGTTTGTACGGAACCCTCGGTGCGCGAGTCCGACTCGCACTTGACCGGTTTTTTTTTGTTTGTGACTTGAATGATTCACTATTCACAGAGACAGCTTTCATAATATTCATGTAATAAAATGTATTCCCTTTATTAAGTTATGTTGGTTAATATAAAGCTTGTTTGTTTACTGGGTAACCAATTACATTAATTTACGATTTACATAAATACTACTTTCATAATTTAATAATAAATTATATTGTGATGGATTTGAATGGATAATTATGATGCCAAGTATTTATGGCTCAATTTATATTCATAAAAAATTGGGCAAGTGCGAGTCGGACTCGCGCATGAAGGGTTCCATACCATCATCTATAAAAGAAAATCACGTTTTATTTTTCCATTAGGAAATTCTCAGTAGCAGCTCGGAGTCTGGTAATGTGCCCGATACTGCAATAGGCAATTACGTGGGACCTAAAATTCAGGCGTGAGTCTATAAATAAATAAATTAAATTCACATGCTCATGTAGGCACTTATGTATGAGATAGCATCATAATATTATGTTTCAACATACCAGGTTTAATCAACAAGGTACAGTCCATTTCTAAAATTTTATCCATAGCCCCTCTTATTGGTGTATTGACTGAAAACATAGATGTAGATAGGGATTTAAATGTATAGTCGTGAATGCGAATCGATCACTTTTGTTCTAGGTAATGTCGTTCTATGGTATTAGTAGACCTCGCAAGGCCGCCTCGTGGGTTTTCCGCAACATTTTCTATAGAATGAAGCCTTTACTGTGAATCTCGAATATAATTGAAATGCGTCAATAAATAACGCTAAAGCAAACTTCCCCCATTTCTCCCCTATTTTTCCGACAATCAAAAATCGCAGTCGCCTAAAAAATTTATAAATCAAAAATCTTTTGTGCCAATTTTCGTCAAAATCGGTTGTGAAATGCGACCGAAATGCGAATGAGGAGAAAATACAGACGGAAAAAGTATTTTGGCCGATCGCGAAATTGAGACGCTTCGCTCGCTCGGTCAATTACCCTACATATCATATCAACAGCCTTTTGCAGTCCACTGCTACACCTAAGCCTCTCCTTATAGTATGTAGGTTTTGGACTACCATGCTGGCCAGACAGACCGGTTGGTTTTATATCGAGTTTTCCCTCTCTTTGCAATGATAAATAATCTTTGCGTGGTGGTTTCCCTTAAGCGCCTCATACGACACCCTCAAGATGAAATGGGATGGTGACGGTATTCTTATCCCGTCATATAACCTAAAATAAAAGTGATCGAACCATGATAAATTTCTCAATTGACTTTTCTTGCTTTTGTTCTGAGGCATACGTTTCGGGTATTTTACTAAGTAGGTATTTCTAGTCTGAAATATTACTTTTTGTTGAGTTAATCTTTCGGGTTTCGAACCCGAACTAGTTACCATGATCCTTAGCCACATACGTTAGCCATTACACACACAGAGCAGTAAATCAGTAATCATTGATTCCCACTTCTTCTTCTTAGCGTGTCGTTGGCAAACACTTATATATTTGCTGCCCAAAAAGCAGCCACGGTTATTGCGTTATCCGAAGCATCCATTAGTTCTTCCTGCGTGCAGGTTTTCAGGCACGCAGGGCACGATGTAAGATGGGCCATCGTTTGCCTTGCACATTCCAACTAACGACTAGCAAATATCGTAAGGAGAAAATAATGCATTCTTTTAATACTTAGATAGGTACCTTTTGAAATTAAATCTGATTTATTTTCACTATTTTCGATAGATACGGATAATTTGGCTTTGCTATATGTAGATGTTGGTAAAGACACTGGTTCTGAAATAATGAAATTACAAGAAATCAGTGCATGTGAGTAAATGTACTATACTGATATGAATATTGAATAAGTCAGCCTGGGTAGGCTACTACTTATTTTTTAACCTGTCATAAATAGTTAAGAATAAAATATATGTATCTATCTACTGAAAAAAATTACATACCCAACATACTTTCTTGAAGGCAAAAGTTTGACGATGATGAGGGACTGGGATGAGGTTACATATTTACAATATTATCTCCTAAAAAGCATTTTATTATTACTCAGTGTGACTTCAGTTATAGAATAGCGTGTATTCTCAATAACATATTACAAACAGCAGCACTGGCGCAGTAATAAAGCTCGGAGTAGGTAGAGCATTCTTTTTGCATTGTATTTGTTGCACGTCATCTTAATAAGGATATGCCTTCATTTAGCAATAGACCGGCATTGCTGGACCTAAATTTCACATCACATCAACAGCCTTTTCCAGTCCACTATTGGACTTAAGCCTCTCCTGAAGGAGCTTTTGCCCTGCTATACCACGAGGGCCAGACGGGTTGGTATAGGGTTTTTATTTAGAGTTTTCCCTCTCTTTGCAATGATAATCTTTGCGTGGTGTTTCCCTTAGTCGCCTCATATGACACCCTCGGGATGAGTTGGGGTGGTGACACACTTTATTCTTATTCCGTCAACATACGGAACAAATTTTTATCTTACTAAATAAGATATTAGGTTTTTCGGGTACGCGAAGTAGTTCCCTCAGGACGCGGGTGAAACCGCGGGAAACGGCTAGTGGCGGAATAAAGAAACTCACATACATACATATTTACATACTTACATACATATACATATACATGCATACACGTCTGGGTATTTACAGGAATAAAAAGTATTTATATTAATGTTAGCCGTTGTAAAAAATTATCAACGTTCCAGATTTCATACATTCCTTTTTGTGTAATTGAGTGAACAGATCCGCCTCACCGCTTGGCATTGCGGTGAGATTGAATTTTGAACCCCACTCGAGCCAACATTGATTTACAAATTGTTGTTTCGAGTCTGGGTGTGCTTTGTTCTATGTTTCCAATTGCAAACATCTTTTAATCTTGCTAGTGATGTCTAGGGGTGTATATTTTTTTCTGTGTATTACTTAACTATTATTCTAAGCTGTACGTTTGCCGACTTGCTTGACAAAAATCGATGTGGCTGTATTTAAACACACGAGATTTTTACAATTTAAAGCCCTTGTGTCACCTATTTTGATGTTTATGGTATTTTACTAAATATTTTCACCACATTCCGTTCAGTAGCTTTGGCGTGGAATTATAACAAACTTTCATTCATACTGCATCCTCACAAACTTTCGCTTTAACACGTACCTATACATCTGTGTATACGTGTAAAATGTCGCGTTTCCCGCATGGAATATAACAAGTCGACAATTTAAAATTTAAAAACACGACTGCCATGAATTAATCCATGAAAATCTTTTTGGGCGACGTACCACATACGTACGTCAAACGGTACGGTTAAGGGTTAAGCGCGTTCGTCACCATCTTGTTAATAGATGGGTGACCGGCTACAAAAAGTCAAACCCCTCAGTGCCACGGAGAGCACGTTAAGCCGTCGGTCCCGGATGTCATCAGAAGATCTTTGACAGCCGTTAGAGGAATCAGTAACCTCATATCTAGTCTAAACCATTGAATATAGCTATCCCTTCGGGTTACGGAGGTCAAACGTCGCTGTGTGGAAAAGCTAATATTCAGTTAAATCTGGTTAGACTAGAAAGCGGTCCCTGGGCTCCAAGACGAAAGTCCTGGATGTAACCGGGATAGCGCTAGGAGGATGATGATGACGATTTGGAATTTTTATTTTATACTTCCTGTGCCCGCGGCTTCCTCCGCCTCATTTTTCAGGAAGTCATCGGCTTTAAGCCACTGGCGTAGCTAGCATGGGTAACACCCGGGTGGCAACGAGCGGGGGGACGTTGAATTATTCGGGTGTCACCCCCCAGTCGGGTGGTCGGGGTGGACCTCCCCCCTTGCTATGCTACTGTTTAAGCTATACCATTACTAACGGTTACATTCAGTACTATAGTACCCGAAATCAACTTACCTTGGATGTGTAAAGTGGGAGAGGCGATGTTTGAAAGTCTATTATTGCGGCACCAATATTTCTTATCAAAATGCACATTACACACACGGCGTCTCCTAAAAATCCTCTCGTTTGTTAGACTTAAAATTTTGCCGCCAATGATGAGGACCCACCGGCGAAATCTTTCAATGTATTTTTTTGGGTCCGGGAAATTATGGAGAGGCTCTGTAGGAAAGCATATATCTGTTATTAGATATCTGTTTAATATCAAATTAATGTATAGGTATCCAAGAGAGTTTTTGCCAAACATTTGACTATAGGCAAGTATGAATTCTCATGTCTGAATTGAGGCACACAACAACGTTTGCAAGACATTTTGCATTACCTAATTAAATATAATATATCACACATAAATCTGTTTAAATTATATAATATTAATTTAAAATTTGCGCCGCTTTGATTGATTTTTGATTGATAGTTGCCAGTGTTGCCACAGATATTCTGATTAAATTCTAATATTACAAATTAATATTCAAAGACAATAATTGAGAAATACGTGCTCCGGTATACCTTTATAAATATTCAATTGTATCGGGTAATATAAAAACAAGATCTTGTATTGAAAGGTTACTTCTAAGATTTTATATGTATAGAAATGTAAAACAACCTTTCATAACTGATGGGACTGACTTCATCAAATAACTGCCAAAATCAAAATAAGTACAACATAGTGGCAACATCATATCGCACGCTTAGAAATATAGAGACTTAATTAAAAAACATAAGTTTTTGAGAAACGTCTATTAAAGATTCGGACAGTGGTAATTTTTTTACAAAAATAATTAGATTTGTCTGTAGATTAGAAAAAACAAAACAAAAATGCTTTTATATCGTGCTTCTATTATTAACCTCCATTTTTATAAACAATAAACAAAATAAAATGAAGAGTAAATATTTTTATTTTTATTAATTTATAGATAGTGCCTTTTTGGGTCTTTCTATAACTAAAATCGTATTTTTTCAAAAAGACCTTATATTGTTTAAGTCTCTCATTTTCTGAGCATAGATCAATAGCCTCGTTGCATAACTAAATGAGTCTAAGTAATAATAAATTTGAGATTATTTAAAAGTCCTTTTAAGGAAGAAATTGTAAGAAAACAATTTAATAAGTTAAAGAATTTTTATTAAAAATCACAAACTTGGGGCAGTTGAAATTACACAAAAACAAAAGCGTTTGCCTTACCTACAGCAAAAAAATATATAAAAACTAACATAGGTAACTTTTCAGTCTATACTCATACTAATGAATAGGTACTATTTATAACAATAATAATCACATTATTATGAATAATATTTATTTTTACTTTTAGAGCATAACATTAAAATTTAAAGTATCAAATCTTAGAAATCTGCATAGTAACTGGGTATTAAATTTTTATTAATGAGATCGCGCAAATCTTTCTTTTGGTTTTCACTTAATTCTAGTCTTTGGGTATAAGCTTTAGTAAGGGTTATTTCTTCTGGTCTATTCATTTTTTTTTCGTTTGTTCCTCATATTTACCATGGTGTAGTCAGCTTGTGTATATGAAGTCTTGGAATAAAATATAAACCGTTCATCCTTATAAAATCTCAATACTTTGAAATTGGTCCATATTAGATTGTTTTTATGTATATCTGTATTATAATTATAGCCCCAGCTTTCTTGTAAATTTTTAAGTCCACAAAAAAGTCGTATGTTGGTTCTTTTACATTAATAGGTTTACCATTTTTACGTCACAGTTGCGCGCGAGACGCTGCGACGAGCGCATGTAGTTACGTACGAAACTAGCTTTAGCGAGTTTTTTTTACGTCTACCCACTTATTGATTGATTTAAGTGATGATGACAAAAGCGATTCCGAGGTTGTAAGAGAGTGTGAACAGCAAATACGAGAAATGACAAGGCGTGAAGAAGAATTAATAGAAGCAACAACGGATATGCGGCAGAATGAGAAAAGAGCCAGAGAAAGTGAAGATACTAGTGAAGAAGGGTTTGTTACAGTAACTAGAAGGAGACCTAAAATATTAATCCGAAGCGATTCTGTAGACAAGAATACTCAATCAAACAATGGAATGAATATAGATCCTACAGAAAATATAATATTGAGCTCAGGAAAGTATGAAGTCTGTCTATTTTCTTCAAATACGCTACCAAAGCAAATGGCACTAGCCAGATTTCTAAGAGATGAAGGTATAGACAACATCAGCAGAATTAAATTTAAAAGTGGGTACCGAGTATTAATCCAGTTCAATAATAAAACACAAGCTGATAAATTACTAAACTGTCCGAAGTTAGCGGAAATGAACATAAGGGCACAACTGACTGATGAGAACCACTTATCCTATGGTATCATTAGGGGGGTAGAATTAGAAATGTCTGAATCTGAATTATTAAAAAATTTATCAGCTTCGTGTCATATTTTATCTGCCAAAAGATTGAAGCGATTAAATATAAACCATGAATGGGTAGAAAGCGAGACGCTAAGATTATGTTTTAAAAGTTCTAAAGCGCCCTCTTTTATTTATGCATATGGATGTACATTCGATGTTGAAAAATATGTATTTCCAGTGACCCAATGTTCGGGATGTTGGAAGTATGGACATATCAGGAAGTTCTGCTCATCTAACAAAGTAATTTGTCCAAAGTGTGTTCAAGATCATATTAACTGTGAAGTTGATGATTTTATATGTCCCAACTGCAAAGGTCCACACATGGCATTAGATAAATCATGCCCATGTTTTGTCAAGGAGAAGCAAATTCGTTTTATTATGAGTGAAAATAATATAACCTACAAAGTGGCTTTGGAGCGATATTTACAAGACAAAGCTAATAAAGATACTGCGACTCAAATTCTTACGGAGACACCTACGAGAAGAGAAGAGTCAGTTTATACGGAAAAGAATAATATGCAGATAAACGAAAATATGAAGGAAACGTATAGTATGGTTGTACGGAAAAAAAAATCAGCCGAGCAAATTGAAAATAGTCAAGAACATGAAGTTGAAACTGGTTACGTGTCAGCTATAAACAAAAAAAAACTAGTCAAAAAAAGAAGAAAACTAAACTTCCTCAAAGTGAAGTACAGGATATAATAATGGAAAGGGACAGTTCAGAATCAGAGAGTAATCAATCAGCAAGAAATACAGAAGAAAGAAGAGATACGGAAAGGAAAAGAAAAGAATGGAAATATGATATTTGGGGTTTAATATATAAAATAAAAGATATACTCACGTCAGGAGATAAATTTGAGGATAAATGTTTGTCAGTATTAAAAGTTTTAATTAATGAATGTAAAGTATTTGTGATGACATTATTTACTCGTGAAGGAATAACCGAAAACCTATGGAATATTTTTAATGGATAAAAACTTTAAGTTAAATATTGCTCAGTGGAATTCACAAAGTTTGAGGCCAAAATTAGTCGATTTTGACAGCTTATTATCTAGGGAGCTTATACACGTCGCTATAATAAGTGAAACGTGGTTGGATGCCGACTCTCCATTACATGTAAGTGAATATAATGTGTTTCGTAAGGACAGAGATGACTCATACGGAGGCGTGGCAGTTTTTGTTCACAAATCCTTGAAAACACATATATGCTCCATCAACAACATCAATCCAGGTATAGAGATAGTTTATATTAAAGTTTTAAATTGTAAATATTTGGAAAATATTATTTCCTTGTATTGTCCACCATCTGTGCATACGACGCAAACGGATTGGGATAGCATCTTCAGGTTGGCCTCCACGAAAACGATGATTGCAGGCGATTTTAATGGCCACCACTCGAATTGGTCTTATAAGACTGACCAAAGAGGTTTAAAAATATACAGTGCATCGTTAGAGCAGGGTTATATGTCTCTTAATGACGGCGCAGCCACCAGAGTTAAACTGGTGAACGGCAGGTTGCAGTCATCCGCTCCTGATATTACTTTCGTATCTTCGGATGTAGCAATACATTTCATGTGGAAAACGCTTAGTGAAAACTTAGGCAGCGACCACCTTATTATTAAAATTTTGCTAAGTTACAATGATATTTGTCGACTGGTTAAAAAGAAAAATTTCAAACATGCAGATTGGATAAAATACTCAAAAGATTTAAATAATGCCTTTTTTCTGTTCGATAGTGTTAACTGTGACAAAAATGAAGTTCAGTCCTTTTATGATTATTTCCTTGATGTTGTTAATAATTCATCCGATAAGAATATTCCATATATTAAGGTATGTACAAACCCAGCCAGAGCATTTAAGCCTAAACGGTATTGGTGTCCATCGTTATCGAAGGTTGTGGCTGAACGTAGACTTGCTTTAAGTACCTTTAGGAAAAATCCAACACCAGATAACCTTGAAAAACTGGAACGTAAAACTGAAGCAGCTAGGTTGCAAATACTACAGGCCAAGTCAAACAGTTGGAAAAACTTTTGTGATAGTATGGGAGAAAGTACATCAGTTTCTAACATGTGGGGCAAAATGCGCTGGTATAAAGGATATTGTAAATCTAAATTTAGTATACCTGACGACAAACAAAGTGAATTGCTGCATTCTCTAACACCTGACTCAGTAGGTATATGTCCACCCGTTTTTGTATCAAACAATAGTTCTCTTAGTTTAGATTTTACTTTACAAGAATTAGAGGTTTGCATTAAAAAAAAAGACACAGCGCCAGGTAGTGACGGAATTACGTACTCTATGGTTTACCATTTACCACTATCGGGTAAAAAGTTTTTGTTAAATATTTATAATGCAATTTTTAGATTGGGCGTAGTACCCAATCAATGGCGTAAAATTTTGATTGTCCCTATACCTAAACCTGGTTTTGAAACAAATGTGGAAGGTAAAATAAGACCAATATCGCTTATATCATGTTTATGCAAAATATTCCACCTTATGATATCCAAGCGATTAGAGTGGTATATTGAAAAAAAGTTATTCTTAGCGCAAAATACATGTGGCTTTAGGAGAGCTCAGTCATGTGTGAACAGTTTAACTAGGTTGGTTAGTTATATACAAGTCGGATTCTCAGTTAACTCCCCAACAGTAGCCTGCTTCCTTGATATTGAAAACGCGTACAACAATATTTTGACAGATAAAGTAGTTAAAACTTTGGATGATTTAGGTGTAGGTAAAAGAATATGTGCATATATTTGGAATTTCTTGAGTGACAGGCGACTGATGATTAAACGAGAAAATATGAATGACATTGAAGTTAGATGCACTAATAGAGGACTTGCTCAAGGGGACCCTTTGTCACCATTGCTTTTTAACATAGCTACCTTTGATATATGTCACAAAATTAATAACGTGTCTATTGCTCAGTACGCGGATGACTTTGCCTTATATATAAGCGATAAGAATATACATTTCTGTGAAGTCCAATTGCAGAAGGCGTTAGATAACATGGTTATAATATTGGATAATATTGGTCTTCAGTTATCTCAAGGAAAGTCTAAAACTTGTATCTTTAGTAGAGGTCGTAGAAATAAACAAGTAAAGTTAAAAATTAATAATTTTGTAGTTGAATCGGAAAAGGTTATTAAATACTTGGGATTATGGCTAGATGGATCACTCAGATGGAGCAAACACATAAATGAGATTTCTGAAAAAAGCTCAAAATTCTTAAACTTATTAAAATGTCTAGCGGGTTCTGGTTGGGGTGTACACCCCAAGCACCTACGCACACTTTACATATCTCTGGTACGAAGCAGATTTGACTTTGCTTGCTTTCTTTACGATAACAGTGCAAAATCTCATTTATTTAAGATTGATAAAATCCAGAACCAAGCTTTGCGTATTATTGGAGGATATATCAAAAGCACACCTATACATGTTATGGAGAGTGAACTATGCATCCCACCACTGTTTCTGAGGAGGCTATACCTTGCTTATAAATTCTGTGTCCAAAGTATGTCCTGGTCGAATAACATAACGGTGAATATTTTTAATGACCTTACTTCCATTAATCATGAGAGATACTGGCAAAGAGTTAAAAAACCTTTACTGTTCTCTGTATATAATGATTGTAGACATTTTAGTATACATGCGTCAAATCCACTTGAGCTATTTAACTTAGATATTTGGGTTAGTTATATAGATATTAGTAGTATTATTAATATTAGTATGGATTGCATTCAAGGTTCTAAACGTAGTCAAGATATAGCGACAATACAATTTGATGTTATTAAAGAATTGAACATAGAATATGCCGGCTGGTCAAAGGTGTTCACTGATGGCTCAAAATGTAATTCTGGCTTGGGAGCTGCATATTATGACCAGCTGATGGACAGATCAGCCATGTTCAAAATAGAGGTCGATGTATCAATTATGACGTTGGAACTCATTGCGATTTTAGAAGCTCTCAAGTATATTATAAATCAGAATTATAAGAAAATTGTTATATTTATAGATAGCAAGAGTGCCTTGCAACATGTGGCTCGATGCGCCTCTGGCTATAGCAGAGGTGTAACGATAGCCTACATGATTCTACATTTTTTTCATGAATTAAGTATTAGAAATGTGACACTAAGGTTGCAATGGGTTCCTTCTCATATAGGATTAAAAGGTAATGAGGAGGCTGACAGATTGGCTAAATTAGTGACTACAGAGGGGTCCAATTTTTTCATTTTACCCTTTCATACGGAAATATTACCAAAATTAAAAAAAAAGTGTTACATGCGTTTTAAAGAATATTTTGACGAGAGAAGCAAGGAAAAAGGTATTTGGTTTAAAACACTCCAATGTCAGCCTCCTCGTATTCCATGGTTTTGCTCTGAATGCAAATTAAATAGGGTAAGTATCATAACGTTACTTCGATTGCGTGCTGGACATTATCCAACTAAAAGATTTGCATTTCTTATGAAAAAAGTAAGTTCACCTAACTGCGAAGTTTGTGGCAAGTTGGATGATGTCCATCATATTCTTGCGGAGTGTGTTAAATATAGAGTAGCAAGGGAGTCATTGATGCAAAATTTTAAAATAAATACTAATAATTTAGGAGCTTTTAATAGTATATTGGCTGAACCTTTAAGCAAGGCAGCAGAATTTATTGTAGATATGGTTTTGCAACAATGATACCCTGTGATGTTTGTCTAGTTTATAATGTAGTAGGTATGTAAGTTTAGGTTACGATGGGGCTGACATAGCCTTTTGGTTTACAAGCCCTTATAATAAAATAGATAAAAAAAAAAAAAAAAAACATTTTTACGTGCTTATTATTTTTCTTTATTTCCTTTTCAATAAGGCTATGTACGTTGTCCCCTTCAATCTGTGTATGCCCTTTAATTAAATACTTTTGTGTAATTGAATAAATATTCTCAAAAACAGTCCCAGCATACGAGTATAATGATGCAATGAACTTGTTTTTATTCTGCCCACAACAATTATCTGAATAAAATGTGACGAATGGAGAGATTTGTTCGGATTTTTCTCATTCAGACGTTGTAAGTAATCTAGGATGCATGATCCAATCTCGATAGCAACTCTTTTTCCCCTGAACTTCGTTCTTCCTTTTTTTGGTTCAAAAAAGCTTATATTAAACTGTTTAGTAAAAACATCATAATACAGCCAATAATCAGAAGTGGGTTTTCCTTCTTCTTTTTGACTCGCATTGAAATCTTTCCACAGGTCCGTTATTGTCTTCTCGCCGCTAATATATTCTCTGGAAGTCGTGGCCCTCAAATAATGTGACGGGATTCGTGGAATCGAATTTATGTGTTCTTTTATGCACTCAATGAGCAATGGATCTGTAGGTTTCCTTGATGGGTGTCTACCTCTAATGTCATTATACACGAAGCCTTGTGGATAAGTTTTCTTTTTAACTGTTCTGATTTGATGGTTATATATACCAAGAGTGTTAATAAAGTAGGTCTTACATACACGAATTTTGTTGTTATTGACTGTGAAATAGAGAGCATTGTTTGGTAATCTGGGTTTAGCAGCATTCATATATTTATACTTTGGCATTATCTCCATCATACAATATCTCATATAAGATCGCTGTAATTCAATATTCTTTAAAGTCCAATATGTATCAAACAATATTCTTCTTTCGGACTCATTTATGTTTTCGAAACATTTAAGCCTACATTTACAAGCATCTTTAACACATCGGGCAGGTACTTCTTTTTTAGTCGCACATGAAATGTAAGCTTTTCCAGAATTTCGTAACATCTTTGCTACATTTTGCTTCCATCTCAATGGATCACGCGTACGTTTTCTGGATTTTCGGCTAGGTTTCGGGCTAGTATCACTAGATGCTGGAGTATTGGCAATACTGTTGAATGATAGTGAAGAACTGTTGCTGGAGCTGGATAATGAACGAGTCTTTCTGAGATTTGACCGTGATCTTTCTGCAGTATACGTTGGAGTTCTGAATTTATAGGAAATTGAAAATATGTTCCTTGCGTTCTGCTTGCAACTTTTAAATTAGATGTTAAAGGCCCATCAATAATAGAATGGGCATTTACCTTACTTTTAGAAGAAGAGCTGCTGGAACTGGAAGACGATGTTGATGAAGATCTTGTCGAAGAAGAACTACTTGAACTTAATATTTTTTTTAACTTGATGACGATTGGGAATTTTTCGAGAGATCCATTTGATTTGACGGTTCTTGATATTCTTGATCCGTGATAAAAATTGTCAGTTTCTTCTATAGTTTGTGCCTGAAATGAAAATAACTTAGTTTTAAAAGGTTTGTAAATTTATATACTATACCTAAATAAAACAAGACCTTACTTCGTTGGTGTTATCTGTAGGACATCTTAGAATCATTTTTGAATTATAATCCGAGACACGTTGATCAGGAGAATTTTCTATTATTGAAGCAATGCGTGTTAATGATTTATTTTCACAGTCAGGAGTTGTCTGAAAAAAATATTTTATTTACAAAACTAAGTTTACTCTTAAACAAATAAAAATAGTATAAGTCTACGTATCACTTGTTTTATGAATATTTTGTGTACTAGTTAAAATACAATTAAGAAGACACAATGAAGAATATTAGGTATTTAAACTTACCCTAATAATATTTTGGTCCATCAAAACATCAGGAGTTGCACAAGCCGGTACAATGTTTCCTTTATCAGTAATATTCTGAAAAAAAATAATTGAAGTTTAAAATAATATATTTACAATTAAGGTACCTACATAATGGAAATGTTCCATTTTAAGTTCATCTTCACTTACGTAAACGCTATCACTGTCAGTACTACTTTCTTGTAAATTCTGAAAACTTAAATCATTTTCCTAGAAAGAAATACATTTGAAATTAGATAATAGTGGATATGATAGAAAAAATATTTTAACATTATGTAGACAATTTTACCTGATTTTTATTATTAATATTTATTTTTTCTAAAATATGTACTACATTTTAGAAATTCTCTTCATTTTTATCAACTATGAATCCCGAATAAATCTGAAAAAATAAAAATAATTATGACAAGATTAATTTATTGATGACAGTCTTAAAAAAAATATTTTTAATCTAGACAGACGTATGTCTAAATTAGTCAGTTTCAATATAATGGTTTTTAAAACATTACCGTCACAATCATGAGTAAGTTTCAATTATAAACCTTAATTTTATAACAACATGGACGAAATCACGATTGCGTCTTTAGGTTATAATTATTTTCACTAAAAGAGTGTCTGAATAATCAATAAGTCACAGTTAAACATAAACCATTTTGTAACAGGTAGACTCAACCCAAAATTGGTCTTTACTTTGTTTAAAATTGCAACGTGTACTTACCTTATTTTTCGATATTGCATAGGCCTAATTTGGATTAGGTCTCCACGTTACCGAACACGCAGCAACCTGCTCACTACACTCGCGGCGCATTACTGCTTCTGTCTCTCTTTGACCGAGCGCAGGCGGGGTAAGAGGACGGAGTAAAAGAGACTCAAGTACATTGTTGTCCCTTTCACGCCTCAATAGGTCTCTGTTTTCATAATAAGTCGACGAAGACGGCCATCGAAAGCCATATTATGATTCTAACTCAAATTCACAAAATTTTGGATTAGGTCTCTATAATTCTAAACGTGTTATTAACAATCGTCAAATTATTAAGCAAGCTAAAAGGAATGATTGCTACTCTGGTACAATTTATTGAGCTTAACTCATTTTTATTTTGTGTGGTTAATATCGATATAAGCGACATCTGGGAACGAATACCAGCACTTCTGCATTCGCGCATGCGCAAAAATCGTCTAAATACGGTATGTGTGTCATTATTAGTATGTTGGTACAAAACGAGAACTACTCTATTTAGTATCTTTATAGTTAGCACATTCCATAAAATGTTGACCAAGTTTGTAAAGCCTGGTTTATATTGACTTGAACAATCCTTTGTGGACCAAACAAGTTTATTTCGTGTTATCAAGACTCGTAGGTTGACTAAAGTATGAGACAGTCTTTATTGGTAACATAAGTATGTCTGGACTTAGAACAACTAGCCGTGGTGAGGATTGCAGTTATGTAAACGCTTCCTTTGCGGTACCTCGGCAGCAAAACGTGTCCGTTCTTTGGACAAGCTATCTGATTCGGAGCTCAATATTTTGACGTCATGGATAGCGCCAATCTGTGTAAGTGTTGGTTACTTCTCTTCTCAATTCCTACAATTCTCTCGTGCTCTCCTCGCCGAATATTCAAACTACTTTAATTGTTTGTTTCAGGAATTGAACGGAGTCTTATGTTTAGAATGCTACACATTAATATTGAAGCTGTTGTAACTTGGTCATACCTGCACCACATTATGGTATACGATATACAAGCTCCTGCTTCATTTTGAGGTGATTTATTTGAAGAAGATTTAGGTATAATAAAAAATAAAAAGAAGAATAACATAAAAACTGTGTTTCATTTACCTATTAAGCATAAAACAGTGTTGTTTTAATGCCAACTTTGTAATAAGGTCCAATGGAATGAGCTTATCTTTTGCGAACTAGCCTCACTGAAATTCTCATTAATTGAACCACATGGTATTGAGAATTCTCAGTAAGAAAATATCAGACTGAAAAAACCGTAAACTAATATAATGTACAAGCGTTTGTTTCGTAGCTCCACTTCTTTTTACAACTATTTTCGATATTGTATAATATACATAGAGGCTTATAATAAATTCCGGTAATATGATTAAGTCATATCATCACCGTCCTAGAGTTATGTCGGTTGCATCCAAGACTTCAACGCCTAGGAGCCCTGGGTCCGCTTACTAGTCTAACCAGATATGACAGAATATTAGCTTTTCCATAGTCTGACCGCCATAAGCCAATGGGAAAGCGATATTGTATGGTTTAGACCAGTAAGTATCGGTTATTGGAGGGTACTGACTCCCCGTAACGACGTGCGATGGTGAAAGATCTTCATGACAACTGGGACCGACGGCTTAACGTAAGTACTCTTCGAAGTACGGGCGATAATTAACTAATTTACTACTATTTATATGATGTAATTCATGTAACTATCACAATACTTAACCTCAAAATATTTGAAATCTTTATTTTCCGATAGCTAAGAACTGCCGCCGAATATCGTATTAATTTTTTCCTAATTTAATTAGGATAATATTTACTATATTTTACTGGTCAAATCATCGAGAAGCAAACTTAGCCCATCTTCCATACAAATTTGGTCATTCTCCTTTATGTATTAATTGTTATGTATGTATTTAATTTACCTTAAAAACTATCTAATTTTGTTAGCTTTAATTCATTTCCGTTAAGTGATTTATTACACCTAATTCTTTTCTCTCTGCACCACTTTAAGGTAGACTGGGAGAAAATGCCCATGGCATTAAGTCCGCCTGTATACTTTGTGTAAGTATATAAAGTTAAAAAAAAAATTACTAGCTACTATTTACTTCGTGTATATTCCTTAGTAGATTAGACTCCACCCACGAAAAAGGGCGACACTTTTATTCTTATTCCGTCACTACAAAACACATGCAAATATTATAAAAGCATAACTACCTATAGTTTTCGTCCTTCTTTCACATCGAACGGAGCTATGGCTAATAGGCTGATGAGTGAGAGAAGTTACTTTTTAGGACAATAAAATACTCTAAGACAACGAAATACTTGATTTGAAGTTAAAGAGAGTGAAACCTTCTATTACAAAGAGCTCTTACATTGCTACCTGCATTGTGAACAAACATAAAGTTTGACGCAACCGTTACCTACATCTTACTTATTTGTTAGGTAGGAATGTATAAAATAAACTACGAAAATAAAATCTGGGCGCTTTCGGCGTCACTACATATTCAACCCTTCGATAGAAAACGAAAGAAACCGCTAATAGCATATCTAGGTCCTTTTCTAGGTTAAACCTTTTTAAAATTCTACCCGCTCCCAAACCTCTAATAAAATTTTAAAGTGGGTCTGGCACATCCCTACTTTTACGCCTATGCGTGTGATTTTGAAGTACTGGTCACGAAAACGACTAAAATATTAGATGGACATAATCAAGGCTACTTGCAATATCTGTATAATGGCAATATCCATTTATAAATAAACAAGTAGATAATATCTTATTTATTGCTACTTTCGTATAATCCGCTTTAGATTACTTGAGTTTATAGGTACAAATCCATTTAGTTTTACTTGCTTCAAAGCCTTAAAATAAATATGGAATAGTGTTGATTACTTGGTGACACGTTATAAAATAATTAATAAATTCGTGATTTTAACTTTAAATGTATTGTAGTTCGCGAAATTTTAATGACGGATTCTAGAAGCATTATTACTCGTACACTCTGTGATGTAGTGTATCTTTTTCGGCTACGTTTTGTTTGTTACTTTAGGTTCGTTAATATATCTTTATTCTTAAGGCAGAAGTAGTAGCCTCGCTAAAAGAGGTGCCTGCCGTCGTATTCCGTGTACGCTGATATTAAGGGCACCAATCACACGCGTCTGTCAGATTATTAGCTGGTGTCAAGTCCTCGAACAAATCAACCAGTGTATGATAGGTTCGCGTCTTGCCTCGTGGCTCGTGGATGCGATGCCGTGCTCGCTACACGTATCGTCTCGGGACATCTCTGTGCTACAAAGTACAAATCCGTAGGTTTGCTCATGGATTTGTGGCCTAATCTGTACGACGTGGGGTAAGCCCTCGAGCTTGTATAGTGAATTGCGTACGGGCGCTGACTTTCTGACGGGATATACACTCGCGGACACGCAAATCGACTCAACCCCTTATTGCACACATAAACTTATTTTTTGATAAAAGTATACAAGATAATAATAAAAATTATATGTCATTTTAAAGCTTGGAATACCAGCTTTCAATTAATATTAACATCATAATATTTTTCGCTTTCGCACTAATCAATTTTCGCATGAATACGCGTATGTGTCAATTTGCTCGTTACGCTACCTGTGTCTTGCGGGACTTACCACCCCTATAAAAACCGGTGCCACCCCTATTTTCTTATCAGTCACTTATCGAAATTGACCGGTACACATCTATGCAAACAGGACTAATTGTTATCAAGAAATTATGGATACCACACCTGAAGTAGCCGCTCAAGTCATCGCCCTATTACAACAAGGGCTTAGTCAGCGAGCAGTCGCTGCCCAGCTTCATCTGAGCCAGTCTGCTGTATCCCGGATACACAGAAGGTTTCAAGAAACTGGAGCCTTCAATCGGAGACCAAGATTGAACCACCCGAGGAGTACCACTGAGAGAGACGATCGTTTCATTGTCTTGTCATCACTGCGAAATCGGCACCTTACGGCCGTTGATCTGCAACAACAGCTGAGACCTGTTCGGGGGGTAACTGTCAGTGAGTGGACAGTTAGAAGACGCTTGAGGGCAAGCGACTTGACTCCAAAAAGACATGGCACGGCACCTAAATTGACTGCAAACCACCGCCGAGCGCGCGTTCAATTTGCTCGAGAGCATCTCGATTGGAACGATGCGCAATTGCAGTTAGTTTTATTCACCGACGAGTGCAGAATGTGTCTGCATGGCAGTGACAGAAGGTCCAGGGTCAGGCGTCCGGGTAAGTGGTTTGCCCAATGTTGTTTCGCCGAAACGGTCCCATTTGGAGGAGGTTCCACTATGATGTGGGCTAGCATATCGTTGGAGGTAAAAACGGAACTTGTTTTCGTTCCTGGAGGAGGCCGAGGAGGTGGTTTGATGGCTGATCTCTACATCAGAGATATTCTCCAGGATCACGTTGTTCCCTACGTAGGTTTTGTCGGTGCAGATGTCATCTTAATGCACGACAATGCCCGATGCCACACGGTTCGCATCATTCAGCAGTTTCTGCATGAAGTTCAAATACGCACTACGGACTGTCCTCCGCCCAAACATGAATCCCATTGAGCACTTATGGAATGAGCTCAAACGAAGGGTTCAGGCCAGAAATCCAGCCCCTTTGAACGTTGCAGAACTTCGGGCAGCGTTATCAGAGGAGTGGTATGGCATTCCTCAAGACACGGTTTCGAACTTAATAAGATCGATGAGAAACCGATTGGAGGCACTAATTAGAGCTAGAGGAGGTAATACCAAGTATTGATTAAATGAATTTTATTACGTTTTTATACAACATTTTGTTTTATTTCTGAAAAACCTAACCTAACCCCTTTTCCCAAATTACCTTTCTTCGTACCTTTATGTTTAGACTTAATTAATTATCCAAGTTGTTTATGGATCTAATTATGATATTAAATAAAAGCTGGTATTCCAAGCTTTAAAATAAAATATATTTTTTATTAATATCTTGTATACTTTTATCAAAAAATAGGTTTATGTGTGCAATTAGGGGTTGAGTCGATTTGCGTGTCCGCGAGTGTATAATAGAAACCACTCTGAGATTTCGTTGATTACTAGATGTTCTGTGACAATGTCGATGTTGAGTGCTACTATTTGTATTTAGAGCCACAACATACTTGGTGCATCTGAGGAATTATTGTGGTTTGAGGAATTACTGATGGACTGATATTTAGTGAGCATCTTGCGATCTTAGAATTGCAAAGTCAGAAACTGTTTGCAACAAGTTATACGCGTTTGCCAGACCGAGCGTCACAACTGTTAGTTGCAACCGAGCTATAGAGAAAACCATTTCAAATTAAACAACTCCTTCAATACAACTGAACTCATTGAACTTACAAGAGCTGAACCGAACTACCATGCCTCGCGGATGCACTAATGCGTTCCGAACAGTTCCACATAAACCCGCAGTCTGTCCGCTCTATATAATGTGTTCTATAGCTTGGTACGTAGAGAGGCTATATTTCCATACATGATGTCATTACCCATATTAGTTGTGTGTATTTATCGTACGGCCAAGATCTATCGAGTCTATGTACTCCATCGGAATTAGAATGTAATTGGGTAGCGGGGCGGCAGAACGGAACAACAAGGATTTACGAGCTCTAACGCTTCCGCACCATGCACTCCCAAACACTCAAAAACTACACCCCTTACCTTTTTGTACGGTGAATAAGTTTTTTATGATAAGAGGAATAAATTGCGGACGTCCAACCAATTTGTCCACTTTTTCTATGTCGCTACTCGCATATGTATCGTAGGGCACGTATGCAAAGTGACCCAGCGTACTCGTGATTTACCTACGTGAGACATCGATGGAATCCGTAACAAAAGTTACGGATTCCATCGATGTCTCGTTTTGTTGGCGGCCGGCTAATCTTAATAAACAAACTGTGCTCTAATTTATTCATGCTTAATTAAAGTTAAAAGCTTTTGGTTATGATTTGTGTATCAAACATTTATTAGATAACAAAGATTTAAGATTTGCCTATTTCGTATCAATGTTTTATCAGTTCTTTCAAATCTCTCTCAAATTCTTACGGAGAAGACTTTGTTTATTTTATACATTTTGGTCTATATTGTCGTATTCAGTAATAAGTTTATTATATTTGGTATAGGTATATCGCGGCCGCAATAAAGTTCGTTAACGAAGTTTCCGAGTCCAATTTATGCAAACAGCAAAGAGCGAAACAGAAGACAACAAAAAAATTAAGCTCCACAGTGAGCTGAGCCGTAGTCTTTGTTCTTCTAATCCCGACTTTCCTTTCAGATAGCGTTCTGTCAGCTATTAAATTAAGAATTTATTTCTGAATTTCATACTTTCCTGTTCCCCTTTGTGTTGCATCACAATGGAAATTATTATCAATTGGAAAACTTTCCGTTTTCACAACTTCTATAAAGGCTCACGTTATATTTTCCACTTTTGACTTTCTTTTTGTTTTGTAAGACGATATCACAGCGGGATATTTCACTGTGCCCATCTTGATTATCAAATAAATTATAAAGTAAGCGATGCCCTCGTTGTAACTTTTAATATAACACTCGGATCGTAAACTAGCCATTATAAAATACATCTGACGCATTAATTATTTAGAAATATTTTTTAAAAGCGGTCTGCAGATGGTTATCTCTTAAAAGGGTTTTCCAATGGAATATTAATGATTACCCTGAGTAACATTAATGGTTGTTTTGAATTCCCTCATGTGAAAAGAAACATAGTAACGTGGGATATGTTTTCACGAGTTTATCTTCAAAATTGGCTTCGAGCATTGCTAAAAATTTGCATTTCACATATCGTGGGTATAATGGAAGAACTAAATAACACATAATTTCAAGTTTCGAGATAATCGCGATTTACTGTTTTTTTGACACTTTTTTTTACATCACTAAGAAATGGAGAACAATTTTAGCGTCGGCGATTTTATATGCTTTAAGCATGTTTGCTGTCGATTCTATGCTTGATAAAACTAGCTTTTATCATGAACCAAAAAAATATTAAAAATAAAAAACCAAGTTATCCAATTTTGCCACACCAAGATATTGCAAACATACCGTAGTTACCTAATTCTATAATGTAGTTATTCAGTTTTCCCACACATTAAATGAATGTGAATACATGAATTTGGGTCAACTAAGTACACTTATTGAGTTTTGAACCTAAAGAAATATTTAAACACGAAAGTTAGGCATCCTTAGTGTAAGTTTATTTGTTAAATTTTATCACTGATTATTGCTCTCACATGAAATAAAAACCTGGATTGGACGTAGTAACATTGTATATATAAAAAAATAAACGTAAAATTACAATATAAAAAATTAACAGAATTAGGTATGACAACAAAATATTATAATTATGTAATAAAATCAACTAAATGACTTATTACAAATCTTCAAAAATCAACTAAAACAAAAATAACTTGCCCTTGCATTAAAACATACTAGGGTGGTCTGAGAAGTTTCCGACCTCAACCTGAAGGAAGTAGCACACGTCAAAAAAAGTGTTGTGGATGTAATTTTACTTCTTGTAGCAGTTAACCACCAACATTTCAGCTATTTTGTAGCAGTAGTTGCTATTTGACAGCCATACGATTAAGTCGATGTGAGTGTGTTTTGTGAAAATGGGAAAAGTTGTATCGAGCTGGCATTCAATTCTTGTTTCTAAAAGGCACTACGCCGACGCCATTCAAGTTTGATTACAACTCTGTTTATGGGGACTCTCTACTCCATCATGATCGCGCTAGCCTTAGCCCGGCTGCATCCAAGGCTTACACGTCTTAGAGCCCGAGGTCCGCTTATTGATCTAATCAGGCATGACAGAATATCAACTTTTCCACAGAGCGACAACCGTTTGATCGCCGCAACCCAAAGGGATAGCGATATTCCATGGTTTAGACCAGTATCAGTTTATTTGAGGGTACGGAATCCCCGTAACGACTGTCAAAGATCTTCCAGACAGCCAGGACCGACAGTTTAACGTGAGGCGAGGCACGGGGCACGAGGAACGGGGCAAGCGATAATTAACAATTTAATACGCACTTAACTTTGAAAAGTCATTGGTGCGTGCCGTGGATTCGAACCCGATACCCCCTGCATCGACAACTATTAGTACCTCCACTAGGCTATCGCTGCCTCACTGCTCCATCATTTACTACAATTAAATAGGGCAGCTGAATTTAAACCTGGTCGTAAGAGCTAGGGAGCTAAGTTCTGGGACGTCCAAACACTGCAACCACTGAAGATAACCTCGCAAAATTTCACCAAATGGTGTTAGACGACCGCTTAATTGAGTAAGAGATATAGCAGATACATATTAAATGAAGATTTAAGCATGAGCAAGCTCCCAGCGCGATGGGTGCTGCGTTTGCTCACGTTAAGACCAAAACCGCGTTGACCCGTCGAATAAACATTTTTTTAAAGCTCTGTTTGCGTAGTTAAGGCCTAATAAATCCAAGTTTTGGTCCAAATAAAGACTGTAGATGAAACGTGGATACACCATTATACGCCCAAATAAATAATACATTCCAAACAGTAAATTGCTAAGGAGGAACCGACTCCAAAGGACAAAGGCCGTTTATTCTGCTGGGAAAGTGATGCTGACTGCTGTTTGAAATATTCATGGAGAGAGATCGAAAGGGATAACTATTACTGCAGCATACTATGCTTAATTACTAGACAAATTGAAGGAAGATGTTGAGCAAAAAGGTCAACATTTGTAGAAAAGACTATATTACTGACAAAAATCTTCGTATATTTTATATTTATTTTGTCGCTGATTGCCTCCATGGCACAGTAAATATAATAGCCTATACGTCTGTTGATCGAGAGGTCTTGGGTTCGATTCCCGGGTTAGGCAAGAATGTAGGTAACTGTTTTTTCTGAATTCTCAGTAGTAGAACGAAATCTGGCAATGTGCCCGGCAACGTCAATAGACCCCCTTTTTACGTAGGACCTAAAAATGCATGATATGGCCAAATGTGGGTGTAATAATTACAACTTCTGTCTACCTTTTCGGAGTATCGGTTTGCCACGCAACGCCTTGCTCGCTATCTCGCGACGTATTTTCTCACCTTTAGGCCTTTATAATAGGAAGGGGGCGTGTAATGGTCAAACAAGTATATTAATTACTTCTTCTCATTTAGCTCATTTCATTATGCTATCACTCCTAGAGGTGGGCCTCCCCAGGGTATGCCACAAGACCCATTCTAGCGGCCAACACTACGCTTGCTGAGGCGTGGCCTTAATTTAAGAATCTGCTTTTTAAACGACTGGCCATAAGTTCCCCCATTCAATTTGCTATAACTCTGATCTATGTCAGTTTCTTTGGTCTTCTGCCGGATAATCTCGTTCTGGAAATTATCCATCAGCGAAATCCTATTATCCTTTATCCATTGTCCTTTTCATAGCTCTCTGAGAGACATGTAGTGTAGGCAGTGCATTGCAGGACAGCCCAGTTTCAATGGGGTTAGAGGCATTTACATAATCCACAAAAGCCAGCCACAGCGACCGGGTTTACTCTTCGGATTTCTAAATAACCTATGAAAATTATGCTCTGTATGGATTTCGCCCACGGTACTAAAGCCTTTAAGAAACCTAGCCTGCACCGGTGGCTGGAAGACATCAAATCTTGATGTCAGAAAAAAGTATGGAGGGGTGTCCACACCACCCAGTCTTAAAGAGCTGCTCTCTGAGGCACGAGGCAAGCCATAATTAATAATTGAAACACATTACTTCGAAAATTTACTGCCTAGAATTCTAACCCGAGCCCTGTGAATGGCAGTCTGTTGATATCTCCACTAGGCTATCGCTTCCAACCTTAGGAACATAACATGTCTAATAATAGTATATCTGTTTACTTATAATATAATTATCCGATTGTAATAAAACGCCGGTAACAACACAGCATATTGCACATACTACTACTTTAAGTTGCAGTGAGTTTAGAATCTAAATCGATCATTTTGCTGTATTCTGCTACCTAGTGATTTAGTTATATTTAAGTAGGTAATTTTATTTTAATTGGAGCAAAATTTTCGTGGAGCTTCTAGAGATACTTCGTGGAGCCCTGGCGCTCCGCGGAGCACACTTTGAGAATGGTTGGTCTATAGGTTTACATTATTTCGCGCTAGTTTGTACTACTGAATTGCATGATAACTTTGCTTACGTGCGTATACTATAAATAGAAATATTAAATAACTTCACTTATTGACATTTATTTGATTGGAATCTCTTATAAATTTACATTTTCTCGAAGAAGAAATAAATAAAAATACTTATTTAAAAACTGAATGAATGCTCATTAATGCCCGAATTAAATAACTCAAGTTGTTCAGTTTTTCTTCAACTTGACTAGTTTCATCAAAATATTTTCGTGCGCGGAAGAACTAAATAACTCAATTTAGCTAATTTATTTCATACTCAAGTGATCAGAAGTCACAGTTGTTCATTTATTTATAGAGTTAGTCATTTTTAGGGTTCCGTACCTCGAGATGAAAAAACGGAACCCTTATAGGATCACTTTGTTGTCCGTCCGTCTGTCAAGACCCTTTTTCTCAGAAACGCGTGGAGGTATTAAACTGAAATTTATATCAAATCATTAAATCTACGGTCCCTTGAAGCTGTGAAAAAATCAAACTTCTAAGCCAAAGCAATCAAAAGATACAGCCATTTATGCTGCAAATTTCCGCAGATATTTGAAACTCAAAACCTACAGGGTACTTCCCGTGAACTTAGAATCTTGAAATTTGGTACGAAGAAATGTCTTATAGCATGCATAAAGGGAAAATTGCGAAAACCGTAAATTTTTAGTTAGATCATATCATAAAAATGTTTTTTATAACTTTAAACGTATTACCATTTTCTCATGAACGCGTAAAGGTATTAAATTGAAATTCATATCAAATACTCAAGTCTATAATACCCTGAAGCTGTAACAAAATCAAACTTCTATGTCAACGCAATAAAAAGAAACAGCAATTTAAACCGCATATTTTCTCGCAATTACTCGCAAGGGAATCAGAACCTACAGGGTACTTCCCGTGAACTCAGAATCTTGAACTTCGGTACGAAGCAATGTCGTATTGCACAAATAAAGGGAAAATTGCGAAAACCCAAATTTTTTTGTTACATCATATAAAAAAAAATATTTGTATTAATTTTTAAGTAACTAGCACTTTCCTCATGAACGCGTAGAGTTATTAAATTGAAATTCATATCAAATACTTGGGTGTATTATACCTTTAAGCTGTAACAAAATCAAACTTCTATCTCAACGCAATCAAAAGAAACAGCAATTTTAGTATATTTTTAAACTCGCAACTACTGGCAAGGGAATCAAAACCTACAGAGTACTTCACGTTCACTTAGATTCCTGAAATTTAATACGAACCACCGTCTTATAGCACAGATAAAGGAAAAATTGCGAATACCATAAATTTTTTGTTAGATCATATAATTAAAATATTTTAATAGTTTTGAAGGCGCTACCCCTTCTCCATGAACCTGTAGGGGTATAAAATTAAAATTCATGTCAAATGCTCAAGTCAAAACTAAAAGGTATATCCAGTCGATCTAGAATCTTGAAAAGTGGCTTAAATTTTTAGGTACATCATAGAATTAAAAATAATAAAGTTACTAGCCCTTTCCTTATGAACGCATAGAAGTATTAAATTGAAATTCATATCAAATACTCAAATCTATAATATCTTTAAGCTGTAACAGAATCAAACTTCTAAGCCAACGCAATCAAAATATACAGCTGTTTATGCCGCTAATTCTCGCAAATTTTCGAATCTCACAGGGGAATCAAAACCTACAGGGTACTTCCCGTGAACTTAGAATCCTGAAATTTGGTACAACTTACTACTACGATAAATCCTTTGCTGTTCAAGCTGTCTGCAAGTCCGTCTGTGGAATGCGCTGCCGGTCGAAATTAGGCAAGCTAAATCATTGAAAATGTTTAAAAATGCACTAAAGAAATACTATTTGTTTTTGTAAACAAATTGTATCACTTTATTTTGTGTTCATATTATTATATGTATGTATATGTATTATGTTTATGTAGTATATGTATATTGTATATATACAGGGTGTCACAAGACCCATCACCAAGCCGAAGTCTATTCGTTGTGGACATCATGCCAAGTCATACTAACCAAAAATAATACCTGGGAAACGATTTTTTTTTAAGTTTTCACATTTTTGAAACCGCAATTCAAAGCGCCCGAGTGTAATACTCGAAATACCTATATATCCATAGTGTCATAGGGCATCTAAAGAACATATGGGCAGGGTAAATGCATCGATTTTGTACCCAATTAGAAAAATTCCATACTAACTTTGAGCCTCAATATCTCCTGAACCAGTAATTTCCCAGGTACGGTGGCGAAGTAAAAAATGTTCGTAGTGATTGGTACAACATGGGATTTCAGTTTTCGTTAAGGGTCTTTTTACACCCTGTATATACATATATATATGTAAGTATCATATGTATATTATGTATTTATTTATATGTTTAGCACCTATCATATCTATTGTATGTATGCCTGCGTATGTATGTATAATTAATAAAAACAACTTCTAGTAATCAGATACTTTTAGTCGCTACACATCAAAACTTTTTGTGTTTTTCAGTCTGTCCATCCTAAGGTTGCCTGTAAGAAATCGCACTCTGCGATAAGGCCGCCCTGGTACATTTGATATGTATGTATTTACATTTAAGTTATTTACACCGAATTTGTACCAACATTTGCACCATAAAACAATTATCTATCTATCTACAAGGCCACTTTTTATAGCACAGATTAAGGAAAATTTCCATATATGTAATTTTTTTGTTACATCATAAAATTAAAACATTTTTTAAATTTTAAAGTTACTACCACTTTCCTCATAAACGCGTAGAGTTATAAATTGAAATTCATATCAAATACTCAAGTCTATAACACCGTAAAGCTGTAATAAAATCAAACTTCTATGTCAACGCAATCAACAGAAACAGCAATTTAAATATATTTTCAAACTCGCAACTACTCGCAAGGGAATCAAAACCTACAGGGTACTTCCCGTGACCTCAGAATCTTAAAATTTGGCACGAAGGAAACTCTTATAGCACAGATAAAGGAAAAATTGCGAATACCATAAATTTTTTGTTAGATCATATAATTAAAATATTTTAATAGTTTTGAAGGCGCTACCCCTTCTCCATGAACCAAATTCATGTCAAATGCTCAAGTCAAAACTAAAAGGTATATCCAGTCGATCTAGAATCTTGAAAAGTGGCTTAAAGCAACGTTTTATAGCACATAGGAAAAATTTTGAAAACCCGAAATTTTTAGTTTCATCACATATTTTTTAAAATAATTATATGTATCTACTTACAGGTTTGAACGGAACCCTCGGTGCGCGAGTCCGACTCGCACTTGACCGGTTTATTTCTACTAACATTTAATGTTCATTTATACTTATCTATTTCTTTAAGTGAAACACAAAAATGGCTTTATTTTTGGACTGTGTTAAGATATAAGAATGTTTGTTAGACCAAAAGATGCGGCACATTTTGGGGTTTACGAAAATGGTAAAAGGTCAATTTGGCCAAAATCTGAGTTAATTAGTTCTTCCATTATACCCACGATATATGGGATAAATTATTTATAATACGACTCATAGAATTAAACAGATTCTAATGAAAAGCCATGTGCGTTATGTAAATAAACACCAATAAAAAATCATTGCATTATTTAAATATAGTAAGTTTTTATTCTAATAGCACTTTTAGGCACTTGACGTTTTTGGTTAATGTAATAAAAACAAAAAGAAAGGGCGCGGACACATTAGGAAAATGAATTTCCGTGGGACAAAGAACTTTTGTCGGCACTAGTCGGTCTGCGACGCACACAGATAAATAAATAAGCGCGATTCCTCCTACATACAAAACAATTACCAACCACTTTTGCTTAGACATGTCTAAGCTCTAAACTCAAATATTTCCTACTCGTACTTAGTACCTATCCGTGATATGTGGTATACTAAACTCTCTAATAATTTTTTTTGGGCCATTATCAAAACAATATTTATTAAATTAAAAATAAATATAATATCATAAAAGTACCTGCTATTTATCTCTGTTAAACAGATAGAATTGACAACATTAACTACTTATCGTTTAGTCAATGAAAAAGACGGAAAGAGAGATTAGGATTCGCGCCCCTTGGGCTCCGAATCGTTATTTTACTCAAGAAAAAGTTATTCAAGCAGAGAAAAACACGTAATATTTCGAACTTGCTCTTTGTCAGATTTTCTTTTACTCGTGATATAGGGCTCACTTTCATATCAATTTCAAGATTCTTGTTTATTAGGAAATATCTTTTGCTTGTAAGTAGCATATAGATTGAAGATATCGTGTCTATTATTGGGAAAGTTAGAATAATAGTATATTTGAGGTATTGGTTTGAAAGGCGATGTTTGTTTCTTCATTATAACAACTTGTCTCAGTCCACTGCTGGACATAGCCTCTCCTAATTTGCGCCACAATAGCATTGTGACTATTGTGAGCCTGGAGGAGCACTCGGCTTACTATATACTTCGCGGGTCAGACTGGTTGGTTTATGGACTCATGTCGAGTTTTCCTTCTGTTCGCCAGGATATTATTTTCTTCGCCTATTACGACGCCTTTATCTTTGCCTGTTACGACACCCACGGAATAAAGAGAGGTAGTAACACTTTGTATTCTTAATCCTTCACAACAACAGAAAACGTTGATAAATTGAATTCATATAATCGTTTGATTTTGTACGGTGTAATGCAAACTTTTAAGCATAAAACATCGGCTATCGAGTTCGTTTGTATTGAATTGCTTTATGACCTGACTATCTCTCACCCACAGCTTCACCTACAGGGTATTTGATGACTTGAATATATGACGTATTTATTACGCAAGGACATAGTTTGTCACTCTGTGTTTTGAAATCCCCCCAAAGCCCTTCAGGTATTCAAGAGTGACAAATATCCAGGAATTTATAATATCAGTAGGATGTTAATTTTGATTTGATATTTGAACTGTCACAAGAAAATGAGGACAATAGTGTATGACAGCTAGTGCACTTCGTTATAAAGGAAGTATAAATGGAAATAGAATAAGAGGAAACCTTGAAATATCGTAATCTTTTGGGCTGTCTTATAGGCATGGATAAATATTAAGTACAATAGGCGTCTAATGATCAGAACCGGAGATCTAAATAGAGTCGAAAGTTAATAATAAATGAAATAATTCTTGTAAGAAGAAAACTGCCATTCGAGGATAAGCAAGTATAACAAAAAAACTAAGAGATCATCTTTAATACTTTTAATAAAATTAGCAATAAACCCGATACTCTCACGAGCAAACGTAACGTTTATTTGCCGCACGAATAAAACACGCAAATTGAAATAGTCTAACAAAAAATATAGGACACATTGAGATGACATGTTGGCACAGTTTATCACAATGAAAGCCGACTAGCCACCTCGGGTGAATTTAATCCGCAGCAGTTAAAGTTCCCTTCAGAAACAATAATAATTCGTTCAACGATATAATGTGACCGCACAGTTTTCCCCCGAGGAAGTTTTAAGTGCAAAAGGCCTCACAAGTTTATGTGTTGAATGAATCTAGGAACCAGCTGCGTAATGTATAAGTTGTAACTTGATTTGCAATGGCAACCACTAGCTGCCATTGTTTTCATTTACCTAAAGCAAACCGGCTTTTTGTTTCTCGTTTAAACAAGTTACGAGTTTCAGGGTTATGAATAAATGAATAGCTTTTCATTATACTAGCTTCTATCTACTTAGCGTATAAAAAGGTTTTTACTGTCGTGATGAAAACTTAACCTCTTGTATGCCGGAATGCCAGACACAATTAAAAGCTATTGTGTCTCGCGTAGATCTGCGTTCCGGCATACAAGGGGTTAAACACGAGGTAGGCGTCCATCCCACATACGGACGTGTTGGTCTTTTCACACTTTTCACACGACGTCTTTCTGGAGTCAGCGAAGCGTGAGATTTATAAAAACGGAACCATATAAGTCCTTTGTCTTTACTTTTGTTATTCTTTATGGTTTGCTTGTAGTACAGTAATCACAACAAAAATATTAAAGAGAGAGACGATAAAAAATACGAGAAGGATATGAGACCTATATATATATGCACAGGAAATTGGCAAGTATAACTGAATATTAACTAAAAAGCAGACTAAAAATATCTTGTGCCATGATAAAGGTAAAATTCAACCGCAACGTCAATTTATGACGTCATGGCGTATTATGTAAGTAACGAATGTAAAAATATTACGTATCAATACATTTACACTATAAGTAATTTTCTGCTAAAAGAAAACTTAGAACAAAATTGTCTAAACAATACGCAAATGTGTCAGGTGACATAGGATATGTAAGGAATCTGACATTAATGCCTTGCCGCTGAGTGCCATCGTCCAAATACTTTAAAGTTGATCATTACTGCTCATCTTATCAAAACATCAAGTTTAATATTCTACGCAGTCATAAAATGTCTGTAAAAGAAAGGAAAGAATACGACAAGAGACAGCTATATTTTACATAGCAGTAAAATGCAATGTACCTATTGCTGGAGAGATTTTATACTTATCATATACAATATATGTATAATTGACATGAAACGACTGCCTCTGTGCTCCTGCGGTAGTGTAAGCGACTGTGGATTTGGGTTCGATTCCCGGGTCGAACAATAAGTGATATTGGGTTTTTCCGTTAGGAATTATCCAATAGATGTTCGGAGTCAGGGCGTTGGCGGTGTCACACCCACGTGCCTCGAAAAGCACGTTAAACCGTAGGTCCTTCGCCCGTTCTCTCTCCGGTCGTGTCGCATGTGGCGTCCCATCGGACTATGAAAGTGAGGGAATAGGTAGTGCACTTGTGTACGCGCACACACTTGTGCACTATAATATGTCCCGCGCAGATAGCAAGTCTCATATTATATAGACAAGCCGCCGTGGCCGAAATCGGTCAGGAGGACATTAATGGGCATGAAACTTCTTTTGCAGTTTGTGTCAGTTTGATATACCAGTTCGTGGGCAATTCATTAATAAAGTTCGTAAGTTGTTTGTTTTGTTTTTCGTGTGAGCGTGTGGCCAACTCTGGTGTCGGAGTTTTCAGACCGCCCGAAGGCCTCCGACATGGCCTAACGATCCTTATCCTTGGACAAGAACCGGGACCGACAGCTTTACGTGCCCTCCGAAGCACGGTAGCGCTCAGATGTAAATGCCACACACAGTCACCCATCCAAGTGGTAACCTGTGCAAGCGTTGCTTAACTTTGCCGATCTGTTACGAACGGCAAGCCAAGTCTCGCTACGAGTTCGTAAGTATTTCATTAACATTGTAAAAATGAGACACTTGTACTCAATATGAAGAAATGGCTCAAACTGTTTGGGTAAGTGATTGTTTTTACTATTATTTTGATATGAAAAGACAACTGCGGCAATATAATAATATTGTGTTGCTGGAGACTTTACTAACATTAAATGAACGGATGCAAAGTATATCCATCCAACACATGTGTAAATAACCAGTGAATAAGAAAGGACATCGTAATCAATTCCAAAACTATGATAAACGTCAGTTCTTTGGTAACAGATACAAGACTAGATGAACACTTGGTTACAGTCGCGTTATTTAGTGCTACCGCTCCGTACACGTGGCTCATAGCGTAATGTTACATCTATACACATTAATAAAATTGGAGTGTCTGTTTGTAATATTAAAATAACCGCTTTTTACTCAATGCATATGGATGTATACACGGTACACATACCGAAATGACATTTTTTTAAATTTTTGTCTGTCTACCGGTCTATCTGTTGGTCAGTCTGTTTGTTCTCGCTAATCTCTTGAACGGCTGGACCGATTTTGACGGGACTTTCACTGGCGGATAGCTGATGTACCAAGGAGTAACTTAGGCTATAAATTGACTAGGTACGAAAAGTAGTTCCCTCAGGACGCGGGCGAAACCGCGGGAAACAGCTAGTATGCCATAAGAATGGGCTATCGAATACAACCAATATCCAAATCAGGCCAATAGTTCCTGAGTTATCTCTGGAACTATTTTTCGCGGGTCCAACCAAATACATTCTTCAGCTTTATTATATTATAGACCTAGTTAGACTGCGGATGACCAGACATACAAAACTATAAGGATGCCTTCTTGAGTGCTACGAAAGCCTTAAAAATGGAAATGTTGCACAATTCAGCGAATTGCACCTACATCCCGAACGTGATATAATTATTCACGATATGTATAATATTACCGATTTTATTCAGTTATATATATATATAAATTTATATATAGGTAACTGAAAAATTTGTAGCTAAAAATTCCTCCACATTTATTTATCGGACAAATTAAATTACATACAAATGACGTATTAATACATTATTAACTTATAATATTCTGAATACTTATAAAGTTATACTTATGAAATATGTATATAGCCTATACAAATTTCATCATCATGAGCCTTTAACAGTCCATTGCTGGACTAGGCTTCTGCTTTGAAAGGAGGAATTGGCCTACTATACCACGCTGGCCAAACGGGTAGGTATAGGGTTTGTAACAAGCTTCCCTTCTTTTACAGTGCTGTTCTCTGCACAATATGCTCTGTCGGCTCTTACGGGACCCATGAGATGCTATGGGGCGGTGGCATTCCGTATTCTTAATCCGACACCACACGAACGGACTGTCTATATATTTATGTTATGTAAATATTTTGGACGCAACATTTGGTAATGTTTGCATAACATAACATAACTTCACGCCTTTTATCCCTGAAGGGGTAGGCAGAGGTGTATTAAACACCCACACTTCGCCAGTTATGTTTCGGTCCCAATGTAATAGGGGGCGAGCCTATTGCCATCTACCGGGCACATTGATAAGCGAGCGATAATTAACATTTAATAATATTTTTTTTTATACACACATAACTTCGAAAAGTCAGAGGTGTGTGCCCGGGGTACCTGGGGATCGAACCCGAGACCATCGTCTCGGCAGTCCGTTACGTACACTACTGGGCTACTTGCCGAAATATACTGCTTTGACACAAATTCGTTGCCATGCAATTTATTACAGCCCCTCAATAATTGGGTTGCCAATAATAAGAAGTTATACTCCATTAAAAATTGGATCCAATTTATTGCAATAATTATGGCTACTTCAATTAAATTTGGCAATTAAGATGTCAATGTTTTCTATATATTACCAATATCCGGAACTCTGATTATTTTGTAATATTGGCCATAGTCTGAGCAGCGTGATAAACTGCCTAATGAAGAATGCATAAATGCAAGAAAAGATATTTAACAGACAGACAGACAACAAAGCCGATAAGGATGCCGTTTTATTTCTTTATTAGGTACGTAACCCTAACAATATGGTTGAATTGACAACCTACTTTTTGAAGTCGTGTGGTTGACGGCATAGAATACAAGTGTCACCAACCCCTATCTTCCCGTGGGTGTCGTAAGAGGCGACTAAGGGATAACACGATGCAAATATCATCTTTGCGTAGAGACGGAAAACTCGACATCAAACCCTATACGACTGCCTCGTTGGTCTCGCGGCATATATGTGCGCGTGGGATCGTGAGGTCCCGGGTTCGATTCCTGGGTCGGACAGTGTTATTGGGTTTTTCTGTCACGAAATTCTCAGTAGCAGCACGGAGTCTGGAAATGTGCCCGGTACGGCAATAGGCTCGCCCCTTATTACGTGGGACTAAAGTATATCTGGCGAAAAGTGGGTGTAGAAATACACCTCTGCCTACCTCTTCGGGGTTATAGCCGTGAGACTATGTATGTATGTATGTATGAAGTCGCTTAAATAAGTGTATAAAACGGCATACGATTTAAAATGACCAGCTAATCGCTTGGTTGGAGTGGTGTCGTTACGCTGTCTGCATAATGCGCCATGACCTTAAGAAGGCATTACTTCATATTTTAAATCAGTTAGACTTTGGAGCTCAAAACCCGGCTTTAAATATTGGCTTTAGCTTTGGCCCAAAAGCCATCTTTCTACCGGAATGCCCGTTATTAATAGCTAGTGATAAAAACCAGCAAGTATATTATTATCAACTATATGGGTCATATACCGGACGAGCGAGTTGCATGGAGGCTTTCGCTTCAGAAATATCGGTTACACTGAACAATATACTCCTGGATTACGCTTCGTGTGTATTGAATATAAAGACAAGCTAGGAACTTCCAAGGGATGCGCTAAAGGTAACAGTAATATGTGTTTTATACGTTTAACGCTGCTTTTATTACTTCACTCTTTTTATTCCCAGAACGTTTTATAACGCTGTTTAAAGTTACTATCGTTGGCACAAAGAAATGAAACTAAAAGTGTTGTCGGTTTGACACCTAGTTTAAATTAAGCTAGTGTTATATTTTATAGTAGATTATTTCAATAAGGTGTCATACGGAAATCAGAGGCACATAACCTCCTTTATACTATTAACGCTGTTAGTACACCTACGCGTTCGCATGCGGCTGTGAAATTTTTGCAAAACTATTGCGGCGACGAAACATATGCGAAATTGTAAAAACAACAAGAAAAAATGGTGCATGTTCTGTCAAAACCTCTGCGTATGTGTAACGACAATTTCGCAGTTATCTGCGGAACAGTAGTGACAAGGGTGCAACTTATTAACCTTACCTACTGTGTAATAGAGTGAGACATAGCAGATACAAAACGTTTTCATACAACTGACAGATATTTCGTAGTCTCGTTGACGCATGCGAACGCGTAGGAATAAGAAATTGTAAGAATAAGAATAAGAATCATTTATTTGTTTGAACATGGTATACATACATTGAATGCAGGATGTCAAGAAAGTAGTGTTAGTTCGTACATGTTCAGCCTCATATAGTGGCGTACAAAATGAGAGATGTCGCTACGAGCCATTACATTAACTTTGTCCGAGAAAGAATTCATTATGGTATGATTTTTTGGTTAATATTAATTGTATTTTATGATAAACATTAAATGATGGAAATTAACAATTACACAATTAAAAATTATATATATATATATATACTCTTGCTCCGGCTCCGTAGTCTCTGCCTACCCCTCCGGGAAACACGCGTGAGTCTATGTATGTATGTATATATACTCATAATGAGTAAAGATTATACAATTAAGAAATTACGTCAACAACTATTAAAAATAATTTACAGTCATTTACTTATAATTCAATTTAAATTAAATGTCCAGTAGAAATAAAAAGAATAATAGGTAATTAAGGTAGTCAATAACAGTGAAATAGTAATAATATTCGATAAATAATTAAATTACAATTACATTATGATTCACGCTCATTCAATTAAAAAATCTTGCTCTGAGCAAAGTTCTGAAATCTGATAGTTGGCTTTATCAGTAAAACAATTTTTGAGTTTGTTTTTAAAAATATCAGATGACATACTTTGACACATTATTGGTAACTTATTATAAATTGTTGGTGCCATTCAAAATATGCTCTTCCGCATTAATGTTGTCTTTGATTCGTGAAGATAGAGTTTATTCTTATTGCGTCTATTTCTAGGGAAGGTTTCGGCTAATCTTGAAAATGGATTGCCTTTTACAAATTTTGCACTCTCTAGGAGGTAAAGTGAAGGCAATGTTAATATTTTGTATTTCTTGAAACATGGTTTGCAACTATCTGTTTTTTTTAAGTTAAACATGGCTCTTAGTCACTGTTTTTGAGCTTTAAACACTACATTATTGTTAGTGCTATTCCCCCAAAATATTATGCCATATGTTAGCACTGATTCGACCATTCCATAGTATGCTGTAATCAAAGCATCCGTATTAAGTATTAATGACAGTTTGCGTAGAGCATAAGCTGAGGTACTTATTTTTTTACTGATTTTGTCTATTTGTGCCTTCCAATTTAGTTTTTTATCTATTATAATGCCCAGGAATTTAGTAGTGTCCGTTTCTTCAATATGTCATCATCATCATATCAGCCAAACGACGTCCACTGCTGGACATAGGCCTCCCCCAAGGTTCTCCACACAGACCGGTCTTGAGCCGCCCGCATCCAACCGCATCCCGCGATCTTGACGAGGTCGTCGGTCCACCTTGCGGGGGGCCTACCTCTGCTGCGTCGTTCGGTACGTGGCCGCCACTCCAGAACCTTTCTGCCCCAACGGCCATCGGTTCTACGAGCTACGTGCCCTGCCCACTGCCACTTCAGCTTGGCTATCCGGAGAGCTATGTCGGCGACTTTGGTTCTACTACGGATCTCCTCATTTCTGATTCGATCTCGCAGGGAAACTCCAAGCATAGCTCTCTCCATCGCCCTCTGAGTGACCTTGAGCCTTCTGATAAGGCCGATAGTGAGCGACCACGTCTCTGATCCGTAAGTCATCACTGGCAACACACACTGGTCAAAGACTTTCGTCTTGAGACACCGCGGGATATCGGACGAGATGATATGTCGTAGCTTCCCGAACGCTGCCCAACCGAGTTGGATTCGACGATTGACCTCCTTCTCGAAGTTGGACCTACCTAATTGGACTACTTGTCCCAGGTAGGTATACTTGTCGACAACTTCGAGCGTAGAGTTCCCAACCTGAATAGGAGCAGGTACAACATGGACGTTCGACATGATTTTCGTCTTGTCCATGTTCATTTTAAGACCTACTTGTTGGGAGACTCTACAGAGGTCATCGAGCATTGTGCTTCAATATGTGTACCGTTAATATTAATGTTAAGGTTTGTTGTTGGTATGCGCTGGCTAAACTGCATGATTTTTGTTTTATTTAGATTAATATTCAAATTATTGTTGTGCAATCATTTTACAATTGATGTCAGTGAGTCATTAATGTCAAGTTCATAACTAAATCTATTTTGACAAGCTACAGTCAAAGTGCTGTCATCAGCAAATAATGTCATCGGGTTATCCGTTTCTGCAGGTAAATCGTTAATATATAAATTAAATAAAAACGGACCCAGCACACTACCCTGCGGAACTTCATATAAAACTTCACGTTGTTCCGATTTAAAATTTTATTCACATCTCGTTTGTATGTTAATTTGGCTAATTTCTGTGATCTGTTTACGTTTTTTTCAATATGACTGAAATAAATTAAGGACGTTGCCTCTAATGCCATATGTCTCCATTTTTTTTAAGAGTGTAGAATGTTGGACATGGTCAACAGCCTGTGTCATATCACACAACACGGCACATACTGGCGTTCTTTTATCTATATTTACCATTACATTATGCAAAAATTCATAAATTGCCAAGTTTATATTACTATTTTTTCAAATCCTTTCTGTTCTTTACATAGAATTTCGTATTTTTCTATGTACGAATAGAGTCCTTTTTGTATAAATCTTTCAAAAACTTTTGCTATAATCGGTATAAGAGCAATAGGCCTATAATTTTCAATATGCTCCCTATTATCTTTCTTATATAAAGGTTTTATTATAGATATTTTCAGAACCTCAGGAAATACTCCCTCAGTGATACAAATATTAATTAAATGACTGAGTGGAATACATATTTTATCTGCTACAGTTTTCAATATTTTAATCGCTATGCCATCATAACCCACGCTTTTTGTATTTTTGAGCGACATTATAATTTTATATGTCTCTATCGGTGAGCAGGGATTCATGAACATAGAGTGTGTGCTAATTTTATGAGTGAGGTTGGATTCCAATTCGAGCATGCATTAGGTTGCACTTTATCTACAAAGTAATTATTAAAAACAGTAGCAATATCCTCGGGACGCGTAATTTTTTTATTTTTGTAATAAATAGTACTAATAACAGTTTTTGGCAAATTAAATTTCACTGTATTAATTATATTCCAGGTCGTTTTTGTTTTATTTTCTGATGTTTTGATTTTATAGTTGTTCTGGGCTCTTTGAGTCAAATTAATATTTTTTTAAATAAATTAGAATACTTTTTGAATTTTAATCTATTTGTCTTTGTTGGCTGAAGCCTATACTGCCATAGCAGTCTCCTTTTATTTTTACTGCATTTTTTAATTCCAAGCAATACCCATGAAGGCCTTTTCTCCATGTTTATCACCAGACTCTTGATTGGAAAGCACAAATTATAAAATAATGAAAAAGTTTCAATGAAGTAGTCATAAGCTAAGCTAGGGTTATTAGTTAGATAAATATCTGAAAACGAGAGACAAGATATGTACCTACTCTTTAAATTTGATGATATTTGCCTGAGACTAGTCACGCTTATTTGTACGCCAGTATTTAATAGCACATTTTTTTCTACAGGGCACTGTAGTAATTGGGCTGTATGGTCCGATAAAGTGAAACAAACTCTAGTATGCTAGCTTTACAGGGCTTAACAAAATTATGGGCAAAATTTTCAATGCATGTCTGACTTAAAATGCGAGTTGGTTTTCTTATAGCCAATTTTAAATTTGAATTTAATAAAATACATTCGTATTCATGACTCAACTTATTTTTCTTTAGTAGATCAATATTATTAATCTCCAGCAATAACTATATTCTTAATTTTTTCTTTGATAAGATATCCAGAAGTTGTTCTAATCTTTCAAAAAATAAATCGATGGCTTTCTATACAGACAAATAAACATAATACCATGATCAACCAATTCGACAGCGCAACTTGACTTTTCGAGTTATGTGCGTATTGAATTGTTAATTATCGCTTGTCCCGTACCTCGGAGAGCACGTTAAGCCGTCGGTTCCGGTTGTCATGAAGATATTTGACAGTCGTTACAGGGCGTCAGTACCTTCTAAAATAAACTGACACTAGTCTAAACTATGGAATATCGCTATCCCTTCGGGTTGCGGCGGTCAGACAGGCAGGCGCTCCGTGGAAAAGCTAATATTCAGCCAAATCCGGTTAGACTAGTAAGCGGACCCCAGATTGAAACTGGGATAACGCTAAGAGGATGACAGAGGATGATGTTATAGTTATGGTAACTGTAACCAGCTTCAAGGTAGGAGTAATATATGTGATAGCAATTAAAACATTGATGTTATATGGGCCAGCCGACCCTTCTTTTCCCCATCCGTGGCCACCATTCCGTTACGGCCCAACTCCACCTGTTGTCACCACGTCTAGCCAGATGTCCTGCCAAATCCCATTTCAATGTCATTATTCGATTTCCCACGTCGAGCACCTTTGTACGTTTTCGAATTTCAACGTTGGGAACTCGGTCTATTTGACGAATACCAAGCATGGAGCGCTCCATGGCTCTTTTTGCGACTCTCAATCTGTATACCGCCTCTTGTGTGAGCGTCCATGTTTCGCCACCTTAAGTCATTGTGGGCAAAACACATTGGTTATAGAGACGGGTTTTCAAACATTGAGGGACTTTAGACGATTTTAAAATGTCGTCCAGTTTCGAAAATGCAGCCCAACCGAGCTGAATCCTCCTTGATATCTCAGTTTTGTGCTGTTCTTTATCAAAAGAAAGATTATGGCCAAGGTAAATATATCGGTCAACGAGTTCTAATGTTTCGCCGTCAATAGTAACTGGTGGGTTTTTACAGCCACCTTAGTAAGATGGGCCGACGATATTGTTGCGATCGCGTGCCTGGGCTAGATTAGCACAAGATAGAGGGAAATGGCATCAACAAAGAGAGGCCTATGTTCAGCAGTGTACAAAATCAGGTTGTGGATGATGATGATGATGATGTAATATGTATATAACAATTCGGATATATAAAATAAACTTTTACTTACGAGTACGGATATATTTCTGAAAACAATAGCAAATATACGATTAGCGTTTTTGTTTGTTTAGGTAGAAAACCAATTAAGTGTGCTAAAACTACACTGGTTGCTTTATTTATCGATTAATTAATTGTTTTGTACAAAATCCGTAGCAAACATGACCCAAAAGAATTATTGACCAGAGATTTCCTTTGATTTCGTTCAGTGTTTGCTATTTTAGATTAAATTGGTAATTTAAAAATATATAAATATGTAGGTATACCTATCCCAAATATGAGCGTAAATTTATATTTGTTTCTGTGAATTACGGAGCTCGGTGAAATTTAATCAGCGCCCAATTAATTTGTTACGTCAGATAGTAGACAGCTGTACAAAGCTCTATGTGTCACATACTCGCGTTGATTAATATGAAAACTTTGTGAAATGCGACACCGATGAGAATAAGAGCTTTATATTTTATTTCACTAACATGCAGAAAAATCGTTCGCACGTTTTTATTGGTATCTCCCAATTAAAAAAGGAATGTGAAGTGCATTGGTGTGATGCAACGGCATTCACGAGGACTCAAGCCGGCAATAAAGTAGGCATCAAGCGAGCTACGTGCCTTACGATAAGACGAGTTGTACGTGCTAACTCCTTATTTGTGCATGAAGCTCAGCCACCGAGCAAACTAGGACGTTTAATAAACGGAAAGAAAATTTACATTATCACATTCCTCCAGAGAGTTATTTTACTGTTCTCAGAGCTTAAATATTTCATTGTAGAAAATGTACTTCATGGAAGTTCACCTGAAAAAACATTTTATAATAAAGGTATCCACCGAGAAACAGTTTTATAATTTAAAATAAATTGCCGTACTGAGATGCACAGCGTAATTATTTGTAAAGTGCATCGAGGTAAAAGAAATGTGAAGACCTACTTTTCTTTTACGCACAATTACATAAATCTTCAACATACTTATGATAAAATATTGTTATGTCTTATTTAATACATGGATAAAAATAAACATAAAAGCAAATAATGTCGTGAGATAGGTATAAAATAATGTTTCCCACGTTGTATATCGTAGCTCAGTCGTGCGTTACTTATGGTATTACCATGGTAACTAGTCGCACGGAGTTCTCGCTTTTCACAATCTGCAAGAAAATAGGCGTATGTGTAAAGTGAAAAGTAAAGCGAGTTTGGCTTTTATGGTAGTTACCCAGAGTTATCCAATCAGTCGTTGCCGTGACAAACTGCTAACGCCCCACGCCAACTAGAGCACTGAACGCTTGCCTGCACTCACTGATGGACGAATTTAGATTTATTACTCACCACGCTTGTTTACTTTTCCTCACATCGAGATTCATTAGTTGGGGGTAGGTTCTGTGTGACTGTGTTTGATCACGACTACAAATCGTGGAGCCCACTGAGGGAGTGTGACATAGTGTCTAGCTATATTTACTTGATATGATAGCCAAGGAATCCTTTCAGACTGATTTACATCATTTGTTATAAAGCTGACTCTAACTGCTTCCAGTTTCACTGAGTTTCACTCTTGAGAGGATCTATGAATCAATTACTCAAATTATTATTTTCAATGAAATCCTCGCAACGTAAAACAGATTCAGTCTTGTCTTCGTAATTACTATGAACTGAGGACAACCTCAACATGGTCCCATGGGACGAGTTACGAGTAGCTAAACAAATCCACTCCGTCAGCAGACCAAAAGCTTAACATGGGTCGAGTAAGTGTAATAAATATACACAATAAACTTTATAAGATTCATCGGTCTTTTTGGGAACAATTATTTTTGCCAGTGTCCAGATTTTCCTCTCTCGGATGTTCTCTAATCTTTATACTTATCATCTTAATTATAAAAAGTTTATGCCATACCATCTTTTCAGCTGAAGACCTCCACTGCTAAGCGGCCGACGTGCAGCAAGGGTGGCCTTACGGCAAGGCTTTCTACACACATCGATTTTGAGCTGCCCGCATCCAACTGATCTAACCGTTTCCCATTATCCATAACGTGAACGTCGGTCCACCTTACTTTACTGTAACATCCGGTGCGTGGCCGCCACTTCAGAACCTTCGGGTCATCAGTTTTATGAACAAATTGCCCTACCCACTTTCTCTACATATTTCTAGTAACACTTAAAAATAAACACTAATATTCGCACAACAAAAAAGGAAAAACTCATAAATATAATGATCAAAAATAAATCTCACGTACCAAAAAATCTACAATAATAAAACTATTCAATGAAGTACATAACGGCTGATCAAAAAATTTCTTAAAATAATTAAGTTAAACGTTTTCTCTCGATCATTGAATATTTTTAAAGCGCTTTTCGTCTTGTTGTTTTCGTAAATGAGTTCAATTAATCTCATTTCTTCTTACATTTAGACAAACGCTTAAGAGATCATTAGGAGAAGCTTTGATCTGTTTTAAGTACTATTAATAGGTACAATATGTGTCTGTCAGCTACATAAATGTAGAACACTTAATGTCAAGGCATTATTGTAATGCCAGCATTCTCAATAGGCATGTGATAATGTGAGCTATTGAGAACAGTCTCACCGCCAACTCTGACTCAATCTTTGCCACTAATTGCCGATTATGCATCATATTTATTGATACAATCAGACTCAATTCAATCAAATTCGGAATATAATCGGTCATATTAGGCGGTCGTTAATCCTCAAAAGCGGTGCTTAGACAATAAACGACGGCTGCGAAAGCAATGAGATAATCGTCTTGTAACAATAAACAGTTTGATCATTATCCGTCAAATAGACTATTTACGGCTGAATTGGTGAATAAATTTTTTATCTTCAAAAGCTTTTACTATTCAACCAGTCATAAGACAGAGATGAAAGCCATTTTATTTATAACCACTTTTATATCAACAGATATTAACATTAAGACGTAATTATTTGTAGATTCAAAATTTATTGCTTTATGTGAAAGTTGTAGAGGTGACCTCCTTTGAGCATTTGCCAAACGTATAAACAAAGGTTTTATATGAGCTCAGAGCGAAGAAGGAATAGAGACAATGTTGTGCATCACGTTTTACAGCTTTCTTTTTGGGATTCGGACAAGTTTATGGTATCTTGTATTAGTTTTCATTGTATATTGTTTGGAATTGGAACAAAATTGAACGCGATTTGCGATGGTCATGGTTTATAACATGCAAGCAGTATACCTAAGATTTGAATTTTAGACCTTGTAGATTTGTCTAAATTGTTGTAAATAAATAACAATCCAAGCTTTTACAAATTGTGAAGAAATTTTTAAATAAATAAAATGTATATTTTCGCGACCTTGTTAAGTTTTATTTCTGCTACAGATACAAAAATGTTTTATAGAAAAGTGGTAACGTTTATTAGGCATACTTAAGCCTTCTGAGTTCGTCCGAAACCGAATAGGACAAAATCGCTGATTCAAAAAAATAATGAGTACTGTTGAATATACTCCGCCGGTGATAATGCCGTCTATTCTGAGAAATCGAGAAATTTTGTATCTATTTTTATAATGCCAGGCGTCTTTGATCTTTTGCTGTTGTACTGTATTTTTATCATTAAAGATATTAATATTATGATCTTTGGTACCTACTGATGTATGTTACTGTTGTACAGGAATACTAGTAATGATTCACTGGTACGACAATGACGGAGAACAGCGTTACGGGGAAATGCTAAACGGTGAAATCACTCTAGACTAAATAACTTCAACCGTTCATCCTAATTAGCTGTGTAACAATCAAGTCTGCAGCAAATCTAACTTGCACTTCTCAAGCATAGAACTTCCAAGAAGAAGAACGGAATCTGACGAATGCATATATTTGAAGGACTTCAAAAATATTGCAAAACTGAAGCCTGACCCTTGGCAAACTCAGAACGTAACCTCTTTAAAACGGACGATTCCATGACTATTATTATTATCCTTTGGCAAGGAAGGTCTCTTCAAAATAGCTGCTACGCAACATACTCGTAGGTAGGTATTGCTAGGCAGATCTTTCTATTCTTTTCTGAATTATTTGTCTATAGGCTAGATGATATGATGACGCTGATGATGATAAGGATGGTTTTGAGTCTGGGCGAAGTGTCCGTTGAATCACTTGCTTCACAAGATTATAGGTACTAAATGCAAGAGGTGTCCTTAAAAATCTGCAAGCGGCCAGTTAGATCATATGGCTCATAAAAATCCTTATTCAGCTACTTACGTCAACTTCTCCGAGCACCTACAGTCCGTAAATCAGCCAGACGCTGTAGACTCATCCTAGCAAAATGTGTTTTAATCGACTAGACCCAGATTCAGCGTGATTGTCGTGCCACTGATCAAACCAAACTGTCTACTGTGAAACATCTGTTAGATCTTTAGGATCATCCATCTTAACACACATTGCTGATCAAACAATTTATGTGACTACGTACTAACATCAATAAATATTTTACATGTTATTTATTCCTAATCTCAGAGGCATATAATATATACCATACCATACCATGGCAACCAGATGTCGGTCGGTTGGTCGATAGCGAGAAGTTAGTACGCACGTTTTGGTAACATAAACTTGCGGCTTCCGCTCACTACGAGGCCGTAAAAAACTACAACGTGAAGAACTCGTAGACGCCTTTTACGACTTGCGCAAGACGATAACCTACCTCCTATTTTTTTTTCAGTTGCAACGAAACTCGGCAAATGTAAGCACGTCTGCGATTGTAAAAAGATTCTTTATGAGTATGCTACTCTATTTATTATATAAAGGACAACAGGTCCCCTAGGGCAATGCCAAGTGAATGCTTCATACCAAAATATAGTCGATATCAATTTCGCTACACGGTATCTGATAGCAAACGTTTTATATCAAATATGTAACCCATTTTTTTTGTCCAACATTCTGACGTATAAAAAATATGGCGCAGTATTTTTCAGTGTCCGTTTTACGTTTACAATTAATTGTAGCTATATTTTTAGTATTTATTTTAAAGTCTATATGAATTCTTTAAAAATGTACGCAATTTTATTTTGCATTTGAAAATAGTTTAAGATTTAGTTGCCACAATGTTACGTATAAATGTTGTCACAACTTTTTTTATGGTTGGCAATTTTATTTTCAATGCGCACACATAAGCGTTTATCGTTCTATTGGGAACTTGCGCCGGAACGGTCCCAACGGCATCATAAACACTGGAATTGGCTGTGAAGACATTATAAGGTGCTGCTTATAAAAAGTTCGTTAATAAAAACGTCTACACCAACAAAACGGAGACTACATCGTGTCTAGACAACTTAATATAACACGGAATACAAGCACATCTAATTAAACAGGCACCGTGAATCACTCCCCTTAGTACCGACCTAATTTCCAGAAGTAGGCAATATAATTCTATGTTGGAAGTGTAGCAGGCAGTTAATAATCGACATTAGCAAAGTGGTTCGGTAAGGAGAGCCTCCCCTAAGGTATCAGTGCACGGTGGTCGGCAACCGCCGCAACTTGCGATACCATCGGCGCTTTCACGGAATTGCAACTACGTAATTCCTCAATTTACTGCAATTTTCAAAAAGAATATCAATGTAACAAGACGACCGCTCGTAATACTCAGACCGGAACGTATTGTTTCTAATTAGATCTCGAAATACGAATAGCAACGTCAGAGTCGATACACATTTATTTTGTTAACACGAGCGTTAATGAACCGACGTTATAAGTGGCTATAAAAATAATAACAGACAAGTTTAAGTACCATACAACCGAATGCCATGTTGTTTTGTTGCTTATAAATAACACCATAAACGTCATGTTAAAATTAAGCACTTCGAAAAATACACAAGAGTCTACACCCTCTAGCGCCATGCTTCACATTGATAAGACGATAAGCTAATAGCATGCAGGCTTTTTATAGCCAATAAATAAGGGTTAAAACATATATGCATAACTTCAAATTAAACAAACCTATAGGAAAATAAGACGTAACGCTCAAGTAATGGCAACACTAGACTGGAAGCGGAAAAACGAAACGGACTAGTATTTACGAGCAGTACATCCGCCCAGTGGGTCTCATTAGCACACTCGCTGGACAAAAAATATATTTCTTGTAGGCACATGCATTCATTGAACTTTACTACTCTGTAACGGCATTATTAATGGCTTAATACAATGTTGTCTCTGCTTTGTTTACTTTTATGTTTTAAGCGAAAATTGCCTCGCTACGTATTTTGTGTGGTAAATGTACCTATTTACCGCAGAAATTGGACATACAAGTTCAAGGAAATTTATGTAAAATGTAACGTTTTTTATTTTTTTAGAGTTGTTAGTTTATTTGTTTGAGGCAATCAAATGAAGGGAAAAATAACATCAGAATACTTTTTACACTTTTTTAGGTTTGTTATGAATATGAGGTAGTCTGTATTTTGTACAGAAGTCTACTACAAGACATACCCAATAAATTACACAGTAAGTACGTCCAAAGTACTCACAAAATTGCACAGTGGGTCAACTTGGGGTATCTTTACAACATAAAACGCTTTATTTCGAATGTAATTTTAAAATAATAACCAAATAATAGTTCCATTTCACCGTTATCGTTATCAGTATCGTGAAGTAGCCCATTGCGACTACATTCAGCTCAGTGCCACGCTGCTAATTAGCCAGCCACAAGATAAATGTCAGTAATCACATACCGCCAACTGTACACGCTACCCTTGCCTTACCCTGCGATCAACAGATTACTTACAAACTAGCATCTCGCCTTACTAGAACAAACGTTATTAAAGCCTCTTCCGATTATAGCGGTCAAGCTCCGTATTTAGTAGACAAGGCTTTGATGGTTTGTAAAGAATGCGGACTCTTAGTATTTTTCTACCTTTATTTTTTTATAGACTCACGCCTGTATCCCCGAAGGGGTAGGCAGAGGTGTAATATTACACCCACATTTCGTCATGAATTTTTAGGTCCCACGTAATAGAGGGCGAGCCTATTGCCGTACCGGGCACATTACCAGACTCCGTGCTGCTACTGAGAATTTCCTAACGAAAAACCCAATAACACTTTGCCCGACCCGGGAATCGAACCCGAGACCTCCCAATCCCACGTGCAAATTTATGCCGCGAGACCAACGAGGCAGTCTTTTTTTTGTAATTTTTCTATCTGTGCATAGTATATTCAATTACGCGACATAAAATATGCAATATAACTTTAACATAAAACTTCAAACGGATATTGACAAAAAGCTCAACAAATTGCTGATGACGGGCATGGTGTTACTGAAAACATAGCTGCTTTAAAGCACCCGAAACTTCAGAAAATATAAAACATTTTAAGATCTTTCTTACGCGTAAAGTTGTAAAACTTAAGAATAAACCACGTTAAATCAATATAATATAAAAGTATCTAATATATTTTAAAGCTTCATGATGTGAAGCTTTAAAAAAAACTAATCATGAGCATGACAGTTAGTGGAGTAGGCCTACAGAGGAAACCACGGTAAAAAAACGCGCCGAGTACACTACCTCACAGGTGACGTGGAAATGTGTGCATATCATCTATGATGTGAATTTTAGAATCGCGATATCTCAGGAATGGTAACTCTTAGGAAAAAATCATTCATACCATTTTTGTAAACAATATTAAGATCTACAACTTGGTTTGGGTTTTATTTTGATAAAACTTACAATTTTCGAGAAAATCCAAAAAACCTAAAATTTTGACGTTTGACCCCGAATAACTTTTGTAGCACACATAGGATCGATGGGGACTTTTAAGACTTTATTTGTAATGGTAAACCCTAGCTCTCCACCAATATTTGGGTCTCCGCTATTTTTTGTTATTTCAAATGTCTATATTGACCGGACTATAAACACAGTTAAGGTTTTCTAATATCCTTTGATGCGTCTTATAGAAATAATTGGAACACACATACTGTATTAGTAAACCGTTTTACTAAATTAAATTATAATTTTTTTTTTTAAATGTACTCTTATCAACTTATATTGTTTGATAACATTATTTTTTACACTTTATTATAGGACCTAGACATTTAAAAAGATATTCAGTTCATAATTTAAGACTTCGTATCCATCAGTCGCCCGTCTACTTGGTTTGAGAGATTATCAGATTGCTACCGCATCTATTTGAGGGAAAATTAACCGTTTTTGTATCCGCGTCTGCCTTGAAGCACTCTTGCTTCTGAACTTTATTAATAGACAACAATCAATCATCCACTATCTGGTTGATAGCTCAATAATAAGCGTTGAATTGCCTCCATAATAGTGTCTTCGTTGCAAATGTCAATTGTTGAACTTTTAAAGGGCCCAGTAATAATGGGGGTTGGTTTTGTTGAACCATGTCGTTGTAAATCAGCGGTTCAGTTTATTTTGAAGGTAAATTACTTTGTTGAAAGTTCAAGCTGTTTGTATACGGGGTTGTCGTGTGTGTCATTGTGTGAGACTATGCTTTTGTGAACCCTTCAGTTTTATTATTTCATATCGCATACAGTTCATATGCTGTAAAATGTTTCATTGGTATTTCTAATTTGTAGATGCACTTTGGTATGGTGAATGTGGATATTTCTACCAACTGAGGCTGTGACAGAAAAAAGGGTGGAAAGTTTAACGGAAGGAAGCGGCTTGGCTGTATGGGAACACGGCCAAGCCACTCACCCGTTACTTAGTTCTTTTAGCACCCGTTGCATACGTTGTTTTAAAATTCAGATGCGTCTCTTAAGGCAATATGCTGAAATTACATTTCGCATATAACTTGTATAATATGATTGAGTTATTATTTTGAAAGTTAAACCGTTCACGAGCGAATATGAAGTGGTTTCGATAACCCGTCTGAAACGGTTCGCCGAAGATGAATGGCGTGATAGCGAAACAATACGTATAGCTTTTAGAGGCTCTACCTTGCCCCCGTATGTTCACGGTTACGGTTGCAGGTTTAAGGTGGAGCCCTATGTGTTTCCCGTCACACAGTGCTCTGGGTGCTGGAAATATGGACATCTGATCAAACAATGCCCCACAAATGCGGCGGTCTTCATGCCAATTGTGAAATAACACTATTTAAGTGTGTAAATTGTAAAGGTTCACACGTGTCACTCGACCGAAAATGTCCCATTTTTAGGGTTCCGTACCTCACAAGGTAAAAAAAGGAACCCTTATAAGATCACTTTCTTGTCCGTCTGTCTGTCTGTCTGTCCGTGTGTCACCACCGATTTTCTCAGAGGAACGGGTGGACCTGGCAAATTGAAATTTATACCAGATACTGAGGACTATGGTTCTTATTAGGTGTATAAAAATCAGGGTCCTGGGTCAACCCGATAAAAAGATATGGTTAAAATTAGATTTTTGCGTAAACTTGTAAGTACCAAAATTAACCTTAATTTTCAACTTTTTTTAATTTTTGGAATTTTTCTTTACTTTTGATGTAAGACCTTGGATTTAACCAAAATTGACAATTCTAGGTCAACCGTAAGTACCCTATAGGTTTTGGGTCGAAAACCTATATGGTAGTTCCCGTTGAACTAGAATCACGAAATTTGGCCAAAAGCAGGGTCTTAGCACAAATAAAGGAAAAAATACAAAAAATAAAAAAGTGGAAAATTTAAAGGTGTCCCCATACATATGTACATACATAGGGAGTCTACTATGTATGTACATATGTATGGGGACACCTTTTAAGATAGTCCTCTAAGTTGTATGGGCGCTCATACAGATTTAGAGGACTAGCGTAATGAGCACCAACCTCAAATAAGGTAAAATGCGTACGGAACCCTCGGTGCGCGAGTCAGATTCGCACTTGCCCGATTTTTTTAAGAGAAAAGAAAGTACGTCTTCTTGTGTCACAGAATAACTGCACATATAGAAAAGCATTAAATATATACATACTTAAATAAAAATCATAACGACAGTGCTGACGGGATGCCTTTAAGTAAAAATGAAGACCAAAAATAACATGGATCAGGAAGCATAAATATTGAATACAGATAGATCAATGACTTACAGAGACACTCTAGTTAATAACTTACAAAACGAGGAACAACAAGAGGACACATCTGAAGACAATATGAATAAAAACGAAAGAGAACGACAAAATAAGAAGAGCACTAAAAAGAAAAGCAACAAGAAATCCTGTGCGGGATCAGTAGAATGCGACTTACAAAGTTGTGATAAAATACCGAGTCAGGAAATACAAGGAAAGGAAGTAGAAAGTAAAAAGAAGCGGAGCATTTGTTGGGAAGCTATACTGAATAGACTAAAAGAAGCTTGTTTTACAAATAAGACATTTGAAGATAAAATCCTAACAATGGTGAAAATAATTATCGCGGAAGATAAAAAATACATTGTTGAGATATTTACTGACGCTGAGTGGTTTAACAATATATTTAACATCTCAAACTATGGATAGTACCTTAGATAATAGCAAGCTGAACATACTCCAGTGGAATGCTCAGAGTATAAAATTAAAACGATTAGATTTGGAGTGCCTTTTATATCAAGAAAATATTCACTTGGCAATACTTAGTGAAACATGGTTGGATGAAGAAACAGAGATCAACTTCAGCGGTTACCATACATACAGAAGGGATAGAGAAGACTCCTACGGTGGCGTGGCTATCGTGATTCACAAGTCATTGAAGGCACAAATATCATCACATCGATTGGGTAACGTAGGCTTAGAAATGCTATATATTAGGTTACTTAATTGTCCTAGTCTGGAAAATGTTATTTCAGTTTATTGTCCATCAAGTGTACGTACATCGCAACGAGACTGGGATTCATTATTTAGTATATGTTCTAGGAAATCACTGGTGACTTTAACGCGCCCCATACAAACTGGTCGAATAGGAACGATACCAGAGGCGCACAGATAATGGATTCAGCCATTGATAAGGGCTATATACCTTTAAATGACGGCAGTTCAACACGACTAAAACTTGTAAATAACGTTCTTCAAGAGTCTTCCCCAGATGTAACATTTATTTCCACTGATATTGCTGTTAACTTTAAGTGGGCTGTAACTAATGAAAACCTTGGCAGCGATCATTTGATTATTAAAATGCAGTTGAACTATCGTCGTTCTGGTGTTAATGTAAGAAAGCGTAATTATAAACTGGCTAATTGGCGATTATACACAGACACACTTCATACAGTTTTTGGTAATCCAGTTAATATTGTAAACAATACTCAAGAAAACTACAATTTTTTTATAGAACAGATTAATAATGCTGCAGATCGAAGTATTCCAATGATAAAAGTGTGTACTGATCCTGTTTCTAAATTTAAGCCTAAACACTATTGCAACCCTGAACTTTCCAAGTCAGTAGCTCAGCGACGGTTACAGTTAAAACGATTTAGACAGAATCCAACCCACGAGAACCTAACACTATTAGAACAAAGAATATGTGAAACAACACGGCTATTAAAAAAATATAAGTCTCAGAGTTGGAATCAATTTTGTAATAGTATTAATGAGTCTGTAACGCTCCCAGAGATGTGGCATAGAATGCGATGGATTAAAGGTTTTAAAAGAGAGCCATTTCAGCCATTTGATCAACAAAAAGAGGAGCTATTATGTACTTTGGCAGACTTGACTTTGTAGTTCCACAAATACCGTCCTTAAATTCTGTGAACACATCCTGGAGACCGATTTTACCATGGAGGAAATGCTGAAATGCCTAAAGAAAACAGATAGCTCCTGGTATTGATCTAATAACATATTCTATGTTGTATAATCTGCCAACAAATGCCAAATCATACCTATTAGATATTTATAACAATGTTTTGAGGGAGGGTTACGTTCCATTACAATGGCGATATGTTCACATTCAACCGATACCCAAAGCAAGTAGCACTGCCGATCTTACACCCAAGTTGAGACCCATCGCTCTTATGTCATGTATATGTAAAGTCTTGCACGTTATGATAACTAAACGTCTTGAATGGTATGTAGAGAAAAATAAAATTTTGTCATACAAAACAACTGGTTTAAGACGAGACCAGTCTTCCTTGGACTCTTTAGTGCGGTTAATAACATATACTCAAATCGGCTTTTCAAGAAATATGTCTACACTCGCATGCTTTTTGACATTGATAACGCATACAACAACGTTTCAATTGATAAAGTTGTACACACATTAGATAAATTAAAAATTGGTACAAAATTATCAAGATATATATGGAGTTACCTAAGCGAAAGACGCTTGTTAATTGAAACTCATAATGGCTGTAACCCCCAAGTTTTATGTCGATGGACAGGTAGGGGCATTGGTCAGGATGATCCTTTGTCACCTTTATTATTCAACATTGTAACACACACAATTTGTTAAAGTATTACGGATGTTATGATATCGCAGTATGCAGATGACTTCGTCCTCTACACTTGTAGTAATATACGTACTGAAATTTTGATGCAAACTTCTCTGGACACAATATTTACAATTTTACAAAGTATCGGTCTCCAACTGTCTGGTAACAAATCAAAATACTTTATCTTTAGTAGGCAACGTAGGATACAACAAGTTCAGCTTAAGATTAACGGTATCACATTGCAATCCGCTGAAAACATAAGATACTTGGGTGTGTGGCTAGACAGGTCTTTGCGTTAGGGAAAGCATATAAACGAAACAAATCAGAAGGCTAAAAAATTTATAAATGTCCTCAAAGTTCTATCTGGGTCATCTTGGGGTATCCATCAAATTCACCTGTGCAGGTTGTACTTAGCTCTAATCAGGAGCAGAATCGATTATGGTAGCTTCATGTACGACAATAGCGCTAAAACATATATTCATAAGTTAGATGTAGTACAAAATCAAGGTTTAAGGATTGTCGGAGGCTTTATAAGAAGTACTCCTATACATATTATGGAGGGCGAGTTGATATATCCCTTTAGTTAATTATAGTTTATCATCACGTACCCGTGTGTCGGAGGGTCGGGTATCGCTGAAGCTTTCCTCGCTACCCCCCGACGGGTATTGGCCCGCCAGATGGTCAGGCGGGCCCCGAACAAAACCCCCTTGGCGGCGGATGAAGGTGTTAGGCTCCGCCGCCAAAACACTCAGCGGCCGCAGAGGATAGGGAGGACGGCAACGCAACACCGCATCTCCTCTTCCTCTGCGGCCCCACCGCGACGCAACGATGGTGCGCCCCCATTTGGTCGCGGGAGATAGGGCGCGCGGCAACGCAACACCGACACGCCTCTCCTCCCGCGACCGCACCCGACTGCGAGGAACAGAAGAACTGTCCCTCGCACCCGCCCCTTTGGACGCATCCTGCGCAGGCCTTCGTCAAGCCCACGCGGAGCGTCCCCTCCTGGATCCCTCTTAGCTTCACCGCGGGTGACCAATCCACGGTTACTGAGCCCCCCCACCACGACAAGGTGGAGATCCCACGGGGGGGAGTTGATATATCCCTCCCCTGTCTGTACGTAGATACTATCTAGCTGTAAAGTATATGTTGAAAGCAAAGTCGTTCTCTAAAAACATAACCATTGAAATATTAAACGAACTAAGCACTCTTTGTACCAACAGGTATTGGCATAATAAAAGGAAACCGCTATTAGTTACAGTTTATCTAGAAACAATAAATGAACATATAGATCACAGTTACCCATTGAAAATGTTAACATTAAATACTTGGGTTACAAACATTCAAACTGATCAAATATTGAATATTAACTTAGATTGTTTAGATTGTAGTAAAGCTAATTATAATCATGTTTCACTTAAAACGAATGTACTAGAAGAATTATCTATTAAATATAATGGGTGGCACACAATCTTCACTGATGGTTCCAAGAGTGTAGCTGGAGTAGGCGCGGCATTTCTTGATCCATGTTGTAATAATAGTGGTAGTTTTAAGGTTAGCAATAATAATATATGTATTATGACGGCGGAGCTTACTGCAATATATGAAGCGTTACATTATGTTCAAAAAAATAGTTCCCATCATAACAGGGTTGTCATTGTAACTGTCGGCGATACGCCAGGGTTATCGTGTAATATAATCATTATATATTAATTTGCGCCCATATAACCGACAGCAAAAGTGCCTTACAGCATTTGGCTCGATGCGCTTCTGGTTACAGAAGTGCATCGATAGCCTACGCGATTTTAAATTTGTTGTATGAGTTCCAGCGCATTAACAATATTGCCTTGAAGTTGCAGTGGGTTCCGTCGCATATTGGCTTAGAGGGAAACGAGCAGGTTGACATAATAGCAAAAAATGCATCCATTAATGTCTCCTTCATAGAAATAAAGCCCTGGTCATTTGAACTACTGCCAAAATTCAAATCTAATTGTTATAATATTTGGAAGGAGAGTTTTAGTAAAATTTCGGTAGAAAAGGGTATATGGTATCAGACAATGCAGCGTGAGCCTGCTCATATTCTCTGGTTTGCCGACATTCCAATTAGCAGGAATTATATAGTCACTGCACATAGGTTAAGGTCTGGACACATTCCACTCAATAAGTTCGGGTTTTTAATGGGTAAGACAAACAGTCCTAATTGTGCGACATGTGGAATTGTTGAAGACGTTTACCACATTATTAGTGGAATGTGTCCGACATAGGAGAGAGAGAGAAACATTAATAAATGCATTAAATATTAATGTAACAGCATTAGGCGCCTTTCAAACTATCCTATCTAAGCCAAACAGTGAGGATGCTATTAAAATTTATGAATTTGTGTGCAATCTAAAGAAAATTTAATATTTTTCTCCCTCTGAATAGTTAAGTCTAATAAACTTACTTACCTCTATAGAGATATAAATACAATATTTTGCATACGATGAATCCGGCATAATCTTGTAAGATTTAAAGACTCTCAATTTCAATAAAGAAAAAAAATACAATATTGCCTTGACGTTTCGATTACTTTTGGTTAAAGCGCATGCCAACAAATTGTTAAGGTTTGATAAGTAGCATTATGAAATATAGTTATCTTATTAAGCAATATACAACATTTACTACACACATTGCTTGTTGTTATTTCCAACTTCGATAAAACATGACAGTGAATACAGCACATATTCTTGTACATATTCTATTAATACTCTTCAGTTCGCGTCAAAACAGCAATTAAAGATAATAAAGTAGTAGAACGCAACATTGTATCTATTATAATTGTAGAGGGTAATAACTTTTATCCCTACAGTGGTGGTCGCGCGCCTTAACGGAACTCGAGTGTCGCGCAGGAAAATTATTTCCACCCAGTTTAAAAACTCAAAGTTTATAATAAAATAAAGTCAATGACCAAAATTAAACATTTGGTATAATTATACGGTGTAACTGTCAAAGGGATAACACGAGAAAAATCTAATAAAATATGTTTTTAAACTTTCGTGATCTGTATAAGTAGGTACCTACTTATATTTATGTACTGTATCGGGTCAAAATCGCATATTTGTCCTATAAAGAAAGATAATATGCATTGTATATTATTTACTCCGACATTTAGACAAAGGTGAATAAAACACTTTACTGACTACTTTCTAACCAATTGCCTGCGCTGGAATGCACGGTTGGTGTGGTGGTTTAAGAGGCCGTCTCACCGCTTGGCACTGCACCGAATGTCGTGGGTTCGATTCCCACACGAGACAACACTTTGTGTGATTCATAAATTGTTGTTTGAGTCTGGGTGTTCATTGTGTCTGTTAGTTGTATGTTTGTAAAGCCCCCCGCGGCACAGGATTTAGTCCTAGTGCGGGAGCTGTCTTTAAAAAAAAAAACTAAAATATTAATAATTTAAGTTTAATATTGATAATTAAACATCCAATCATGGTAACTTGACTGGTTGCGTACATATCTTAGGGACGTTAATTATCCGCAGCATTATTTTTAACACCATAAGTTAAATTTGAATTTCACAGAATATTAGCTTAATTACAAAGCGACTGCCACCTGACTTCCACATCCCGATATCAGAATATCGACTACTAAACGACTGCCTGAGATCTTGATGACAACCAAAACTGACAGGATAACGTACTATCCCAGACACCAAAACAAGCGACAACTATCAGTGGAATACGAAATGTATGTGTGTATTCCATCATTCTTGCCCGACTTCGAAGAGCCTTGAGCCCACTATGTAGATCCGAAAACCGAGACTCTACGTGGAAAAAGCTATATTAAAGTCCGTGCCACAAGAACATAGACATTTTGTAAGCAAAGAATTTCTACTAAGTCACTTGGCGACAGTTCTGTCAAAAACAAATAATGTCAAATCCAATGAGCGCAACGGTACATAGACTTGTGTCCTTGGAAAGTAATATGTCAATTGATCGTGTTTTTATCGATATATGCGCTGTCAGCAGTATTTTGTAGTACAACGTACTGGAACGTCAACATTTTGGGTTAGTCCATTGAAATGTTACATTTTTGAACTAAGCGGGAATTTATCAGAGGATAAAATTTATTTTTAAGTTATCAAGAAGAGGTTCTTTTAAAATTCAAGTGTCAAATTATGATAATTCTTCCGGAAAATTCGACCACTCAAAATCAAAATTATTTTCGTAAAGATGTTCTTTTTGGACACGTCAGGAAGTCATAGATATATTAAAAAATACACATTCGAATACATTGTAGCATAATTGCGAATTTAAAAAAAACTACTGTTCAAAAAGTATAAAAGTTCACGAAAGCATAAAATCTAAAACACAACTTTTTGAAAAAAGTCTGCGAAGCCCTGAACGTGTGTTTCCAAAAAGTCTATCTTCCCGTGGCACCAACTATATTCTCACCAAAGCTTTTGCCGTTCACGAGAGGGAAAACACCATACCATAATTATTCATTCTAAAAAAATGATAACTCTACTTATGTGGCTTATAAAATACGAGTTTTTATTACCCGCGGCTTCGCCTGGCCCATCCCCTTGGGAACCGCACACACTTCGTCAATAAACGTGCCGTATTAAGTATATAGAAAAACGTCCATCCCTTCAAACTATAACACTGAGAAAGGGATTGTTTTCGTTAACGTTTTTGTAAAAAAAGATACTGAAATATGAACTACTTTTTGTTGGTAACTTTTATTCAGGCTTATATATTATGCGCTTATTTTTGATTTATTAAGGAGTGAACGATCACCCTCTATGAGTGTTTAATGATCAGGCCTGTGCGAAAAATGTTTGTGCAATGCACAAATAAGTACTTCGAGTGAGAATGGTCTTACTGTTTGTCGACAATTAAAGAAAATAAGAATATTCTATTTCAATTCACACATGGCTTCCTGTTTCAAAACTAGGCAGGGCCTGTTACATGTTCATCAGATCGACATCCGTGTGACCTCTGCGAACCAAAGGGATAGCGATAGTCTATGATTTAGTCTAGTCTCTATTAGATAATTATGACAGAATATAAGCTTTTTAAATAATAACTATGATGTGTATATGATGACACGGAATAGGTTTATCTATGTAAACTTATAGAATTACATAGATTCGCAACATTTATTTAATAATATACATTACTCGAAGTACGTGATAGCCGAGTACAACTACTTAGTATAAAGTAGGAGAACAAAGGTTAAACAATATTTAGCGTGTATATGGGTTAAGTATTGAATACTCATAAAGAAGTTTTGTATAACGAAGCATGCGCAAGTTCTAAATATCTTAATGACCTGGTGCCGCAAGTTTGCCTCGTGGAACTTTTCGCGTTATACCTATGGCTTTGAGTTTAGTTCACTTGCATGACGTCACATCTTACATAGTTAACGCAGGGGTATTTACAGAAATGAGAAACTTCTTGTGACTTTAAAATTCTTATCTACGTTTCTCTGATTCCTATAAACGTGTTTTCGAGAGAATTTCCAGACTGTTTCAAAATTGTACTCAGTAGCGGAAGCTCTCAATATTTGTATGGAGCTCACAGATATGTATATCTAGTAGCCAAGTCTATGGATAGATCAAATATTGGGACCGGCCGTTAATCGCACTAGGTACTACCGGGATACAAAAACTAAAGCGGATGAAACCGCTAATGTATTTTTATGCTCTGTAAATTTAAATAAAAACAAACTCACCACTTCTTATTTTTGTTTTTATTCGGGACTTATATTAATTCATGTTCTACAGTATTTGTTCATAGTCAGAGTTCAAACTGCACGCAATGATTTGAAAATAGTAAGGGTCACTAGTCTATTTGTTTCGGCTGACCGCAAATCAGAGTCTTGTGGTACGGCTGCTCACCGCTTTTTGCTCAAGTTGCGGCGTTTGTGATTGCCAAGTGTGGCCCGTGTGTACCCACACTTACGCTATAAAGTATAATAAGATTGATAAATATATGTAGTATTTGTATATACATGTGTCATAAATTGGAAACGTAAGGTAGATTCTAATAAACAAATTATAATTATGCAGACACTTTTTTCTAGTGCTTCCCCAAGCAGTAAAAAGAGTAACAGCATATTACAGTCTAGCCAATATCCCAAAGACATGAATACAGGGTATGTCAAAAATACTCAGCTATCATGTTGTATAATATTTTTTTTACCCATCGTTATATTCAGAAAAATTGCAAAAGCTACAACATCTTTAGCTCCTTTATTAATTTAATACGCCGTGAAAAACACTTTTACGTCGCTAACGTCTATACATAGAGAAAATCTAGACGCGGGGCGACCGAGGCGCCTTTGATTACACGTCCTAAATAGGATCTTTTTATGTTTTAGTTAGTGTATTATATTAATCAGGAACGCCTCGCAAAGAAGTGCAATCTCATCATCATTGGTTACCTGATTAACTACGGACACGTATCTAGTAGACTAGTAGGATTTTATCTAAAATTACGTCACTATTTAAAATGACGAGAAAAGTAAAATGAAGAGAATCAATATAGAGTACAGAATAGTTCTAACCCAGTACTTTCAAAGTCACAATTAAATAGTAGCTCAAGAAAAATTCTGCGTTGTCTGAAACTTTACAAACGTTGCAATACATACTGTTACGAATTGAAAATAACGCCATCTATCAGTGAATGGGAGAACTACATGAGATTAGATGTATCGGTTGTTTAAGGCTGTTTCATCTATCCTCTAATAGATGGCGTAGGTGTAATTAGAACATTTACGCAATTCTAGAAACACCTTACACGTTTCCAGAAATATCGTGAGTCGTCTCGAAAAGCCTAGTGATGTTATCCGGCCAGTATAAATAGAGCGGGAGCGAACGGACCAGACAGTTCAATTGAATACGGAAAGCGATCAACATCAAGCGAAGGAAATAAGTCGGAAGTGTTAGTGTTGTTCTAGTGGTGTGAATAGTGTGTTTTATTAGTGAAGTGAAAATTAAGTGTGTGTATCTAGTGTTATTGTGTTAGTGAATAAAGTGCAGTTTTTCTGGCATAGTGAGTTATAATTTATCGTCGAACCCCGGCTCGTAACAAATTGGTGTCAGAAGTGGGATATAGTGTTTGTGTATAAATAAAGTTCAGTTTAAGCGGCATCGTGAGTTATAATTTATCGTCGAACCCCAGCTCGTAACAAATTGGTGTCAGAAGTGGGATAAATTATGCCGGTTATGCCGAAGGAAGAAACTGACGGAGGGCGTACCAGAAACCAGCGCCAGCAAGACCTGGACCAGAAACGCTTCGGAGACGTTCCTTCTCCATCGTCTGGTGGATCAGGCGACTCCGCGGCTGCAGTGGAGCCTGCAAGCGCACACTCCATGGCGGTGCCCGACATCGCGGCTCTGATGGCGTTCATGCAGGAGCAGGCGCGCCGCATGGAAGAACAGCGACAGCGCGACAAGGAGGAGCAGGCCCGCCGTCAAGAGGAGCAGGACCGCCGTCAACAGGAGCAGGCTCGCCGTCAAGAGGAACACGCGCGCCGTCAGGAGGAGCAGGCTCGCCGTCAAGAGGAGCATGCGCGCCGCCTGGAGGAACAGCTTCAGCGCGACAAGGAGGAGCAGGCTCGCCGTCAAGAGGAGCACGCGCGCCGCCTAGAACAACAGCTCCAGCGTGACAAGGAGGAGCACGCGCGCCGCCTAGAAGAGCAGGTGGTGCTTATGAAGGACCTCAGCGCCGCTGTAGGGAAGGACTTGAAGGCGGTCAAGGAGGAACTTCAGCAGCATGAGGCCCGTATCAGCGACATTGAGAAGCGTGTACATGATCAACTCGAGGCCCGTATTGCCGAATTGGAGAAGAAATTGTGTAGGCTCGGGTCCTACTACGTTACACCTGCAGCTTTGGCGCCCTCGCCTCGTTGGTTTAAGGTTCCACCCTTTGATGGCTCGTCATCGTGGGTTGCATACAAGGTTCAGTTTGAGGCCGTAATGCGAGCGAATGGGTGGGACAAAGAACAGGCCTTCACCACCCTAACCTTGGGCCTTCGTGATCAGGCCTTGACGGTGTTGGAGGCACTCGGGCAAGACGTGACCTACGAGAAGCTTCTGGAGGCGTTGGAGGCGAGGTACGGAGACGCGCACCTCGAACATGTATATCGTGCTCAGCTGATGGACAGGACACAACGCACCGGAGAAACTCTGCAGCAGTGGGCTCTGGAGGTGGAAAGGCTGGTCAGGAAGGCATACCAGTCGTTGCCGGCGCTGATAGATGAGAACCTCGTCCAGGTATTTACCGATGGAATCCGTGACCTGGAGGTTAGAGCAGCGGTAAGACTTGGGCACTTCAAGGCCGTCAAGGAAGCCTTAGCCTACGCTCTGGAGGTGGAAGCAGCGCGTCACGAGGATCGAACTTACCGTATCAGGGAAGTTGTTTCTTCACCACGGTGCTACAACTGCGGGGAAAGAGGCCATATCCGCTTGAGCTGCCCAAAGCGTAAGCGGCACGTTGGTACCCTGTCTCCACCAAAGGGGTCACCTGACGTACCTGTCTGGCGGCAAGAGCAACGTAGCGCCGATGCTCTGATGCGTAGGCCTTACCCTGACCAACGCAAACACTGTGCAAGACAGGAAGCGAAGCCGGCAGCGCTAGTGGGAATGTTGAAGACGGATCTGAGCGACGGATGGAAAGAAGCTTTGCAGAATGCTCAGCAAGAAGACAAGGACGTACAGGCGATTCTCGAATGGAAGAAATCAGGCGCTCCTAGGCCCAAATGGAGTGATATCGCAGCAAGGAGCCCTGTCACCAAGAGTTATTGGGCACAGTGGGAAAGCTTGGTCGTCCAGGATGGAGTTCTGTGCCGCAAATGGGAAAACGCTCGCGGTAACCAGTGCCATTTGCAAATGGTAGTGCCCAAAACTAAGGTGCCGGAAGTCTTGCAGCTCTATCACAATGGTGCTTCGGGAGGTCACATGGGAGTTAAGAAGACCCTTACTAAGATCCGGGAGCGGTTTTATTGGCTCCACTGTCGAGATGACGTCGAGGATTGGTGCCGCAAATGCACAAGTTGTGCGGCTGTCAAGGGGCCACATACTCGAAGCAGAGGTGCATTAAAGGTGTACAATGTGGGAGCTCCATGGGAGCGCATAGCGTTGGATGTCGCTGGGCCGTTTCCTGAGAGCCAGGACGGAAACAAATACTTCTTGGTTGTGATGGATTACTTCACGAAGTGGCCTGAAGTGTTTGCAATCCCAAATCAAGAAGCTACCACAGTGGCTGATAAGCTGGTGCATGAAGTCTTTTGTCGGTTCGGGGTGCCCTTGGAAATCCACAGCGATCAAGGCCGGAACTTCGAATCTGAGGTGTTCAAGGAGACTTGTCGCGTAATGGGTGCACATAAAACCAGGACCACGGCTTATCATCCGCAATCAGATGGCATGGTTGAACGGTTTAACCAATCACTGGAAAGGTACCTGGCGAAGGTCGTGGAGAGCAAACAAAGAGATTGGGACAAGCACATCCAACCATTTCTCCTGTCATATCGCAGTGCGGTCCACGAAACTACAGGAGTAACACCAGCTTTTGCCAATTTCGGTAGAGAGCTCCGTTTACCTGCAGACCTTATCACCGGTATTCCACCAGAATCTCCACGCAATATAACGGATTACGCAACCGAGCTACGCAACAGGATGAACGACGTATACGAGCACATCAGGGCATCTGGACAACAGATGTCTGAGAAGATGAAGACTCGCTACGACCGGAAGGCAAACAACAAAGGCTTCGATGAGGGATCATTGGTGTGGCTTCATAACCCAGTACGAAGCAAAGGAAAATCGCCTAAGTTACAAGCCAGATGGGACGGGCCATATCGCATAATTACCAGGATGTACGACGTCACCTATCGAATCCAGAAGGGGTCGCGAGGTGCACCGAAGATAGTTCATGTGGACCGGTTGGCTCGTTACTATGGGTCTAACGATGTTCGAGACGAACACGTTTAAGAGGGAGGCCGTGTTACGAATTGAAAATAACGCCATCTATCAGTGAATGGGAGAACTACATGAGATTAGATGTATCGGTTGTTTAAGGCTGTTTCATCTATCCTCTAATAGATGGCGTAGGTGTAAATAGAACATTTACGCAATTCTAGAAACACCTTACACGTTTCCAGAAATATCGTGAGTCGTCTCGAAAAGCCTAGTGATGTTATCCGGCTAGTATAAATAGAGCGGGAGCGAACGGACCAGACAGTTCAATTGAATACGGAAAGCGATCAACATCAAGCGAAGGAAATAAGTCGGAAGTGTTAGTGTTGTTCTAGTGGTGTGAATAGTGTGTTTTATTAGTGAAGTGAAAATTAAGTGTGTGTATCTAGTGTTATTGTGTTAGTGAATAAAGTGCAGTTTTTCTGGCATAGTGAGTTATAATTTATCGTCGAACCCCGGCTCGTAACAAATTGGTGTCAGAAGTGGGATATAGTGTTTGTGTATAAATAAAGTTCAGTTTAAGCGGCATCGTGAGTTATAATTTATCGTCGAACCCCAGCTCGTAACAATACCCTAATGAGAGCTAGCATCGTAATAACCAGCTGTATGTACAGTACAATACAGCATTACCTAGTCAAGCTTCGACACATCTTCTAGCAACTGTAGATTCTAACAAGGTCTCAATTATAACGTGAACTTATCATGCGAGTCAGTAATTTCTTATTTATTTTTATGTTATATTATGTAATTGGTTTCTGTCTAGGTACTTCTGCAAAAATCTTATAAGCTATACTGAAGTTATAATATAAGGCCAATTTATTATACATCACACTCGTAAAGCTATCTCAAACGTATAATTTATTTTTCTATTAGATGTTATTTCTATCGACAGTAAAATATTTTGTGGACATATAATTGTTTATTGTACTATTTATATTACAGAAAAAAACCTAACGCAGATGTATTGAAAGCGATAAACACCCTAACCAGCTCAACGACATAAGCGTTTACAATCTAAAATATAATGGCAAATCTAATACTGTACGTGGACGAAGTGCCGGAGGCCCTATCCCCTATTCCTTCTCCCTCATCCCACTCCTCATCCTATCCCTTTTCCCATCCCCAAGGGGCGGCAATGCACTTGTGACTCCTGTGGTGTTGCTTGTGTCCATGGGCGGCGGTAATTGCTTACCATCAGGCGATCCGTCTGCTCGTTTGCCGCATATTACTATAAAAAAAAGATGTTAAAATGCAATAGATTTTAAACGTAACGCCTAAATCTTTATGATAAAAACTTACCCCGGTTATAATCACTTGCCAGATTACATAGTTGAACTAGATCATGAGCTCTGTATATAAACTGTCCCACTGCTGGGCACGGGCCTCATCTCACCATGAGAAGGGTAAGGCCATAGTTGAACTAGATAGGAGAAAGTTACCATAATCCCATCTTAGCGGTAGTGTAGTATAGTAGAATAGGACTTCTATTCTCGAAGAGTTGTTCAACCTGATGACACGGTTCCTTAACGCTCCGTCTAACGCAATTTTCTACAGTTGATGCTTATTTTGTCCGAATCCTATAGCGGATCTACCGGAACACCAGGTTTGAATGTCGTCATTGCAGAAGCTGCTGAGACCATATAAAGGAGACAGCCCTACGGACTTTAGCGGAATGCTCCGCTTGGGCATCGCAGTGACGTGACCAAGACTCGGCAGCTATCTTGGAGGAGCTGTCAGAGAAGAGGCTTCATAGCTCGAGTAGTGCAAAGGATGGGCCTCAAGTTGAGATTTCACCGCGATGAAAAAAGAGATGGATTCACATTATAGCAAAGTATGCAATCATTTTAAGCATTAATGATTTTAAAACTGCCTGACTGTGACCACGACGGAAGAAAGGCATTCGAAGCCTCGGGATAAAAATGGGTGTCTGTGTAGATACTTAACGCCCGTTTCCAATATTCTATCTACCGACTTGGCTACTAGAGGTAGATAAAATTGATGATAGACTTGCGTTAGGTATCTACCACCTTCGGGATTAAAACCTTTCAATTAATACTGTAAAATGTTAAGCATGTCGGCGTTATAAATAGTTTGGTCACTGAGGCTATCCCTTGAGGTTTCCACGTGTAGTATTACGCCTACATTTTCAGTTTTATTTCTTTGGGACCATTTATGTAAAGAAGCAAAGCAATTGTTGCCGATCGGACATATTTCTTTCCTATGTACTTCAAAACTATCTTGACCAGGGGTCTGTTAAAACATTATTTATTTTTATTTTATTAATTTTTTAGCACTCAGTATAAGAATCGAACCAACAGGATCCGCTTGCTAGTCTAACCAGATTTGAAGGAACATTAGCTTTTCCACAGAGCGACTGACCTCCGCAACTCAAAGAGGTAGCAATATTCCAAATAGCAATTTAATACGAAAAGTCAGTGGTAAACGTGGATTCGAACCCGGTACCCTGCAGAGCAGTCTGTTGGTGACACTAGGCTATCGCTGTACAATGGTCATGTCTACTTGTCGCTTATAATATAAATCACCATTGACACGACAAGAAGAAGTAATGACTTTTATGTGTCACAGGTCAAACGCTTATAAGAAACGATATTTTTATAATTTCTATTACTACACATCGTCATCTGATTCCTAATGAGTCTTAAAAAAGCTTGCGCTATGGTAACTAGGTAAGTTCTGATCACAAATCATCGAGCTCATAAGATTTTTCCTGTATGGAAATCGAATCCTCCAGTTTAGCAGTCAGGGGTCACTAATCACTAGGCCAACGGTAAGTTTACGGTTCAATAACCTTTCAGTAAGAGACCAACAAACTTTATTGCAATAACTACTTTTAAACTACCACGATTTGTACACATACTAATGATTATGTAACGGGTCTGAATGGTGTTAACTAAACGAAAAAAAGAAAGATTCATTGACAAACAGAGCATATGACCTTTGTGACCCCGAACACTTAGATAGTGAGCTCACACATGTTCGGGAGGTACTCAAGCAAAACGGTTACAAACACAATATGCGAAGTTCAAGGAAAAGGTCGTGACTGACTGAAGGGAACAGAGCGCCAGCGTTCATGCCCTACAGAAAGGGAGTAACGGATAAAGTTGGAACAGTACTACAAAAATACTCCATTAAGATTGTATATAGTCCGTACTCCAAAGTAGCAAATCACCTGCGTACTCCAAAGGATGTCATCCCTTTTCAAACACCAGGCGTGTACAAGGTGGATTGCAGCTGTGGTAGTTCCTACATCGGGCAAACAAAAAGGACCATTGCCGAACGATTTAAGGAACATATCACGGCCGTCAAAAACCGACAAACCACCAAGTTGGCCATAGCTGAGCATTTGTTGGAGTCAGGATCCAATCACTGGATTGAGCTACATCGGCCCCAGGTACTCTCCACAGACCGTCACTATTTTTCAAGAATAGCACGGGAAGCGGTTGAAATCAAAAAGCACGCAAATTTCAACCGGGAGGATGGTTACCGTTTATCTACATCGTGGAATCCTGTCATCAGCAAATGTAGACACCGACGAGGTGATATTACGCGCCAGTGTGAAGATACCATTAGAGTTGTGTGTCGAAGTACCGACAGTTCCGAACTTATAAATGTCAATAATTGTGAAGACCAAGTGAGGGTAGGTTCCGAAACCCGCACTTCTCGGAGGCAGCGCTGACGGACATCAGTCATCCCGTGACCACGGCTGGTGTAACCCATGCCGAAACGTCGGGGCAAATAGAAATTGATTGCAATATGCCACAGTTAGGGCAATATTGTATGAGTGTATGTTGTATTTGTCGCTTACAATAACAATAAGTTGTAGACGGCACTTATTGTGTATATGTCATCAATTATGACAACCATCTGTTACTCCGTACTCTCAGTATTTATGTATTGGATATAGAGATATTTTGGTTTGGGTTAGATGACAAAAGCATGACAATAACTATAATAACAAAACAATATGCTAGGACAACTCACACACGGTCATTGGATATGCCAGACTTCGTCAACCGATAAACATATTTGAAGTCTCAAATTATACTTCATCATCATCATCAGCCTTTAACAGTCCACTGCTGGACTAGGCCTCTCCTTTGAAAGGAGGAATTGGCCTACTATACCACGGTGGCCAAACGGGTTGGTATAGGGTTTGTATCAAGTTTTCCTTCTCTTACGGTGCTGTTCTCTGCATAATATGCTCCCTCTGTCGGCTCTTACGACACCCATGGGATGATATGGGGTGGTGACAATCCGTATTCTTAATCCGTCACCACACGGACAATATACTTCATCATTCTAGCGTAATCCAGGTTTTGGTAACCTTGGTGCCCGAATTCCACTCTACAATCAAACCAGATTTGACAGAATATTTACTATTCCACAGAACTACCGACGGCTAAATACATTCATCTATACATATTATACGATGAAATCTCCTTTTCTTAGTGTCTACCTTTATGAACGTGCATTGTAATTACATGCTAAACGCTGATTGCCTGGATTTTAAAAGAACACCAAAAGACAAAAAAGGTTACTGAGAATGAAATGACAGGAATAAAAAAGCACTGAATTTATTTCGGCCTTTCTTCTCAAGCGGTACTTTTAGCTAGGAAAAGCCGGCTTCGTCTAGAAGAGAGCTTTGAACAACAACCAAAATGCATAAATAAATAGGTATGTTCTTTAACGCGATAATCTCAAAAACTACCGAACGGAGTTAGTACAGTTTTCGCCAATATATGCATAGGTGGGATGATTCACAAGATTAATAGATAAATTATACCCAGACACAAAACAAATAATAGTGCTTATAACACAAAGATTTGCTATAAGTATTGAGCCCACGAGCTCAACATTTGTAGACGGGGTCATTAACCACAAGACCAATAGGACACTACATATCTTAGCCATTTTATCAATAAAGACAGTTGCTGCTTATATGCGACTTGATAAGTATTTATGAGACTTAATAAGGAGCGTTTACAATATTTCCGATCCCACGTTGCTACAGGGCAAGTTTAGCGGTCACATATTGCAGTATCTGGAATTGGAAAATCCTTAGTAGCAGCCGAAGATTTTCCAATTTAAGAAGAACCCAAAAGCACTTAATTAAGGTATTGACTTTCGGTACCACTCGATTATTAGCAACCTTATGTCACCAATAGAAGCTATAGATTGGTTTCATTCTAAACAACGAAAATAATCACACTTCTTCAGCTAAAACATAACTGCACGTATGGCGTAGCGGCTCACCGTTAGCACTGCGGTCCACAAATTGACATTTCGGTGTTCTTTGTCTATATTGATTCTCCGTTGATGAAGTCCCCCGCGACTCAAGAATTATTCCTACTATGTGAATTGTCTTTAAAAAATAACTAACGTACTCGTCTAAAATCATCATGAGTCATTCAAAAAGGAAACAAATGGTTTTATAATTAAGTTTAAAACCCTTCAACAATGTCCCATTTAGCAATACACGTAGTAAAATTTACCCTTGAAAGGTAACCATTTAACCTAAAAACTCAATAACAAACCGCCTTTGTGTTAAAATTGAGCGGCTGGTCCTATTTGAACAGCTGACATTCTTTGTAAGTTAACTATTGTTTAATTTGACATAATTTACCACCTTAACAAGAGTCTCTAGGGTTCAAAACTAAAGGAGTTTGAGGCCCTATAGGAGAAAGGATCTAAAGAGTTTCTAGGCAAAAACTCCGCATATGCCATTTGACGTCTCACTATAGACTCACGCCTGTATCCCCGAAGGAGACCGCATAGGTGTAATATTACACCCACATTTCGCCATGAATGATTGTTAGGTCCCACGTAATAACGGACGAGCCTATTGCCGTTACCGGGCATATCACCAGACTCCGTGCTGCTACCGAGAATTCGGAAAAGCCCAATAACACTTTTGCCCGACCCGGGAATCGAACCCGGGACCTCCGATCAGCAGTCGTATACACACGCTATCCAATGGACCACGGAGGCGAGGCCGTCACATCTCACTACATGACAGCAACATCATATGCTAAGAGAAACGCATACCATCTATGAACATGAGGTGACAAATTGTTTTAGCTTTAGAAGGTTTCAAGGAATAGCGGTGAAATTCTGTAAGTCTGGATAGTCAAATGTTGACCATCAAGATAGTGACGAAACTTCGACTAGTTGTGTCACTGATAGGGTTTTCAAATCTCACAAGTGGTACCCAGACTCAACCTTGGTCGTGAGACACCACTGAATGTTCTGTTGTCCCAAAATTAATACTGTACCATAACTTTCAAGCTGTAACCATACCATGCTATAACCATCGGTGTAGAGCACAACTCAGCCTTTACGGCTGTGCTTACGGATGCCCAATGTAGACCAAAGCTAGGAATTGCCTTACTTGTCTCGCTGTAAAATGAAATCTCCTGGAGAACTTTGACTCACCAGTCGATGTGGATACCATACCATTTACTACATAGTTTCCGTTCACAAACGCTAATGTTTTTTCTAAACTGTGTATTCTCGGATATCTTTTAAAACCTGAAAAAAGTGGCGATCTTCTCTCCAGCATTTTTATAACAGCGACACCATCTTTAACTTTGCTTTACTGCCATCTTGTGTCTATGATGACCACGGTGGCAGGATCCGTCAAATTATAAATCCACAACTAAACACGTTTCCTTCATCATCATCGCAGCGCATAGACTAATATATTATAACTGGAAATCGTAGCACCTCTTCAGCGATATTTTACTAGGTGCACGACACAAATGAGCTGTCATCGTGTTGTCAAATTCGTCTATGCGACCAGTCGAATTACAAAGTAGGTCGGTTATCCAGTTGAGCTTGGCAAAGAGCCTTGCCTACATGGTGGTGTATGCATTGGGCTCACAATCAATCCAGTAAAGACCTCTCAGAGACAGCAAAGGGTAGGTATAGATAGAACAACATCTTCAGGGTCTTTAGTTAAGATGGGTGTACCTCAGGGTTCCATTTTGGGTCCTTTCTGTTCCTTGTTTATATGAATGATCTTCCTTACATGATGTCGGCTATATCTCATATTATTATTTTTGCAGATGATACTTCTCTTACATTTAAAATTGATAGAAAAGACGTAAACCAACACACAGTAAATGCTAATTTATTATCCTTATCAGTATGGTTCAGCGCAAACAATCTATTGCTAAATGCTACAAAAACTAAATTTTTAAGATTTTCTTTACAAAACGTTCTCAGGAAGGTTTAGACATAATGCTTGAAGAAAACAAGTTGGATATTGTGGAGGAAACAGTATCCCTAGGTATTACTATAGACTCGAAATTACAATGGGGAGTTCATATTAATTCTTTATCTAGTAGATTAAGCTCTGCCGCGTTCGCTGTTAGAAAAATAAGACAACTTACTGACGTTGCTACTGCTAGACTTGTTTATTTCGCAAAAAAATCTTAATTTTTTAAAACAACTTTAAAAAGCCCCTTCGATATCGCACTGACGCTCTATATAAAGAGGCTAGGGTGTTGAGTGTCCGGAAGCTGTACATTGCCAGGGTAGTGTCTGCTGTTCATAAAAATGTGATAAATTCTAACAATTACGACGATATATACAAAAAACGCATTTTCATGTTAAATAAAATATGTACTACTACTTCTTTTGCGCACCGTTTTGGAAGCTTTCTTTATCCATTTATATATAATAAATTTTCAAAGATTCTAAATCTAAAAGACTGCACTGTAAAAGAAACTAAGAGACTGATTACGACTACGTTATTAAAGTGGAGTTATTCACAGACTGAGGAAGTGCTACGGGTAATTAAATGAGGCTGCCGCAATCTCACACACACACACACAACCAAATGTTCTTACACAACTGCGCACACATGCGCTCACGCACGCACACACACACACAATCACACATGCACACACACACACACAATCACGCCCAGACTTACACACAATCACATACACACATTGCATATCCATAAAATAATTAAAATATTTTTTTGATGTTTATTTTTGTACTTAATTTCACCTTAATTTTTGTTTGTTTTGTTGTATTCTATTTTGCCGTGATTTTGAATGTAAATCGTTTATTTCCCCCACAGGACAGGCTATGCCTAGTGTGTGGGATAGGAATGTTTTATTTTTGGAAGGCTTAAATGGAAATAAAGATTTTATTATTATTATTATCCTCTTTATTTTCATATTCATCCTATCTTTTACATTTTTAAATATAACACTAAAAAAATATATTTAAAAATATAATCATAGATTCCCACCGACGACGGGAATAGGATCCAAGTCACCGGCGGTTAGGGCTCCAGAGCTAGAAATTTCCTCACAATGCGAGCCGTTTGCAGAAGACCTGCTTTTTGCATCAAACTCTTGACCCAGCTGCCTAGTTTCAACCTCTCTAGATGACGTTCGAGGGTTTTGGCTATAAGTCCATTAACGGACACAACTATCGGAACAATTATTGCTGAATCATTATCCCACATATCGACAATCTCGTGAGCCAAGTCCAAATATTTCTCTTGTTTGTCTTTTTCTGCTTTCACGAGATTCTTGTCGTGTGGGATAGAAATGTCAACAATCATTGCGCGACGCTCTGATCAATCTATTATCACAATATCAGGCCTGTTGCATACAACAGTCCTATCTGTGACAATAGATCGATCCCAGTACAATGTTGCATGACCATTCTCGAGAACTGGCTCAGGGATGTACTTGTAATATGGCAACTCGACGTCCACAAGCCCGTATCGCAGAGCCAGTTGCTGATGTATGATCTTGGCTACTTGGTTGTGTCTGTGCAAGTACTCGCTATTAGCAAGACGAGAACACCCAGAGACTATATGCCTGAGGGACTCACAAGGTCGGTTGCAAGCTTGACACTGGTCTACTGTGCCGTCCCTCATGATATACCGCCGGTAATTTCTCGTCTTGATAACCTCATCTACAATTGCACAGACAAACCTTCGGTTTTTCCGAAGAGATTACCAAAACGTACCCCAGGCCACAGAAGCTAGTAGATCTACATCAGGTCCGTGAAGGGCCTGGTAGAATCTACCATGCAGCTCCTTGCTCTGCCACACAAGCCTGCGGTCGTCAACGCCTAAAGCTACAGGCCTGTGCTAGTTCTCTTTCGCCAATGAGAGCGGGGTTAGGCCACCGTCAACTGCAACCACATCCCGATGCACATCCACACTGCCCTTTAGAAAATATTCCCTAAGGTTGTACACCTCCCGGTTGTGTAGGGCCTTAGCGTTTAGAAACCCTCGGCCCCCGCACTTCTACGGGATGTACAACCTCATCACAGACGAACGTGGGTGATGCATTCGATATGTGGTCAACAGTGAACGGACTCGCCTATGAATCTCGTCCAGTTCGGTCTGAGTCCACTTGAGTATGCCGAAGGAGTACATCAAGAGTGGCATGACCCAACCGTTACGGGCTCACACCTTGTTGCCGCCTGAAAGAGGACTCTTCAGAACTTTTTTCAGGCGACCAAAGAAGCGCTCCCACAACGCTTGTTTCATGTCTGTCTCGTTGATGCCCAAGACTTGCGACATACCCAAGTATTTATAGGTATCAGTTGCGAGGATCGATCTAAGCTGAGTGAAATCTGATAGATGTACACCATCAGATTCCACTCAGCTATTATTATTATTATTACTTTCACAGTTGAATGACCTACGGTATCTTGCTATGGGGGGCCGCGGCCGATCGTGACTCAATATTTATTTTGCAGAAAAGAGCTGTCCGTGCTATTTATGATATGGGTCCACGAGAGTCTCTCAGATAATTCTTTAAAGAAATTAACATTCTTACTATGCCCTCTTTATACATTTATGAAAACATCATGTTCGTACGTAGGAATCTTTCAGTATTTTCTCATTTTAAGCAACTTTCACAATATCAACACCAGAAATAAACATAAATTAGTAGTACCTAGATTTTGACTAACCAAAACTAATAAATCATTCCTAGGTAATTGCGTACGTTTTTATAACAAACTGCCTAAAGCAGTTACAGACCTTACTGACGGGAGATTTAAAAAAGCATATTATAAGATAAGTGATTACATTGACGAAAGGTATGTATGGCGTTAGTTGTTTTCTGCACATGCGGCTTCCCTGGCAACTGAAGTAACCTTAGGTATAATTGAAGTCTTATATTTATTAGTCAAATTTATTTCTAAGTAACCGGACCTAGAAAGTTTATTTTTCTCTAATTTATAGTAAGTATCCCAGTTTTGCCTTTTTCAGCATGTAGGTTATTATATTAATTGTTTTTAAATTAACCTACTTTGTAAAGTGAGCACAATGTTAACTGATAATACTATGATCGTCAAATTATCTCTCATATAAAAGTCCAGATCATTAATCTTACAAACTACTACTCACAGTTAATTCATTTGCTATTCTACATTGTGCTCGCTTTTTCTTGACAAGATATTGTTATTCTTAAAACAAAATTGTAACAAACCAAATATTTTAAAAGAGTGCCCAGAGGAGTTTCTTGCCGGAGTCTTCCCTTATTTTTTTTTTATTTTTTTGTGTCTGGTTGGAAAATCCTAATGGAGTCCCTCCGCCCTGGGGGAAGGGCGAAGGAGACTGTCAGACTCTTACTGACTAAAAACCAACCCGTGTTCCTCATGTACCCGTGTGTCGGAGGGTCGGGTACCGCCGAAGCTTTCACGCCCCCCCCCTCCCTCTCCGACAGGCATTGGCCCGCCAGATGGTCAGGCGGGCCCTGAACAAAACCCTCTTGGCGGCGGATGAAGGTGTTGGGCTCCGATGCCAAAACACCCAGCGGCTGCAGAGGATAGGGAGGACGGCAACGCAACACCGCATCTCCTCTTCCTCTGCGGCCCCACCGCGACGCAACAATAGTGCGCCCCCATTTGGTCGCGCGAGATAGGGCGCGCGGCAACTCAACACCGACACGCCTCTCCTCCCGCGACCGCGCCCGACTGCGAGGGACCGACAGAACTGTCCCCCGCACCCGCACCTTTGGACGCATCCTGCGCAGGCTTTTCCAAGCCCACTTGGAACATCCACTCCCAGGATCTGTCTTAACTTCACCGCGGGCGTCCAAGCCACGGTTACTGAGCCCCCCACTACGACAAGGTGGAGATCCAAACGGGGGGAACCGGCAACTAGAATCAGTGACGTTTCAAAAGAGTATATAAATTACCAACTTGAAATAAAAATATTTGAATTTGAATCTGACCTCTTCAATTGGCCGAACCTTGTAAGTAGCAATTTCTTAAAATGCGGCCATCACATTTCATAATAACGCGGCGCACCCCTTCAATGCGTCGCTTAAGGCGATTCCAATAACGCAACTACATATGATGTTGGTGTTTCTCCACCATCTTTCAATATCAGCTTCAACACCGTCAGGAATGTAATTTCACGAACAGAATCGGGTTATGTTGCTAGTAACGGCTTTGTCACAATCGCCTCGGTATTTGTAAGAAAAGCATGGGTACTCACACCGGGATCTGTATTTCCATGATTGAATGCCATCTCCTGTTCATCTGCCCTTCGAATCTTACTTCTGATAAAGTCTTGCGACTTACATCAGATTCCTCAGACATCTTTGAGTGGGCGTGTATTGTCGGGTTAGGAGATGGTAAGTAAAATAACCGTTGTATATAACTTCAGTTATTATTGTAAATACTCACAGTACAATCAATAATCATAGTTCACGTGCCTGCGAGCGCCTGTTCAGCTGTTTCAAGCTTGACTGCTATTCAAAAAGTGACCGCCTGGCCAGTGCTCGTTCGCTATGGGCTTGACATTTCGGCTATGCGCCCAGTATCTATAAGGAGATTGCAGTATATGAGGTTACCAATGATGTTTGCCTACATACTAATTCAGTATTTTTTGCTTTAATGCGAAATACAGTGTCTTCATAATGCAGCCGATATCTTTAAGCAGCGATTGTTTATCAGAGAAAGCTATTATTTTCTAAACGATCTCCTGCACTAAAAATCTTTTGCCGTGGGGTACTTTACAAACATGCACTCAACGGGCCAAAGGACACCCAGATTCGAAACAACAAGTTTCTGATCACAAAAACTGATATCACTTGCGCGATTGAACCCACAACACATGGCGCAGTTCTTAATGTTGAGGCAACCGCTATACGCGCAGACAACTAGAACGTCATAAAGACGATAACAACCATTGTGTTGAAAGAACAAAGACTGTTTAAAAGAATCTCACCTCATAATCGCATCATTACAAGGGTATTGAAACAATCCAAAGATAGTTTGGTTTGAACAGTTGATCATGTCTAACTCTGAGCTAATTTTGTCTAAACAATGTGGGAACCACGTGTTGGAAACTTTCCTTTTAGGCACACGAAACCGAACATTGTTAAAATATCATTCACTTTTACGTGTACTATATGGATTTGCTTTTAAGGACGTTCCACCTGCTAGATTGAAACTTTTCAGTATTATTAATGTACACCAATAAGTTCTCCTTAATGTAAAGTGAAAACTTTTGATAGGATTAATTTTAATATTTATAGATATTTTAAGAATAATTACAAATAGTATTCTTTTAAAAAATATTTATCATTTCTAAATGTAGGCAGCGATAGCCTAATAAAGATACCAAAAGGCTGCCATGCATAGTGGTTTCAGGTTCAAATCCACGGCGCGCTACACTGAATTTTCGGAGTTATGTGCGTATTGAATTGTCAATTTTCGCTTGTCCCGTGCCTCGGAGAGCATGTTAAGCCTTCGGTCCCGGTTGTCATGAAGATCGTTGACAGTCCTGTACCTTCTAAATAAACTGACACTAGTCTAAACTATGCAATTTTGCAATCCCTTCGGGTTGCGGAGGTCAGACACTTCAGACAGGCAGTCGCTGTGTGGAAAAGCTCATATTCATTCCTCTTCTGTTCGCTCTGTTTATCAATCTCATAACCTATGACCTTCGGTGTACTTATCATCTGCACGCCGATGACTTGCAGTTGTATTCACAGGCCAGGGTAGAAAATCTCTCTGATGCTATTGAAACTGTGAATCGTGACTTAGCAGCAATCAAACATTGCTCCGACAGGTTCGGCTTGTACGTGAACCCTTCTAAGTGTCAGGCCATTATTATAGGAGGCAACCGTATGATGTGCCGTGTAAAGGTGTCATCTCTTCCATCTGTTGTTTTTGATGGTACTGTTATCGAAATTTCACCGCATGTTAAGGATTTAGGGTTACATATCGATGACACTCTTAGTTGGCGAACTCACATCACCAATGTGAGCAAACGAGTTACCGGGACCCTGCGTTCTCTTTATCGCCTAAAACATTTTCTTCCCATAAAGACAAAGGTGACGTTAGTGCAAACTTTACTATTCCCGGTCATCGATTATAGTGATGTTTGTTGTTTCGACCTGAATGCAGATCTTTTCGATAAACTTGACCGTCTTCTCAATAACTGCATTCGATTTATTTATAATCTTCGCAAGTATGTCCATGTGTCTGCTTTTCGTTCCAAACTACGCTGGTTCCCCATTCGTCAGCGCCGGAGTTTGCGCGCACTCTCAATGCTATTCTCTCTTCTTCATTCTCCAACTCCCCCTGCTTACCTTCAATCTTATTTCCAATATTTAGGCTCCTATCACGCAAAAGATCTCCGCTCCTCTAATAATCTTCTGCTTGTATGTTCATCACATTCTTCTGGTCTTGTGCACTCGTCGTTCACAGTCCAATCAGTTCTGCTCTAGAATGCCCTTCCATTAGAGATCAGGAAGGCGTCGAACCGCTGGAAGTTTAAGTCTATGGCACGTGAACATATCCGAAAGGGACTATTGGCACCATCATCTTAATCATTGTATTATACACACACACACACACTTACACACACACACACACACACACACACACACACACACACACACACACATATTATAATGTTATATATATATATACTGCCTCGCGGCATAAATGTGCGCGTGGGATTGGGAGGTCTCGGGTTCGATTCCCGGGCCGGGCAAAGTGTTATTGGGTTTTTCCGTTAGGAAATTCTCAGTAGCAGCACGGAGTCTGGTAATGTGCCCGGTACGGCAATAGGCTCGCCCCCTATTACGTGGGACCTAAAAATTCATGGCGAAATGTGGGTGTAATATTACACCTCTGCCTACCCCCTTCGGGGATACAGGCGTGAGTCTATAAAAAAAAATATATTTATATATATAATATGTGTCATTATAATGGTCTTAACGTTACCAGGGTTGCAGCCACAATTTTTTGTCTTAGAACCCACGCTCTGCTTAGTAATCTAATAAGATTTGACAGGATAGCCTAGTTAAGTACTGATATGAGTATGAGTACTCGATTTTCAATTTTGTTAATGTTCAGATGTATTTTACTATTATTTAGTAAAAATTGTGCACCCATGTCTGGGTAAAAACGATGTAAGATTGTTGTTATTCTTATACGAGTACGGGGTATAAAAAGACCCTTAATGAAAATTTAAATCCCATTTCATCATTACGAACATTCTTTATTTCGGCACTATATCTGAGAAATTACTGCTTCAGGAGATATTGTGGCTCAAAGTTACCATATTTCTTTTTAATAAGGTACAGTATTTATGCATTTTACCCGCCAATTTGTTCTATATAATGTCCTATGCACCCTTGGACAGTTAAGTATCTCGAGAATTGCACGCGCGTACTTTACATTGCGTCTTATAAAATGTGTCTACTACAAAAATCCTTTCCCATGTATTGTTTTGCTAAGTATGATGATGTGTAGAACGACTAGACTTCGGCTTGGTGATGGGTCTTTTTACACCGTTTATAATATTACAAAGAAGAAGATATTTGGTTAAGATCGCAGGAAGCGGTGGAATTCAGGCGCCTCATCTTTGGAGTTGTGTGGACAGCCTTTGGGAAGGCCATGTCCACCAGTGGATGTCTTTAGGTTTAGGTAATGATAAAGATGTTTGTAGTCATAAATTTATGTTTATATTAAGTAGGTCCTTACAAAATAAGTTAGTGACTGCTCGTGAAACCTGAACCCCAGTACCTATCTACGCTGGTAGATAGGTACTTAGTTGCAATTTTGTGATACAATTTGTCATTTATTGACTATTAATTGTTCTATATATACGTACAAGTTGATTACTTTTAAATAAAAGTATATACGATAATACGTAAAGTTAAATAAATATAAGTACATACTTACACAGTTTATTTATTTTTAAATAAGTAAATATAATTGCTCCGCCTATTATACGACGTGTTTAGTTAGTAAATTTATAATTACTCATGAATGTAAGAAGTATAATCGTTGCCACCTAAAGTTATGTCCACAATTTTAAAACTTTTAATAAAAATAAATTACATTGCATTTAATTTTCTATTTTATATTATTCACAAAGGACTCTTAAGGGATGAACAATTCCAACAAAAATCAATCTTTGTTAACATAGATCGTCTTTTAAATCGAACGTTTCCGCAAAACAACGCAAAATGTTTACCACGGACCCTCGCTCTTCCGCCATAAAACGTCCACGTAACTCACTATCTCGTACAATTAAAGGACTAGAAATATACACTAGAGAGCAATTAATTAAGCTGAGCTGTTATAATAACATACCAAAAATCTTATTTTTAAGTCTCTCGTTAAGATTTATAAGGAGTTACTCAAGTCAAGAAATTCTACAGCCTCTACTGAAAATTGCGTTCCTTGCAGATCGGACTTTGTCCTGCGGATGAGTCGATTTATTTGTAGGCTAACCTCATTGGTGGCCTCATGTACTGCAACCTTATTTGAGGTTGATACCGGCCGAATAGAAGGACGACATTCCCATAGCGAACACCGGGCACTGGTGGACACTTTTTGAATCGGAGTCAAACAGGAAACAGCTGAACAGGCGCTCGCAGCCACGTGAACGGTGGACGCTAGTTTTTGATAGAAATTGTAATTGTTTTCTATGATTATTGATTGTACTGTGAGTATTTACAATAATAACTGAAGTGATGTACAATGGCTATTTTACTTACCATCTCCTCACCCGATAATCATCGCCTGCCCATATGCCGAAGAAACAAATGATAGTAGAAGGAGATAATGGGTAAACTGCAGTCAAAATCCCTTGGCCCACAGTCGAAAGACTATATATTCATTTTTGAGTAAGTTGAGGAGTTTTCTTGTCTAAAGGATATTATATTGCCTAGTGTATTAGTGCAATAGCAAGAGTGGAAACTTTGAGCCGGATATGTACCGAGTTGTTTAAGTATTTCTTGTGGCTGGCAGTATTAATGAAGGCAAAACTTTCTGCCTTCATTAATACTACACTCACACCAACTATACATTAATAAAAACATTTCCACTTAGAATATTTTTTACTAAAACAATACAGATTCGAAAACTTAGTGAACCTTCCGACCAGTTATATACACGTATCGAAAATTGTATAGAGATTTGTGATTACATGGATCACCATTACAATCAGGCTGGCCTGTCGACGAGCACATGCGTGGAATATTTTATCTGGTTGTTATACCACAAAGAAAATAAATAAACACTGATTTATTAATACACTGGTTTATTAATAATTAGTTGACTTAAACTTCGCCTTGATCTACAGAACAATGCATTACTGTGCAACAACTGACCTATACATAACAGAGTAATTATTTAAACACATACACGATAGCAACAACAACATTGCTGTGCGCAAAGGTGAAAAAGTTATCAGGAACATAACTCGCTCATTGATTTATATTTCGTATCATAGAACGTCGCCGTCGATATCGTATTAAAATTTTAAGCAAAGAGCCATTCTATTCGCGTGCGCGAAATAAATTAGTTTCGTTTTTCAAAAAGGTCTTCGCCTGTTCTCTGAAATTTTAGTCTCGGCAAGATCAAAGTCGTTCTAGTATCCAAATTTTGAGCTGATTTATCTATCACACAGCAGTGTTCTTTGTTCACAGTAACATCGATATCGGCGTGCGACGCCTGCGCCTTTTATTTATTACCGCTTCGCATCGCACCAATTTTATCCCACTCTGATACTGTATAGAATATTTACGATCTACTTCGGGAACAGATGCACAATTTTATCTCAACAACACACCCCTAATTTTTGTCGTTAAAATCTCGAACCGCTTGAATCGACTTGGCGTCTGACGTCTACTTGTTCTGAGTGATAAAGTTGTTCGTGCACAAAGCCTTTATTAATCTTACAATGCTCGAACAAATCACGCGAGCACTAGAATAAATAACGTCGTTCATACATGAATAAAATCGCATGCTCAAGTGGGCTGCTAATCGTGATAACGCCTCACAGACTAATTTTAATGTATGACCGTAACGAATATTTGTGGAATGAGGACAAGATATAATGAGATAAGGTCTATGGAAAGAGATATGACATTTTCTGCAAGACGCAGTCAGCAAAAGTTTACAGGTCTTTGCATACTAGCAAATCCCTTTAAGGCTTTAAATTTCCTTTTATTATACCTATTTCATTTCCGCGAGAATTTAAAGCAACGTAGACATAGGCGTTTATTATGAATACCTCTACAAATATCTTTTTTTTTGTATCTTCTATTAATATCGTGTATTGTTAAGAATAAGAGAGGAAATTCTTAGTTCAAACGATTTCATTCAATTTTTTAATGTTATACCGAAGCTGAATGATAAAATCGAACTTTCGGTGATTAATCAGTGGTTTTGTGATAAATCGACGCGTCAAAAAAGCTTTTACTTACATTGCCCGATGTGGATATTATAATATTCGAAAATAGGATGAAATACTGAAACGTTTTAAGCAATAAATAATCACTAAATGGGTGAAACTGGAATACTAGGCACCGCATTTATTCGCAATATCACGATACGTACTTATTATGTGAAAATATCGATCTCAAAAATTTTACCAAAAAATATCCATATTTTTGTAACCTCGAAACCTTTTCATGTCGCTGAATTGAATAACTGCGTCCGGTATATTTTATGTGTCAGTATACAAATCGTTCCGATTTGTATGCGTTGGTTTAAAAAACAATCAATTTCAAGGAAATTTTTATCAAAACGACCTTTTTTGGTTAAGTGCATGTTACTTTGTAGTCGTGTTTAGTTAGCCGTGTGGTTGACGGCATAGAATGCAAGTGTCACCACCCCCTATCTTCCCGTGGGTGTCGTAAGAGGCGACTAAGGGATAACACGATGCAAATACCATCTTTGCGTAGAGACGGAAAACTCGACATCAAACCCTATACAACTGCCTCGTTGGTCTCGCGGCATAAATGTGCGCGTGGGATCGGGAGGTCCCGGGTTCGATTCCTGGGGCGGGCAGTGTTATTGGGTTTTTCTGACACGAAATTCTCAGTAGCAGCACGGAGTCTGGTAATGTGCCCGGGACGGTAATAGGCTCGCCCCTTATTACGTGGGACTAAAGTATATCTGGCGAAAAGTGGGTGTAAATACACCTCTGCCTACCCCTTCGGGGATAAAAGGCGTGACGATATGTATGTATGTATGTATGTACTTTGTAGTCATTTATTTCGGTAAATTGCTGGGAATATTTATAAAACGAATTGACACGAATAAGCAAAACGGTAAGACTCAATTTTTAGTTGGTTTTAGTTTTTTGGGTGGTTTGTATAAGTGGTGGCGGGGTGGGACGGTTCCAGCTTAAGCCCAGTGCATAATGGCAAAGATAATGATGTCAAGAGGCAGAAGAAGCAATTACGACCTCGAGCGGTTTGCAATCACGTCGAGATATTTCTGAGAAAACAACACTTCCAGACAATTCCGAGATTATATTTCTCCTGAATATTATTGTGGTAAGTATCTCCAACTCGAAGAAAGAAAAACTGTTATCATATACTGTTTTGTAGGCGATAAAAATGCCGAGTTGCGAGAGAGGCACAATGGTATTATTAGCTATACAATAGTTCCTGGCTTCAATCATGTTCTTATTGCGAAGATTCTGCTTGTTTCAATACTGATCTAGATTGAGATATTGAAACTTTCGTTGAGTATGACGATTTACGCTTTTGTCGGGGTAGGTACTTATAAGAGTAGGTACAGTTATTTAAGGTTGTTCCTGTGAAGATTGCTAAGCAAAGAATATTTAAATTGATTTATATTTTTTTTCCGTGTGGTGACGGATTAAGAATACGCAATGTCACCACCCCATATCATCACATGGGCGTCATAAGAGCCGACAGAGGGACCATATTATGCAGAGAACAGCACTGTAAGAGAATGAAAACTTAAAACAAACCCTATACCAACCCGTTAGGCCAGCGTGGTATGTAGGCCAATTCCTCCTTTCAAAGGAGAGGCCTAGTCCAGCAGTGGACTGTAATGGGCTGATGATGATCATCCTTTTTATCGGCTATTATCTACTCAGAACTTTTAAATATCTATTAAGTAATTTATGAGTAACTCCTCATAGACATTTAAAACTATTCATCTAACTAGTCACTACGCAAACAGTAAAATATTTCTTTAATCTTTTGTTAGAATAAGAGTACATAAATTGTGATGATTTATATATATATATATATATATATATATATTTATAGACTCACGCCTGTATCCCTGAAGGCGTAGGCAGAGGACCTAAACATTCATGGCGAAATGTGGGGGTAATATTACATTACACCCATATTTCGCCACGTAACAGGGGGCGAAGCTATTGCCGTTACCTGGCACGTCACTAGACTCCGTGCTGCTACTGAGAATTTGGAAAAACCCAGTAACACTTTGCCCGACCCGGGAATCGAACCAGATACCTCCGATCAGCAGTCGCATACGCTATCCACTGGACCACGGAGGCAGTCATTTCATTTTATATTAAAATGTGACGGTTTATTTCCACGAATATCTCAAACCAGATACATTCGCTCGAACTTTTTAAATTCCCGCCATTAAATAAAATTTTTTATGCTTTTCAATTTTCAATTATCAAAATCAGATTACCAAGGCTCTAGCTTAACATGTATAATTTCTAATTATATAAAATGATATAAAAGCTACGAAGGCACCACTCATGAGAATTGTGAGCATGATCTCACAATAACAAAATGCTATTACTAACATTTTCCACCCTAAAACAGTACATTTAACACTTACTCAAGAAGTAACAAAACACAACGCAAGTATTAATTTACGCCTGAGTAATAGTACGTCAAGATTATCAAGTAATCCGCTTAAAGTATATAATGTATTCTCGTAAAATAAAGTCGATGTTTTGCTTAATTATTCGCTACATCTAGACAGGCAGGTGCGACGAATCTGTATTTATTTGCATTAAAAATAAATTTGCCGAGAGACTTGCGTAATTCAGGATTATGATCCGACAGCTGTGTCAGACAAATTCGAATTTGCGGATTAAGACTTAATTTTGCTATCAAAATGATTAATAGCTTTAAGCTTTTACATATGTGGGCAAGCAGCTAAAAAGCCTGAGATACAACCTCTATTAATAAATGCCTTCAACACATACGAGTACACAGTTTCAGAGTATTTGGGACTATACGCAAGTACGTTCACTTTACATATAATTTAACACATAACTGAGACACGCTTGCTCTTCATTAAAATGGTTAAACAAATTAAAACCTTGTGGTAATTGGAAACGAAATAAGTGTTCTACGCTACAATTTCGCCGAATATGCAATGGTACCTAAAACATGAAGCTAAGTATGTACTTTTAATTCGCTTTTTCAGAACAACATTATGAACTTTCGTACTACAGAAATGTACTGAATAAATGCCTCCAGATATGGAACAACAATGTTTGGATTATGCACACTTTCATAGCACGCAAAACTAGCTCTTCAAGACATTGCGATGTAATAGCTAGCAACTAATGTCGATTTTTGATTAAATTTCTTCTCAGCGAAGTCATTAAAATTTATGGAGACGAGAAGGTTATCGGTTGGTGCATCTATGTAAAATATAACGTTAAGCTCAGATTTACGAGAGGTCAAAAGTCTAAAATAGGGTGATAGATAACTAATCAAATCTTTGTCTACCTAAAACTAGCCACAGTCAAGACCGCGCATTTTTCTAATAGAATTTCGAAGAGCTAGAAAATAAATACTTAATTTTAATAATATGCATATAGAAAAATATAATAGATTTTCTCAGACTTAGTTTGACTTCAAGAAAGGAGTTTATAAATTTTTTATAATGATGTCCATTATAAAAAATTTATAAACTCCTTTCTTGAGTTTTCGAGTCAATTGATATGCAAATTTTAATTTTTAAACAATATATACCTACTATATGAATTTATACCTTTTGAATATTTAACATGTCATTATTTATATATCGCCGATGTATGACGATGTTTAATAATTGTTGGATACTAATTTCTTAATTCTTAAGAAAAATGAGTGCTTTTTCTGCTCTAGTTATTTTTGGCTCATTTGCAGTCCTTTCCGCGCTACTTTTCTTTCCAGGTTAATCAACTCTCATGTAACGTTCCAAGTTAAGCTAGACGTCTTCGTTTAAAACAACGAACGTATCACAGTTTTCAAGGCATTAGCAACACACGGTTCGTTAGTAGCGAGTAACATCCTTCTAAATTTTGCTACAGTTTTACAAGGAACAAGTTATTTTAATCTAAGTCGTGCGCCTCTCATTCTCTTTGATATTACTTTTCTCTTCCTCCGAGGGTAATCCTAAAACATAAAGTTTCTGTTGGTTTATAATAATTTATCTTCTTATGGTTAAAGAGGGAAAATACTCATTGGTCGCAAAAACTACATTGTGTGAGCACATAATGATACCACATCATGAATTTCGCCATGTTGTATTTCTGTGATTGCTACAACAACTCATCAGCGGCGATGTTAAAGTTATACAGTGACCTCGATTAGATATTTTAGTCTTTGAGTATAACATACATGAATGATACAGATTTTGTTATAAATCCTACTCTAATTGCCAAGATTTTGAGCGCGTTTTTAGCTTAGCACCACATGGTACTTTTCATAAACTGAGACCGGGATTTTAGTATTAACTAGCTTTTGCCCGCAGTCATTAGGATAATGGGTCCAGTCAGTAGATTTTGTGTGAAAGTGTACCTTAATCATGCATCCATTGTCACAAATGTCTGCGGCTATAATAGTAATGAGACAAGGAGGCCTTGAATGCGGGTTTAATGCAACCAGATAAATATCCTTACATTTTTAAAAATATTTAAGATCCCACTTTGTAGCAGGCTGACCCAGTAGATTTTAGGCTCGCTTCTGCATTAGAAACACAGCAAAAAGCTGACACACTTAGCCCGATCAAGAAATCGGAACCAAAAACTAACTAGCCTTAAATCGATGCGCCAATTTACGACGTAGATCTAACAAAGCAATATGCAGTAACTATTTATTTATGAGCGAAAAAAGAATGACGCACCAAATATATGAGGCAAACGTGTATGGGCAAGCCGGTCGCGGCCGACTTCGTAGGACATTCGTCGACCAAATTGGTGACGTTCTGAAAAATGGCAAGGTCCGAAACACCTGGAACCGGCGAGCATGTAGGAAAAGAGTAATGAATGTAGAGGAAGCGCTTGAGGTTTGTAAGGATAGAAGCAAGTGGCGTTCCGTTGTCTCTGCCTACCCCGACGGGAAAAAGGCGTGAGTATATGTATGTATATATGTATGTATTCTTGCCTAACATTCTTAACTTCTTTTGTGGATTACACAAGGCTGATTTATTGATTGATAGATGTTTCCAATACTCAGAAAATATGTTCGTTTACAAATATTCTATATGTGGATGGTAGATGCAGAGAAGGCCTTATTGCAGGTACAGCAAAAAATGAAGAGACCTTAAGTAAATTATATGCGCGCTAATTCGTCAGAGCAAGTAAAAAAAGTTTAATGATTCAATGAAAAATAATAGAAGTCTCTTTTGTATGTATTTGTGATTGAATTAAATATTGTACTTATTCATATAATAGGGGGCAAAAGAGCAGATAGATCGCCCGATAGTCAGCGATTACAGCCGCCCATGGACACCAGAAACTTCAGAGGAATTACTCGTGACTGGCAGCGTAGATGAGAAAAGGGGTAGGAGGGGGCATGTGTATGAATGAGAAGGAAGACACGACGGGATAACAGTATAGATAGATAATATTACTTTACGTCGATTCTCTGAGAGAGTTAGCACTTACCCGATCGAGCAAACCCATCAGTGCTAAAATCAGCATGGCTCTACTAGGTAGTAGTTTTTGAAGTATTGTTGTTTGAAGTATTGAGCGCGTTATTTACTGATGGTCTTCCTTCTTTGGCTTCACTTGTAACAAAGACATAAGAAAGGCGGCTTCATAACTGCTAGCGTTCGATTGCTTATGTCCAGCGGCTCATCTGATTTTAAACGCAAAATACTTTTAAACCCACATCTAGAAACACGAACATACCTATTTCACAAGTATCTTAAGCATAGATACATTGGAATACAGAACTGAATCACAGAAAATGTAATCTGTTCACTCGAAACCTTTCCATCAAACTTTAAAATAAACATAGCTCTCAACGTCGCACAAAACGCACTGAGGGAGCATATATTCTGATATATATCAGAATATATGCTCCCTCAGTAATTTCAAAGCATAACACCTAATTTTCCACATAAAATGCAACACCAGAGCCAAACCCATTCTTCATATTTACGTCACCTGAATTGTGTAATCATAACGTAAAAGTAAACAGTAAGTCTTTATAACTCAGAAGATACGAACAGTTCCATTAAACAGCAATATTTAATAACATACTACCCATACAATTTAAATGAAGCTCATACAACGCATGTGTTGGTAGAATAATAGACAAATATCTACATAGATACTGCTCTAGCTATGGCTCCCTCAAAACAAAGGACTGCCACCGGCAAACAAAAACGTGATTTAGGAGAGTGTGAAATGAAGGTACCCTTACGAACCTCTAAATTATTGTGATATGGCGATAATGCAGTCGTATTTTGTCAACGGGAACAAAACAGCGTTATAATGACTTGTACAAACGTCTGTGTGCGTTTACTTGTTTATGTTTCTGTATGATTGAATATCAGAGATTAATAAAGCCTAAAAAATATTAAGTAAACGCAGTAATCGATATCGCTGTTTATCTGTCAGCAGTGTAGGTTACACCTGCTGACAGATAAACAAACGATTCGATAACTGATTTTATTTTGTTTCAGGAAATATTACGATTTAAATTTCTGTTGTGTCTATAGTGTTTAAGTTATTTGTTTTGTAAATATGTTATATTTAAAATGCCTCACTAACGCATTAGGATAAGTGTCCTGTAATGTTAGTAGTAAGAGTTTGAGAGAATAAATAAATAAATTAATATGCCAATAAAATACATTCACCTGCCTATATTGTTGAAAGTATGGCGTTTTCATATATGGTTATTTATTAAAATTAACAATATAATCGACATTGTGAATTGTACGCCGAGTTTTATTTAATAGGTAAGTCAGTGTTATAGTATATTATTATTTTTATTCTGCTTCCTTTTAATAGGTATCTCGTTACAGTTTCTTCGCTAATTGTCTTAAAAGGGTTCTAGGATAATTATTGTGTGGTGCTCCAAACACGTTAGTTGGAGCGAGCGCGTAAGAACAAAACAAGGTGCACACGTCTACGTTACATGCTATACACGGGGTAATGACTTTCCAGTTATAATATATTAGTCTATGGTAATGACCCATAAAGTTTTACTTTTATTTCTTTATCATCCGATTTAACTGCCAGTATCAACATTGATGTCACCGGCAGGCGTCCAGGAACAGTAAATACTTACGCACCCGTCACAAATTTAACGTGTCAGTCAAAAAGCAATATCTATAATATTTTTATTCGCTACGTATTTATTAAGCTGCGTAGGTAATACATATACCTGCATTAAACTTTGCTGTATTGCTGAGTAATAAAATTTATATTTTATGAAAAAGAGACAAAACGGTATCCTGATATTAAATGGTTTCTGCTCAACACCAGCTCAGGGACTTCATTGGAAAGTTGACTGTTGAAAAAATAAATTGCTTTCATAATTAATAGGTGAGAAGGTCGCGTTTATACTGTAACAGTTTATCGGCGTGGTGCTGTAGTGGAAGGTGTATTTACGAGCGGGAAGCAGGCGCCTAGACAATCGGGGCCAACAATTGCGGTCTTTATTTAGATAAAGGCCTCAATTGTTGCTAAAGAAGACCTTGGAAATTGGTTCGGCTCTTTCGCTTTTATTTTTCGCTTACCTTTGTATACAATTTCGTCGACCCATCGCTTTGAATTAATTTCACGCCAGGGCGGTCGTTTGTATTTCTTTTGTTTCGAAGGTGGGGACGCTTTTGGTCTCAGTTAAAGATATATTTGGCCCGTTAGCACATTGCGACAACTTTGAAGCCGGCTATTTATTTACTTGTCTCAATAGATGCCGCGGCGGCTCGTATTTCAGATTTATTCAAGTCTGACAGCATGATTAACGTCACCTTTCGCATTCGTTGAGCTATCAATGAAAATGCCGAGCCACGGATTTCTGCTCTTTAGTTAAACGAAAATGCCTTGATGTTTTATTTACTTTAAAAGTATTTCCTTTTTGCGGTCTTTATTTACTCTTTTCTCGAATTTGCTGGCCGCTTAGCAGCTTTACTTTCTTTTTTCAACTACTAAATACCCACTTCCACACTTTTGCAATTTACGCACATAATAATATCTTTTATACAATGGGTTAAAGTAGTAGTAAAGTAACTGAAAAAAGGCATCGAAACTCGCACTACTTCGAGAAGGCGCTATCGGACATCAATCAAACCGTGACCACGTAGGATGTATCAAACACCGAAATATCGATACAAATGAAAGGTTATATAAATAAAAAAAGTATTTTACTTAAAAACATCTTCAACTTCCGTTCATAAAATTACGCGCTTACCTTTATATTTTTATTGAATGCTTATATTCTCAACAGCGAGCTTTCTGTGTTCTCCGCCGTATCGCTTTACAACTGAATGTACTCGAAATGTTATCAGTCAACAAGATACTGAATTTTCTAGTACCAGAATATCTTCCAAACAATTATACTAAAGCCAAAAATAAATCTACAAGATGCATAGAAGTGCAAGAGACATCAATTTTGTGCGTGTACTAACTATCATTTAAATCAAGCAAGCAATCTAAACGTATAATGATAAATGGGGCAAAATTAAGATAGTTGATATGAAACTATTCTAAACATAATGATAATATAGTGAGCAGATGGGTTAATTGCGCGTAATTGTGAGAATAATTACGTGGTTCGTTCGTCTCGATCGTGGCTGACTTATGGCGTAAAGTTGTTCAGGCATTGCGGATTGCCTCTGACACCTGGCAGTTTAGTTTATTTTGTATTATTAGGTTCAAATTTATTGCTTTGCCTTGCACCTTTCGTCGTCACACAATATAAATCAATTTCGTTAGTTCTCTAACACTCGTGTACCAACGAGTATTTTATGAAAATTTTATAAAATCCTGTTGAAATATACGTATCCGACTAGATAACGCACTGTAGGCCGGCTCAGTAATTTATTTTACTGTGAACTATCGACGGGAGCATTTATTCGTATCGTTTAACCAAAAAGCTACATACCTGTTAAAATTTTGTGACTAAAATGCAACAGAAAAGTAACTCCATTACCGTAGTGGAAAACAGTGGGCTCTCACGTTGCTAGATTTTTTTGCTTTAGACCGATGCCGATGCAGTTACAGGAATACATGTATCAAAGCTCTCTTTCATTTGGATACGCGCAACTCCCAGCTGCTGCATCGCAGGAAATATCGGCTTTTATTAACATTACACCGTACCACAAATTATGAATTGAAACCGACTGCTCGCCGGCTTTTACTGTAATCACATTTGAAATAATATTTGTAAGTGCCCTACGTTTATTCTTCAGTTTAGTGGGAGAATAATATTCTGTTCTAAGCCCAAATTGTGTTACGGTTGTGAATGTGGGTAAGGTGTACGATTTAGTGATTTGTCTAAGATAGAGCGGCGAACTAATGCAGTTTTCCGTGTACGCAGCGCAATAAAAAGCCTCGGATTACTGCGTGTTTACAAAAATGTGCAGTGTTCCGCTACGAGCGTCTGAAAATTAAGTTGTTCCTGGGAACGAGCGTATACATATACATAGGCTTTTACATAAACTACGCGTGTTTCACTCCACAGTTTAATATGAAAATATGAAGTGAAACATTTAATTTACAGCCCGCACGGCTGCCACGCTTCGATTTTTCGTCAAAAGTCCATCTCGTTGTAAAAAAAGTAAATGTTGTATAAAATATGTGTCGCAGCCATTTGTTTAATGTACAAACACTGCTAAAAGTTATGATTTCAATGATAATTACGGGTTTATATATTAGGCTTAACCTGGATTGTTGTACTGAATCAATAAGGTATGCAAACAAAGTAAGAATTGTTTTCCTAGCATCATTAATATTGTCGTTGTATTTAGAGAGTTTTATATTCTGTGAATCGCCTCGTGGAGGTAGCAATCGAGGGAACTGTTTACAGTACAAGGAAAATGCTGAAGTTTCTGAATTAACAAATACCTTTAATGAACAAACAATAAAATTTTTGTTATATAGCGAAGTCTGCGAAACCCGCAGTCATTTACTTGCTTAATTAATTTACGTTACCATTTCTGTCTCTTGTTTTTTAATACTTCTTGAAGTAGGTTAGGCAGGACTTATGTAAAACTTTCGTACTAATGTTTTCAGTTAAAAAACAAGAATTTGGTAATTCTTGGGAGTTCTAAAATTAAATCTGACTTTTCTCATGAATTGAGCTCAGTACCAGGTACCTATTTGCAAGACATTTATCACGGGCAACAGGAAGGAATCCTGCGTTTAGGTAACTCTTATAAAATTCAACCAACGGACACAAAAAAAGACGACCCGACGTAGTGCTAAGCGGTGAAGCGGCCGCTTAAACCACTACGCCATCCGGGCAGTCACATTGTCGGCGAGGTATGATGATGATTAAGGGGTTGTAACTTAATGCCGATAGATATTGCAATTTGAATAATATGAGCGGGCAGATATAATGTTCAAAACTTACATATCAAGACGTAGACATCACTTTCTATCATGGATAGCTCTGTTTGACCTCGATGCCAAGCATTTGTCACTATGGTTCATCCACAACCCTTTCAGTGCGACCTGTAGGTTAAAAAGTTATATGATTCCACTGTCCGGCAGTCTAGCATTGCAGTTCTATCTATTTCTATTTAAGATTACAAATATATAACTTTCTGGGTATAATTTCATAATAATATCTACTACCTGTAAACAGGTCTTTCACCGATATCAGGTATCAGGTCTTTTAGTGGACGTCTCCACTTTTTTCTCAACTGAGGCGAGTCTTTACCCTCAGCCAAGGCTCGAAAACATTTTTACTATTACAATACAGAATTACCATACAATACATTAACAATCACTTGATACGTAGAAACAATAGGATCCCATATAATTAGCTTTACAACACTAGCTACTCCAAACAGTAGGAATCACAAAATACTTAGCTCCAGCGCCCATTTGTGATTTCATCAGACCAGCAGGCAATGATATACACACATCTATTTATTACTGATTTTTACACAATATACAATATGTTTTGAATGACAATGTCAATACTATGAAGTAATAAAGTAACTTCGTATTCTTCATATATCAAGTTCAAACCTCAAACGTAGAACCGTCGGTTGTGGCCAGTACTCACATAGAGGTTAGCTATTATTTACTCTTTCTCTGTGGCTCATTTTAAATTTATTAATGTTGCTGCCATGTACACTATATACAAATCGCGAGAAATCGCGACACACATATTTCTAAAGTAAATACCTACATCTCCAAAAACATAACATTGATTTCATACAAATTAAACGTACCTTATTTAAAGCACAACCACACAAAGCTTCACCATTCACGAATAAAACGAACTAGATACACGTGAGAATATATCTCCCACATAAACTGGAAATAGCATTAAAGATTATTCCCTCTAATTGCAAGTGGACGGGAGCGTTGAATCTTCGCTGAAACCACAATGCGCCGTGTTGAGAATCCCTCGCCTTCTGTATCAGCCATTTAATCCCACTGCTGAGAGGGTGCTTCTTAGATATTGATCAAAGCTCTTCGCTATTAAGCCGTTTACTAACACGTTTATCGATGCAATAACACTGGCAACCACCTTGCGGGAACGTGGGCTCCATTATATTTAGTGTTATACAATATACAACCTTTGTAGACACGTATTTCTAAGTGTTTAGGTGTTATGCAAAAGAGGGATGTAATAATAGTGCTTATCATGTAGCTGACCGATTTACCTATTCTGTAAATATTAATTTATCTAACAATAATGGCTAACGGTTTTTTAAATGGATTTTAATATATACACATATAAAAAAGTCGTAACTAGGAACATGAATTTACATACATACATACATACATAGACTCACGCCTGTTTCCCCGAAGGGGTAGGCAGAGGCATACTAAACGCCCACTTTTCGCCAGTGTTTTGATCCCACGTAATAGGTGGCGAGCCTATTGCCGCTTATCGGGATATTTTGTTTGCCAGAGCCACGTCCGTTGATCGGCAGGTGCACCACTTGCAGGTGAGGTTGGCTTGGGACCCTATGTTCTTGGTGGGAACCCTATGCATTTGAATGAATTTACATACGAAGTTATTGACGAAATCGTTGAACACAGGACACAGCTTGCTCGGAATTACTACTGAACAAGTTTTGTTCCCGCGCTTGTGACATCTTCTTGTACAAATGATCTTGCACAAACTTGTCAAGCTGAAGTTGCTTTGTACGAAATAAGAAAAATAACATTGTCTACCATCAACCAGCGTTTTCTGGTTCTCATTTTGATACTTTGTGACGTGACTATCACTAAAAAATTAATGTAGTTTAATAATGATATCAATGAAGCCATAAGAAAAAATCAACTTTAAAAAATATCGTGATGATTAAGATACTTTTCAGTTGTCTTTTTGTTGGGAAATAAATAACTTATAAAATTATATATAATATGTGTACGGCTGATAATTAATAGCTAATAGCCTATAATAACCTATAAATAACGAATTCAAATTCAAAAGAGACACATCAACTTCGTAACAGAATGCGAATTTTTCGAATTCCTTAAAAGTTCCAATTACGAGGAAACGGTCAGGTGAATATTTCTTGCAGCGTGTGAACTAATCTATTTTAAAATTCCATGCTATGTTGGACTGATCACGAAAGAACAGACGTATTAAACCTAAAAGTAGTACACATTTATTATTTGGCGTATATCTACGTTATTTTTACTTGGTTAATAAAACATAATATTTTCTGCAATCTAGCAAGATTGTTTTAAAGAATAGGGAAGAAATGTGTTAGAACTTGCTTTTAGTTTTAATTATAAAAGCTAATAATATACAGGCTGTCACAAGACCCATCATCAAGCCGAAGGCTTTTTTTTTTTTTACGAGGTGGAAAATCCCTTCGGATCTCCGACTCCTGGGGGAAATAAGAGCCGGAGTATGTGGTGTTTCCACTAAAAACCACCTCGACTGCCGCCATGTACCCGTGTGTCGGAGGGTGGGGCATCACCTAAGCACTCGTCGCCACCCACCAAGCCGAAGGCTACTGGATGTGGACATCATGACAAGTCATACTAACCAAAAAGAATACCTGAGAAACGAATTTTTTTTAAGTTTTCACATTTTTTAAACCGCAATTAAAAGCGCGCGCGTGCAATGCTCGAAATACCTAGTTATACATGGGGTCATAGGGCATCTAAAGAACATATTGGCGGGGTAAATGCATCGATTCTGTACCTAATTAGAAAAAATCCATACTAACTTTGAGCCTCAATATCTCCTGAACCAGTAATTGCCCAGGTATGGTGCCGAAGTAAAAAATGTTCGTAGTGATTGGTACAACATGGGATTTCAGTTTTCGTTAAGGGTCTTTTTACAACCTGTATATATAAGCTAAAATAAATATTTATTTCAAAAACATGTATTAGGTATATGTTTTAGGGAATAAGTCAAAATTTATTCGGCATTTAAATAAAAAATATTTAACGCCATTAGAGATAATTACCTATACATTTTTATCAATTTTTCGATTTACTAAAAATATAGAAACAACCAGCAAAACAACAATGGTTCTCACAATTTGAAAAATAGATTAATATAACAAAAATTCTTGGAAAAACTGGAACAGTTATAATCAACAGTTTGCAATCATATTACGGAGATAATCTTATTAGTCAATCAGAAGCTATTGTATGGGCATCTGGCACGTCGTAAAGTCCTTCACTTTATTTAAATCCATTTTCCGAAGCTTATTTTCTTACTTCAATAATAATGCTGTTGCTATCTTATATCTTGAGCCGTTGAACAGTGCTGGAGTTAAATAAACGATAAATTTTCTAATTATTCGTAACTTGACTAACAAAATTATGATGAAGTTATAATATATTTATAAATAAACTTTCGTTACTATCAAACTGAGAAATGTAAAATATTCTTGTTTGAAGATTTTTTAATGCAAATTATTCCGGCGAAACTATGGAGTAATAGGGAATTGGGACATTATATCACAATCAGTTGATGATTCCTAAATATATTCAAGGCTTTTTTGAATTTTTTGCGTGTAATAAGCAAAATAACAAACTCAAGAAAAGTAAGTACGTACGTACAATTTAACAGCTCTTTGCTTGCCGAATACATCAAACCTTACAAACAGCGACTCACTTATCACAACTGACTTTTTTATGTTGCTGTTTCCTGTCCCGACGGGATAGGTCTTTGTGTCCAGATGACCTATCTTTCTACCGTTGAAATTTGTGTTCTGCTAGAATAACTGGTCGGTAGGATCAATCGCTGTTCATACGTTTTGAACACATATCAAGTATACATAAAATCTGGAAATGAAAATTTGTCAATAGCGTCGCAAATTAGTACGGTACTTGTTGAAATATAATTATAATCAGCCAAGATACTAATTAGCCATATAATTATGTTAAATTTAATACGAAATAAATGCGTGATTAGTTAGGTCATTTCTCTTTTATACCATGATTCGTGTTTGAACATTAATAAACAGAAGCAGAAGTTTATTATGTAAAAGAACACTCGGCGCCAAAACACTCGATTGTACTAGAGGTAAGCACATTTTATTCAACATAAAGATGGAAAGCCTCCACTGTAATTACGGACTGGTGTTAAATTCCTATATGGTGTTAATAAATAATCTGGTGTAGTATTATAGACATTATAGTGAGAACATTTACATGTGGCGTGGCGCTATCGAGGGCCTAATCAGTTCATAACGTCTAAATAAACGGAGTACGACCGACATGCAGTTATTTACAACTATGCAAATTGGCGTGTAAATTTCAACCCGTAAATCTCTACGGTTCGAAGGCAACCGACCTATTAGCACCCGATTCCATGTACCACGACACAGAGTCATGCTCTGATTGGAAATGTAAAAGCACTGTTGTTACATCCTACATGTTATGGAATATACCTGTTCCCGTGTCCCGATCACATTCCTTTGTTATGAGAAACCGAGTTTCGTGAATGTTCCCTGTAGTGGTTAGAAAAAATTTCATAAGGTGCGCTACCTCCATTTTGAATTACCTCGATGCAGTAGAGTTTTATAATTTTAGGTTACATCCGTAGATTTTTGTCAATAGAAAATTGTTATGAAAGTGTTTGCATATAGGAATATGGATAATATAGAAAATGGGTAAAACATTTTTATTTACTGTTGGAGTTGGTGTGTATAAGTGGGCGGTTGGTGGTAGTTGTTGAATACAAATACAAAAAAAAATGCTAAAGAAAAGTCAGTAGTAGCTAGGCTAGTTAAGCCTAGGCAAAGCATGCTATAAAAACTTTTAACATTTAAGTTCAATAATATAATAATCGTCTATAGCCTTTATGTATGATCGCATTGTCAGTTAGCACAACTTGGTTTGATTTCATGGAGAAAGAAAGCCGTTTATTAATTGCTGGCTTGATTAATATCTTGCTTCAGATAATTTGATGAAGATTAAAGGATTCATGTCCACAATTATGTAGACTGCATAAATGTTATATCTATTATACTTGTATAAGTGCAATTTTGCCTTTTTGCCTCGCTGAGAGATTGGAGGTGAACTATGTATGGGACAGTAATATATGTGACACAAATTAGTTGAACAAGGCTAGACAATTTGTATAACCATTGTAGAGCTCTCCCAAAAGGAAATTGCCGCCCAGTTTGGTAGGTGATTTCTTGTCTAACAAAGAAAGAAAACAAGGTAGTACTTCAAAACATCAAGTAATTCTGTTAGAAAAATAAAACCTTTTTGTTAATTGACCACTAAGGTAGGTAGGATAAGAGTTTTCGACTAATATATTCTGAACCCTTTATAACTAAAGCTGGAGCAAAAAGTGTTTTTTTTATATTATAATCTGCATGCCTTTTGACATGAAAATAACAATCTTTAAATGTATGGATAAATGAAGCAAAGAGTATACAGTCGAATAACAATAGAAAACAAACAAGTTTTTATCAAAGCTCAAGATCTAATTTAAGTCAAATAACAGATTTTTTGTTTGATAAGTTTCTGGTGGCGAAAATAAAAGTAACTATTAAATATTTATAAGCCAAATACCATTTATCTATAATTTGGGATCTTTAGTGGATAGTAGCTTACACAAAAGTGGCATTAAATAGAATCTTCTACAGAACTTTGCAGAACATACAGAATAAAAATAACACAATCTACGAAAATCAACCCCTGTTTCTGAAAATAAATACCAATTTGCAGAAAATTAAATAAGTGGAAACAAAAAAATCATATGTATATTTTTGAACGTTTAATTGAAACTACATTTGAAATTCGTTATGAATAAATCGTTAAACAAGCAACTAGAACAAAAAATGTCACGGTATCGTATTCACTTGTTAAGTTTCTGTATTGGCAAAATAATGACGTTGTGTTTTCATTATGGCAAACAGTTCTAGTTGTTTATTCACTCTCTCGACCGATAAAATAGGCGGGAATCGAATAAATGTGCAATTGTCCATGATTGAGAATTTAAATATGCCATGGCATGCTGATGAATTGGTTCTATATTAATTGTAAGGCAGCTTTTGGACACAACATTTTTGTAACATTTCAGCTAACCAATTATAAACTCGCTAATTTCACCTGAACGATTGCATATTTTTTCACAGATAGCGTGGTGGATTAAGTGGGCACCTCGTTGCTTAAAATTACGCCGTGTGTTGTCGGTTCAATCCCTACACGGGACAAGACTATGTTTGATCCACAAATTGTTGTTTCGAGACTTAGCGTTCTTCTTGCGTTAGTTGCATGCTTGTAAAGTCCCCATGATAGATACAGAATTTTTTCTTGCCTTTTTTAAATATCTTAAGTAACATAATTTTCTCTTCTGATATTATGTTAGTGATGTCTACTTAACCGTGATAGTTTTCCTTTTAAATTCGTTATATGCGTTATATCTGTGATTTTTTTCACCTCTGCCAAATTAACAGTTTAGCCGGCAGAGGGGGGGGGGGGACACTTGAGTATAAAAATTTTTTTCACTTCAAAGCTTGATATTTGACAAACCAATCACTTGATCGAATAATAATTTAAGCAAGCTAATAATATTTTTTTTAAACCTATCCAATGATACCCCACATAATAGGGTACTCAACCAAAAAAAATTCAACCCCACTATATAATATGTAGGGGAGATACCCTTAAAAAAAATATTTTCCAAAATTTTATTCTACAGTTTTGTTGCAATATCTTATGTCTATATTCATGTCAAATATCAGCTTTCTAGCACCAGGCGTCATTGAGCTAGGCTGCGGACGGACAGACGGACGGACATGACGAAACTATAAGGGTTCCTTGTGGACTACGGAACCCTAAAAAACGTTACCAGTAGGTTTACAAAATAATAAGATTCGTTTTCAAGCCCGTGGAATTCTACCAATAAGGCTAAGAGCGTTTTCGCCAATGTAAGCCTATGGAGCGAAACCCATTTCGTCGGAATAACTTCAGGTAATTAAGACACTTAAGCATAATGCCTTATATAATAGACATCTTTATTTAATATTGACCTTCAACTTTGACAATAAAGTACTAAATTAACTCTTAGAATAACACAAACCAACAAGTCTTGAAAGACAAACTTTCTGACACAAAAACCACAGCGAGCAAGCAAGTGATTTTTTATTTGAAACGTAGGTACTTTAGAAATGCTCATAATGTAATATACAGGAAGTAACAAGACCGTTAACGAACCCGACGTTTACATATACTGTGCATCAAATTTAGTCGTATTATGCAATATAAATCGCTAGGAAGCGGCTTGAACTTTTTGATGTTTACATTTTTTGTACCTCTGAAAATTATTTTTATAGCTTATGCTTTTCAAATAACTACAGACAAAAATGAGTCCTCCGAAGCAGGGCCTCGTCAACTATGCTTATTGAAACAGTTTTATAGTGCGTTTTCAGTTCGGCATTTTAATCAATGGGTATTTTAATAATCGGAATTCGTATTGATTTAATTCCTAACTATTCTTAAAATACCACGTTTCAATAGATCGAATAACAGAAGCTTCGAATTAATGATAATTATTTTAGTATTTTTATTTTCAGCCTATAGCGTCCGACTGCATGGCAAAGGGCTCTCCTCTTTCAATAGATCTCTAGTTTGTGCCAACATAAGCCAGTTACGCGTCCAGTTTGTCCCACCATTGTCGTCTCAGCATTCCACGATGTCGCCTAATAATTAATAATAATTTGCATAGTTATTCGCTTGAATAGCTGAATTTCATTCAGGCCACTAGTCGAAAAAGATGACTGCGACATATATTAGATATGCTGACCGCCCGAAGCAGCCATTTAAGCACGGTCGGTGCTTTATAAGATTTAAAATAATAGAAAACTAGTTCATTATAAATGTGACAAAGGCTTGATTCACGCGTACCACAACCACACCAACTATCGCTATATGCGGCCAAGCTGTGGTTATGTAAGCTGTGGCTCCTTGAGGTTGAACGTAAAAAAATGTGGTTGTGGTTGTATCACAATGACATGGATAATGCGTAGGCATGCAAGCAGTGTGGTTCGTGTGACTGCGATGTGTATTACACACGCGGTCGATAATAACTGCAAAATGGTCTCCCTGTTAATTTTCTAAGGAACCTACCTCATTTGGTGACCACACAACCCAGTTAGCACCCGCCCGCGTGGTCTGTAATGTTGACGGTGTGGGTATGGTGAGTGTAAATAGTTTTTAAAGCAATTAATTTTGACAGCTTCTAGTTGCTTGCATACGCCTGCCCTAACGTGTCTGCAGTCCATGTATCAGTATTTATCGAGAATTTTAGGAATGTTGATTTTGAATTACACATAGACAAATTACTCATCCGTTTTCAATTTGTTTTGAAGAAAAGTTAAAAAAAGTTAATTGTTAACAACCAAACATTTACAAATACAAACAGGGCTAAGTTATTTAGCTATGGAAACAAAATCATCGTAATATTTGGCAGAATAAATATCCTTCATCGTCTTTATAGCTTTTATAACATTCTGTGTGATATTTGACATGTAGCAAATAGTAGGTACAGTACACATATCTAATGGCGCTGATACACCTGAGCATTCACTTGTTACAGAACGGCGAGCATTCGCCGTTTTTTGTTTTGTCAAACCGAACATTTTCACGATCATTCTAGCGAACATTCTAAATTCAAATACTCCGCAGAATACAGAAAAAATATAAAAATCACACTACAACAGTAGTTTTACCCAATATGTTTATTACAGTTTCACTTATGGATTATTTCTAGAGTAAGAGTAAGATACATAAACAAATGACGTTTCTAAATACATACATACATACATAACGTCACGCCTTTTATCCCCGAAGGGGTAGGCAGAGGTGTATTTCTACACCCACTTTTCGCCAGATATACTTTAGTCCCACGTAATAAGGGGCGAGCCTATTGCCGTACCGGGCACATTTCCAGACTCCGTGCTGCTACTGAGAATTTCGTGACGGAAAAACCCAATAACACTGTCCGACCCAGGAATCGAACCCGGGACCTCCCGATCCCACGCGCACATTTATGCCGCGAGACTAACGAAGCAGTCGTATATGGTTTGATGTCGAGTTTTCCGTCTCTACGCAAAGATGGTATTTGCATCGTGTTATCCCTTAGTCGCCTCTTACGACACCCACGGAAAGATAGGGGGTGGTGACACTTGTATTCTATGCCGTCAACCACACGGCACAAATTCTAAATAATAAATGCATATTTTAATTTGAACAGGTTTAATAAATCACACAAGTGTCTGTTCCTACGTTCAAATGTATTTATCGATATCGAGAGTTTATCAACATTCTATTGAAATTAATTCGGAGTAAACCAAATCTAAGGATCTATTGTAAACATTATCGATATTTTATCGATATTAATTCTGAGTAAGCCCATCACTAGTCATGTTAAAATTAGTGACAATCTATGAAGATTCTACCCGAGATTAAAATCATAAGTCAAGGTGAAGTAAATGCAATTAGGTTTTACCGCCATTGTAGCGCGAATTCTATGTATTATCTATAGGCCCTCCCGAATGTTCGTGAGAATGCTCGCTAAATCTTGTCGCTAAATAAATCGCTGGTAGTTAATAACTACATGTCAGGTTGGGTAAAGGTACCAAGCGGAGTCCCTCAAGGTTCTCTTCTTGGGCCTTTATTATTTCTTATTTTTGTTAATGACATAGATAAATGTTTTCAGCACTCTCAACTTTTATGCTTCGCAGACGATATGAAAATTTTTTCAGCCGTCTCCACAGTTTCTGATGTAATTGGACTTCAGTCTGACCTTTCACGCCTAACAGATTACTGCTCACTCAATAAATTAGAATTAAATTTCAGCAAATGTTTAGTTACGACCTTTACCAGGAAATCCATAATACTACCTTCTGAATACTATTTAAATGGACACCAAATCCAACGATGCACCAACGTTCGCGATCTCGGAATTATTCACGACTCGAAGCTACTTTTCGAAGACCATACTAATAATATTGTAACAAAGGCATACCAGGCGCTAGGGTTCGTGATGCGTGCATGTGACAGCTTTAAAGAAGCCAAAACCCTTAAGATATTATAATGTACCTACGTACGTAGTATTCTAGAATATGCAAGTCAAGTTTGGAATCCACAATATAATAAATACATTCTTCACATCGAGAATATCCAACGGAAATTCATAAAATCTTTATGCTACAAATTAAATATCAGATATGAATCAAACAACTATTTAAAACTATGCAAAAAATTCCATATCCTTCCCTTAACTAATCGTCGATTAATTGCCGATGTAACTTACTTACTAAATATAATATCCGGGACGATTGATTGCCCTGATCTTTTAAAGAAAATTAATATTAACGTACCATCAAACAGTGTGAGACAATATAGACCTATACATCTTCCACTAGTATCCACTAACTATCGTCAGAACGCATTTCTCTGGCGAGCGAGCAAAACTCTCAATGAAATGTCTTTAAAGCATAACTTAGACGTATTTACTTCAAAATCCAACTCGGTAAGGCGGATGCTCAGTCTTGACTTTTTCAAAGACACAATTAACAACTGTAAAAATTAAGGTTTAAGGTTTTTACTTTTATAATTTGTTTTCTTTTTTTCTTTTTTTTTTTTTTCTTTCATTTAAAGACACAATTTAGAACTGTCGGATTAGTGCTACCTTTATTCTTTAGCTGAAATATAAAATGTAACATAATAATATACATAATGTTCAATATGCTGTTCTAAACATTGTTCACGCATTATTTTATATACAATAGCTAAGCGTGGAGACCTGTAATTGGCTATATGAGTCATATTTTAGATACTTATTGAATTTCTATATGCTGTTGGTCTTCCAAAGATTAAATAAATAAATAAAAAAAAATAAAAAAATAAAATAAAACACACTCATTTGTTTTGTATCATGCGCGAGAATGCTCATTACAGGTGAATGCTCAAGTGTATCAGCGCCATAATTATTAATTAATTTCACACATAGTGAAACCAATACATCCACAGATTGTTGCTTTGTATTCAGATTGGGAACAGTATTACACTTAACTACTATTACGTGATTTTAAATACAATACAATTTTTCATACACGTAACTAATTTGCATACTAAACTGAAAACTTATAAGGCTGGCAGCATCACTACGTTTCCAGGCAATTCTTATTCCCTGTACAAATTATAAGCCAGTTGATTCTTATAGCTTGACAATACATTGTATTTTCACATACAGCGTTTTACCGTAACACTACAAAATTAAGCATTTGGATACATATAATATAAGAGATTTATTAAAAATGTTAATCACCTACAAAAAACCTGATAATCGCTATAAGAATAACACTTAAATAAATCGCATTTTCTTAAAACTATGCGGTTTTCAGAGACAGGATCTTGTCATGAACAGCAGGCATGTGCGACATTGTTCCTAGCAAATCTCTTAACATTTTGTGTTCTCAGACGTCGATGTAATCACGAAAAAATACCATTTGTTCCATACATAATAGCACTTTTACTTTAACATTAGTTATGTTTGGAATAATTGGATGAGAACTGATGATTTTCTCGATTTCGGCCCAGACATAGAACAAAATTTGTTCATAACAATTTATACAATCAGTCTATTTATCAAAACAGCACCACTTGCATCATATGAAGCATAAATTTGTTTATACGAATCTATTACATACAGTAAGTCATAGTTACAACGCACGTTAATACTACATACAGTAAGTACATGTTACACCTAACTTTAATTCGTATACGACAAATAATATATCTAACGAAGGTAAGTTCCTGTCGGTGGTTAAGTTTGACAGGGCGTCGGCGCGGCGGCGCGAGTCGCAATGCTGAAGCGAGAACTCATCAATAAATCACAGTTGAACCCCTTAAACTGAGAGACTGCATTTTATCTATCACTTGTCTCAGACGACTTGCTCGACAAATTGATGATAACGGATTCTCCGAACATCGTTAGCAGCACTTGAAAAATACTCCGTATATTACATTATGTTCACAAATTGGGACAATTCCGCCACTTGATAAGTTATTATTTAATAATGCTCTATTGAGCTCGGGAGATGACATATTACTGTCATCAATTATGTATACGATATAATCTAATAATAAAAAATAATTATTTGTTCGAATTATACACAAACAGGATACTTATACACAAACGTCCATAACAAAATGATCAGTTTACTTTTATAAAGATTTTTACTGGAGATCTGCCCGAATTTAAGGTCGCAAAGTGAGTCATGTCCTTAGCAATTGCGCCTTAAGATTCTAATACGAAAAATCTATTTGGTAACAATACAGTGACGTATATTTCTTAACAAAAGCATCAGACATATATCTGATCACAGTGCATATACTCACATTGTTATATGTTTACACACCATGCCATATAACTTTTTCATTTTGTTGGGTTTTAGCAAAGAAATATAACCTTAAGTCATAGAAGTAACACTAAATAACAACAGCGGTTGCTATGTTTGATATCTTCTTTCTAATGGCACATGCAGTATGATAGAAAGAGCTGTCGATAGGTTTAGCAGCACGCTCTTATAGCAGCATCGCGGTAGCCAAACAGTAGACAAAACATAGAATTAGGAAACCGAGTGTTGTTCGTAACAGTGATGATTTATCGATAAATATTTTTGGTCAAATGTCTTTAGTATGTGTCGATATATTTAAGCCGTAGAAGTAAAGAACTAAAATATTGAAATTGTAGTTTTTGCTATCGACGCCGGACTGTGCTTTGCAAAGACTTGCCAGACAGACAGTACTAAAAAATTTCACGTGTTTAATAGGGTATTTGACTAAAAAAATCGAATGAGTCCGTCAGATAGATTGCCAAAAAATATTGGACACGTATATTTTATTTAGTCACGTAAACAAAATATAAAGACGACAAACTTCGCTGAAAACTCGTGTGACGTCACTTGCCAGTACACTTTTTACTGGCAAGTGACGTTACATCCCCCACTCTTAGGCGTTTCTCCATCTTTGAAGCGTTATATCTTCGTAATTTTTTACTGATTTGATAAAACAAAAAATACGTATCCAATATTTTTCGATAATCTAACTGACGGACTAATTCGATTTTTTTAGTCAAATACCCTATTGTTCGTTTTAGCCATAAAATCTATTGACAAAAAGTATTCATAAACAAGTGAGCGATGCGTTGCGATGAGATGCTAAGAAACTGTCACTAAGATTATGTATTGTACGAATTATACCAGATTGGCTAATGTGGCAGGCTTTGGCAATTTGTGTGCGTCGCATCATATCACGTTGCTTGCTATCGCTTAGGTTGGACACTGCTCGATTTTTTTAGAGTTGTAGGTAATCCGATTTGGGATCCGCCAGCACAAATGATTCGCCTTTATGTAAATATTAGTACAGCAGTGAACTACTTTGACAACCCAGTTGGCGTGAGTGCAACCGACTGCCACGCCGAAGCTTGCGGGTACGATTCAGTTTTACATTCATGTCCGATAGTTTCAAAAAACATCGATATCTCCTTTCACTGTCAAATCCCATCACCCCTTAATGATGGGACTTACAGCACGGCTATTTAGAGAATGCAGTCAAAGATATGAGTATGTAAGGAGTCTATGCCTCTTTAAATGAGACGCGTAATTTGACGTTATGATTAACCAACTAAGACCAACTGATATTACATGTTGCACGTTCGGTATATAGAAATATGGCGAGCATGTTCTCTCTAGTCTAAACGTCCAACCTCTCTGGATTTTAGTTTTACGTCGACTTTATATTTTGTAACATGTCGTATGTCCATAATATAAATTGGAATGCACTATTACAACAATAAACACAGGCTATAAACAAAATAGGTGCTAAAGTCTTAGTTCTTATACATAATTGTACAAAAAAGCGTATTATAATAGGTATTAGGATGAATACATTAATGGTCATTTTGACTGCATGACATGCAACGTTAACATATATTTATTTTAAATGAGTTCTTCCATTTACTCCATTATTACAAAGCTTTGAATACACTTTATATAAATAATAATATCTACCTATCAATGATACAAGAAACCAAAGCAGTACTTAGTAAAACTGTTTAGTAAATATCTTTGAATTTTGCACGGTCACTGAGATAACCCAGAAGTTTCAGGGTTCATCACGGCGATTCCTATCAATATTCTCATGGTCATCTATCAACATTTTTGAAGCATGATCTGATTTATGAGGCACCTCAAAGTACGCTTCGATTTCATGAAGAGTTTTATCTTTAGTCTCCGGCAAATGTTTGAACAATATAATTACAAATAAAGATGCTGTAACACCGTAGAAAAAGAATGATCCTTGTAATGTTAATACTTTAAAAATATATGGAGACACTTTTAGCACTGTTGCCATTAGCATTTCAGAATACAACGTTATAAGAAGCAAAGAGGAGCTTCTGTATCTTAAAAATACCAGTTCACCGAAAAAGCAACCTGGTAATATTATTATCCCACCACTTATGATTACAGAAAAACACGTTAAAAGTAAAATCGATAATATTTTGTTCTCCGAAATAATAGCCAAACTTATTAAATGTAAGTATAAAGATAAAATAAATAAAAATATAATACCACCCACAGCTGATCCTAGTAGTAACATTCTTCTAGATATAACTTTAGCTAAAGAACAGCCAATCTGCATGCCGACTATTGTAACACCGTCTATTATTAGCATGCCCATGTATGCAGTAGTTTCACTGTCGGAGATTTCCTGTATTAATTCTACAGCATACATACTACAAACTAATTTGCCAGAGAAGTGGTACAACGACATGCCTGCTAAACATACTAACAATGGTTTGTAAAAAGCTTTTGTCGCTGTAGTCTTGATGGCGCTTCTAAAATGACAGCGGTATGAACTATCGTCTCGTTGTGCACTAGCTCTGAGATATTCCCTTTGCGAATTTATAAGATTTACGAGTTCATTCTCCGAGTCTTTGTCGAATCCTTTCAGCCAGTGATGTGAAGCAGCGCACTTATCGAACCGTCCTTTCATCGCCAACCAGGAAGGCGATTCAGGCCAAACAAACGCCGTGAGAGAGTACACTGAACACACTAACGCGATAGTGCCGATATTCTTCCAATGGAAAAAGGTGCCCGTTACATTTGCAACCCACACCCCCCAAAAGAAAATGGCCTGCTGGATAGCTAGGAACACTCCTCGATATCGCGTCGAAGTGTACTTGGTAAGTATAACGACCATCAGTGTGATGTTACTTGCGAGAAGCATACCTTGCATTATTTCGCTTACTAACAGTTGTATCGTGTTAGTACTGCAGTAAAATAATATAATACCAACTGTTGTGTTTACGCATACGATTAAAAATGGTATTTTTCTACCGACGAGCCGCGAAACTACCGGTATAATGAGAACCCATGGTAAAGCGCTGTAGCCGTGCACGGAAGCTGCAAAAGAAATAACTTTAGTTTACTACAATTTGCATTTTATTTATTGTTGCACTATTTTTTCGTGGATACGAATTTTCAGTTTTATTTATACGGTCTGAGTGTGTTGAACGGTCTAGCTGTTAATTGGGATAATTGTCGCTCTCTTAGAAGCAATGCGGCAAATTACTGAGTCAATTGTTGTGAGCTCTTTGCAATTTGTTGTTCTTTTATAGCCTGATATTAAAATGAACCTTTATAGTCTAAGATCCGTAGAAGAGCGACCTTCACCGATCTGGTTATTGGATAAAAAGTATATTATAAGATAAAAAGATATTTTTTATTGCATGTTACAAAATATATCGCGAATGGGTTTGTAAGAAAAAACCGGTCCAGGCTAAAAAAATTGCCACCCGCTTTTCCTGTCAGGTTTTTCGTAGGCTACCCAATATCATCGTCTGCGCAGTGAAGTAGCGGTCATTTTAATATACGATTTGTCTATTAAACACATTGATAAATATAACTAGTATCAACTTAACAGTTGAAGTGTTTATACCTGGCAACCCTACCAAAACGCCAGGAAAAATTGACAAACCTATGTTTACGTACCCTTCAGGGTGCATACATATAGACTAGATTTTTTTTTCCTCTTTTTTTTAAAAAGACAACTCCCGCTCTAGGAAGAAATTCCTGTGTCGCGGGGGACTTTACAAACATACAACCAACGGACACAATGAACACCCAGACTCGAGACAACAATTTGTAGATCACACAAAGTGTTGTCTCGTGTGGGAATCGAACCCACGACACGCGGCGCAGTACCAAGCGGCGAGGCGACCGCTTAAACCATTACGCCAACCGTGCAGTTACGCCAACCGTGCAGTCATTTATAAACCACGTTTATGCAATGTTAAATGAAAAGTCAAATACATTTTTTTTTCTAGTTTTCCTAGTCTGGACCGGTTTTTTTTACATTTTATATAAAATACTTTTCATCCGATAATCAGATCGGTGAAGGTCGCTTTTCTACGGATCTCGGACTATTACATACTAATTGTAGTAGATATTGTTTTAGCGTGAACCCTGTTTAATAAAGGTACCCTCATATGACATGGCAAAGCATTAATATTAACACTGTTTAATATTCTTGTTCATTGAAATCGGTTGTGTTTAGGATCACGGGAAGCGGCTGGATGCCGGCAGCTCAGGATGAGATCATCGAGAGCCTTTGGCGCGGCCTATGTCCAGCAGTGGACGTCTCTAGGTTGAGATGAATGGAAATCGTTGGCAATTTCTCGCCTTTAATGTAATAACTGTAAAACTGAATAGTGATAATATGAAACAGTAGAAAATGAATTGCGAAAAATATGATATCTTTTAATAGTTAAAGAACATTGACAAGCCTACATTTACATTTCTTTCAAGCAAGTTAAATAGTAAGCATCAGGATCAGATATTAAAGTAAATACTAGATAGTACCAATGTTTATTCTACAAGTAAAGATTTTGTGGTCATTTCAGCATAAACAAGCAATACGAGTTTATTTTATTACACGACCTAATCGCGTATTAATTAATACCTACTCGTGATTTACGAGTAGTAAGCGATTAAAACGCCCTTACATTGTATGACTTGGAGTCGAGTGATTTGATTTATTATTTATAATGTATTTATATAATGTATAATTATCTGTAACAATGACTGAATTGTCTGCATGGATGGCGTTGTGGTCTAAGCGGCCACCTAGCCATTTAGCACTGCACCAAATGTCGTGGGTTCGATCCCCACACGATATGTTCTGAGCCTGGGTGTTCTTTGTATTCGTTGATTAAATATTAGTAGAGGTTCTATTCCTTGTGCGAGAACTGTCCTATTAACAAGTTAATAAAGGAGCACTTAAAACAAATACAATAAAATTGAGAAAGAGTTAACACCTATTCCTTTCTCTGTCTATGGTGTTCTTTTTATGCGCTGTAATTATACGGATAAAAGGCGTTTAGTAAACTTTTTTTTAAGTTCGTGTGTACCACTGTTGCAAGCTGAATAACCTATAAACAGTTCCAATCACACTAAAGCGTGAAAATTTTGCATGTTCAGTTGGTACTGTTCTTTGGACGATATATTTTACTATAAGCTTGGCTGGATGCATCAATGTAGATTTAATAGAAAGCAGAAAATTCGACTTACGATTCTTAATCTACTTTTAAGTGATTCATTTAAGATGTAACGTAATATCGTACGTTTATTATAACGCAATACGCTACGTATTGCGTTATAATATCAAGGGTAGGCACGCAGGCGCTTAACGCAGTGGCGTTAAGCGCCTGCGTGCCTACTCACTGGTGGAGCTAGCTTAGTCCTAAGAGCGCTTCGCTTCCGGCCTGCGCCTCAGCCTTACCGCCCGGCCTACATCAGCTACACCGCCTGAGCCTCAGCTCAGCTTACACCTCAACCACCGAGCTGCCTACATAACGTGCACTTCGGCCAGCTCATCGGCGACCCTACGAGCAGCTACCCTGTGAGCTTCGGAGAGCATCAGGAGTCTACATTCCAGCCTTCAGGGCAGTGCTTACATAGTTCGGTCATACTGTATGTAAGTGGTAGTAAGACGTAATAAAAAACCTGTTCAGTCTAACGCAGTGGCGTTAAGCGCCTGCGTGCCTACTCACTGGTGGAGCTAGCTTAGTCCGAAGAGCGCTTCGCTTCCGGCCTGCGCCTCAGCCTTACCGCCCGGCCTACATCAGCTACACCGCCTGAGCCTCAGCTCAGCTTACACCTCAACCACCGAGCTGCCTACATAACGTGCACTTCGGCCAGCTCATCGGCGACCCTACGAGCAGCTACCCTGTGAGCTTCGGAGAGCAGCAGGAGTCTACATTCCAGCCTTCAGGGCAGTGCTTACCTAGTTCGGTCATACTGTATATAAGCGGTAGTAAGACGTAATAAAAAACCTGTTCAGTCTAACAGTGTTTCTTTCGAACCCCGACATCCTACCCGAGACCCCGTCTCAGTTGTGGTCTCAGTGGCGCCCAACTCTATTTGTCTCACTTCCAATTACTGCAGTTGTTCTTGTTTAGGAGGTCAGTCTTTGTAAACGAGGAGGTGCAAACATCAGCGAACCGGTACGTACTATCTAACTTGTGTGTATCTGTGTATTAATTAATGTGTACTTCAAATTCTATTCTTGTATACCTATTATGTGTTCTTCTACTATTGTCTAACTTAAATTTCAACTATCAATTGCCTACGTAACAGTTCGCAATTTGAAATAACGGTTTTTTCTTTTTGCAAGTCAATATCTATTGTCTACATTTTTACATCGAATCGTAGTAGTTTATTTGTAAAGCAGAACTATTGCACACAGAGAGCTGTAATATACTTGCGTTTTTTTGGTATTTACCTATCATACATTTCATATCATCATGAGCACTAACCCTATCAAGTACTTTTTACTCAATAAAAATGAACTAGCCTACGAAGTCGCTATTCGCGGAGAGGAGCCGGCTACCTCTGTTCTAGGTTTACGGAAGCAGCTACCTAAGCTACTTGAGCTGATTCCTAATGACGAAACCCTGGAGTCAGGCCTAGATATAGCAGACGACTACAAGGGAGCTAGCGTGTCGGTTACCGATTTAGCTTCGCGAATCTCTTCCGGTCTTCTACGGTAGTGAGTGTTGGGTGTGGCAGAAAAAGCATGAAAGCAGAATTAACGCAGTTGAGATGCGTTCACTGCGTGGTATGTGTGGGGTAAGACTTCTTCTTCTTCTTCTTCTTTTGTATCAATGGCGGTTTTAGATGATAGACGACCAGTATTCTGCTACAGCTATAGCGTTGTTTGTGGCCTTATACAGCTCAGCCAAAGAGCATTTAGTCGGACTGGAGGGGCAAGAAAGCAAGTGTGGCATGTCCTGCCTTGTCGCTCCACAGTCGCACCGGCAGAGTCCTCAGCCACATAGCCCCATCTATACAGATTGTATCTGCAGCGACCCACTTGTGTTCGGAGTCGGTTTAGGGACTTCCAGGTGGACTTCACCACAATGGCGAATAATCAACGGCCACGTACGGCCCTGACGTAAGACTGATTGATAGAATTCTGAATGCAGAAATACGAGATCTGCTGAAATGGTTTGGGCACGTGGAGCGAATGAGTGAAGAAAGAGTGACGCATCAAATTTATGAGGCTAACGTGTGTGGGCAAGTCGGACGCGGCAGACCTCGTCGGATATTCGTCGATCAGATTGGGGAAATCTTAAAAAATGGCAAGGTCCGAGGCAGCAGACGAGACGGCAGCCCACCTGCTCCTCGACTGCCCTGATATCTCACAGTACAGGCAGCAGCACCTGATCAGACACAGCACCCTGAGGGAAGCAGTGGGCCACGTCAAGAGTCTGCTGGCCTTCCTCGAAGAGCTGGGGTGGCTCAAATGACAAGACTATTCCCACCCGTACGCAAAATACACGCCAAGACGTGGAGTTGCGGAAACAGCCCGTGCCATCAAGTATCAAGTAACCCCATTCCCTCTGCATAGCAGTATGTTGGCATCCTAATAAGCTATCGCTGTCTTGGTAAAGAGTATTGATATTATACAGAAAAAAAAATGCCATTATCTAAACATTGATCACTAATATATAATCTACGTACCTACCTACTTTTCGCTTAGGAGATTATTCTTCGTTTTCCGTATACTTTTATATCTATACAAGCAAAGGAAAGTTTTGTTTCGTCCATCCAATTATTTTAATAATAAGGAAAACTCTTGCGATGGAATAAACTGTAGATAGTACACCGATTATCCCAAAGTATCGACAAAAATAGAGCCGCGGGTCTTACTTAAAAAGATATCGTAATCTTCAAAAGCTCTGTTTTAACTTGTGTTAGCACTAGAATTTACCTGCCTATATTTAAAATTAATATAGAAAGAAATTACATTTTTTTAAGAAAGTTTGCGTGTAATGCCTACTATAATCTTAACTAAATTATTATTAGATATTAGACATCCCTCGGGTTATTTAAGTAAAGCAAAACTAAACTATTCTAGGAGCTAAATCATCATAGAATTCACTGTAATAATGCAAGATCTGGCGATTGTATAACATGTTTTAAGAGAGTTAAAACGACTCTCGGACTCGGAATAAATGTGCCAATGAGGACAAGACATTATTTATATTCAACAGACTTTTTGAATATGCATGAAGAGACATTTAGACTCGGAGCAACCATTTATGGACCAATATTTTGGTCCATGCAGGAATCGAAGCCAAAAAACTCGGAACGGTATAAGGCGTCAAGGAAACTGCTTGAACCACGATGACCTTTATGTTTATTGAATGTTAAATATGAAAAATAATTACCTAACCATGAAGCCATGTCCTCAGTAAGGATGTCAGTGAAGGTCGAATTTTTCTTCAGTTGTGGTATGAAGACAGTAGGGGCACCGAAGAATAATCCGAGCGCGAAGTATATCGACGACACTCCGCTAAACACGAAGAACTAAAAATAAAAGGACGTAAGTAAATACATATCATCATCTCAGACATATTTCGACTGCAAGCCAAGACCTTCGTCTTGGGCTCGTGGTCCACTTCGTAAATTAATCCTTGACAGCCTTTCGCAGTCAACTGTTCAGCTACGGATACGGATACAATATATACCCAATAAAATGTTTATAACATCAGCCCTGTATCGAAATTTTATTCATTCCGTTAAGTAAATATTACAGCTTTATGGCAATATAGAAAGCCAAAAAATGTAAAGCTAACGAGAACAGAAATAGAATGACGCATTTTGTTCAAGTATTAAAAGCACACAAAATACACAAACCAAATCAAAACGGTTTCATATGAAATATTATACTATTGATTTTGTATCCCACGTTAAACTTAATTTTTGTACTCATTTCATATTATTATACCTTGTTCGGGATGAACACAGGAAAAGATGGTTTCTTGATAATATTGGTTTAATATTGGAAATAGGTTTAGAATTGTAGTAGGGCCGTTTTGTTCGGTGGCTTTTGAATGTCTGTCTAGGTGAATGTTGAGTGACGTATGTGGTGCGAATGCATGTATGTATGTGTGCTGTGCGTGTGTAGCGTTTATGAATGCGTGTTGTTATTGCTTGTGGAGTGTTTGGTAGCGGCGCGAACATCTTCCCCGGCGTTGAAAGGCTACAGGCCTTACAAGGAGAGTCTCCATTTGTAAGGAGGTATAGGCGGTTTATGGCTCTTCGCACGAGCCCTTGCGCAGTGGAGACGTCAGCAACACGAGGTAGACCATCAGCTCCAGGAAATAGCTTGAATATTCGTCCAAGGCGCCAATACATGGGGGGTGACGCGTCCTCCTTTATGAGCACTAAATCATTTAGTTTTAGTGCAGCACACTGTGTACGCCACTTCGTTCGTTGTTGAAGTTCGGCAATGTTCTCATTAGACCAGCGCTTCCAGAGGTGCTGCCTGGCTTGCTCTAGACGCTTGTAGCGGTCGAGGTGGTTGACGTATGCTGCAAGAAGACACGGAGATGGAAGCGAGGTTAATGGTCTGCCGATCAGAAAGTGTCCCGGGGTAAGAGGAGTATAGTCATTGGGTGAAGGGCTGAGAGGACAAAGGGGGCGGCTGTTCAGGATCTCTTCTATTTGGGCAAATAAAGAAAATAGCTCCTCAAAGGTAAGGTGAGTATTTTTGAGAATTTTGTTTACGTGGAACTTAGCACTCTTGACTCCAGCCTCCAAGAGGCCGCCAAAGTGAGGAGCGTATGCTGGTGAGAAGCAAAATTCAATGCCCTGGACAGCTGCAAAATCAAGGATAGGATTCCTATTACAATTTAAGAAATTATTGATATCTTTAGCTGCTGCAACAAAATTTCTACTATTGTCACAGTAGATAGTTTTGCAAATTCCTCGGCGAGCAATAAATCATTTTAGGGTTAAAAAAATGCATTCTTAGATAGGTCGCTTACCGCTTCTAAATGAACGCATTTATAGCGGAAGCAAATAAATATGACCATGTAGCATTTCGTTATTTTACAACCTCGTCCTTTCCGATCTATTATTAGAAATGGCCCGGCAAAGTCGATGCCTACGGTGTGGAAAGGAAAATCTGGCTCTACGCGTTCAGAAGGTAGGCTACCCATCATTTGTTTCATGGTCTTCCCTCTATAGCGACGACATATGAGGCATTCGCGATATACCCGTCTAGCCAGGTTGCGACCACCTATAGGCCAGTAGCTCTCCCTTACTGAAGCCAGTAAAAGTTGAGGGCCGGCATGAAAGAGACGGTGATGCTCGTACTGAAATATTAGTTTCGTTTGATGATTGTTAGCCTTTAAAACAATGGGATGTTTTTTATTGTAGGGATAGTTTGAGGTGTCGATACGACCACCGACTCTGAGAATGCCTTTTGAATCTATAAAAGGGTTGAGAGAGGTTAGCGTGGCTTCAGTTTTTAAAGGTTTATTGTTGGTTAAATATTCTATTTCTTTCATGAATGACTCTTTTTGTGACATTTTTATTAGGTGAGTCATAGCATGCTCTCTTTCGTCCGTGGATAGGGGACCTAATAATTTGTTCCTACGGAATTTTACATTATGAATAAATCTTAGTAATCTAGCTACTACATTTTGTATAAATAAAAGTTTGGAGTATTTTTCAATGTTAATAAATTTGTCACTACATGGTAGTGCAGTCTCCCCAACAAAAGCGGGATGCGCTTTCATCTCAGGTAAGTCAACTGCAAGCGAAGGTTCTGTAGGCCAATGACATTCGGGTTGCGAAAGGAAGGCAGGTCCATACCACCATAAGGGAGAGTTTACCTAGTCCGGATTTACTCCTCGAGACACGAGATCCGCTGGATTCATAAAGATAGGTACATGACGCCAGCTAGAAGGGTCGGTTATGTCATTGATAGCGGCAACTCTATTTGCGACAACGGTTTTCTCCTTACTGGGTGACCTAAGCCAGCCGAGGACGACAGTTGAGTCAGTACAGGATACTTGACGACTGATTGGGCATCTTAGAGCTTGCATGACGGTGTTGGCAAGTTGAGCGCCTAACAGAGCAGCGCAAAGTTCCAAGCGCGGAATAGTAGTAGGTTTTATTGGGGCTACTCGCGACTTGGCGCATACCAGAGAGACGTTGCTCTTACCATTATCGTCAAGGGATTTTAGAAAATTGTAGTCCCAAAAGCTCGTTGAGATGCATCGGTAAAACAATGTAGTTCTATTATGGAGAAATTGTTAATTATAATACATCTAGGTATCTTTAGGGAACAGAGCTCTGAAAGCTGTTCTGTAAATTTTAGCCAAGATTTCTTAATTTCTTGGGGTACTGGTTCGTCCCAGTCTACTTTAAGGCTCCATAACTCTTGGAGGATTATTTTAGGCTTGATCGTGCATAAAGACAACAGACCAAGTGGATCAAAGATCTTAAACGTCGATGAAAGTATCGATCGCTTTGTTAGGACATTTGGGTGAGAATATTGGACATCGAAATGAAATACATCAGACGATGGAGTCCACCTTAAAAACAGGATGATGTGGAAGATAATAGGCATTTTTAGATTTATTTAACGATAGTTTAGTTAGGTGACCGAGAGCCTCATACTCATGTATGAAGTCGGTGTACATGCTTGTTTGGTTTCAGGTTGCTTACGGAAACGAGCTTCTAAACTCAGAAGACGCTTCTTGGCTAAGCCATAGGAATCTCCTAAAACAATTGGGTCCTCGCGGCGAGGTAGTGCGACACAAAAATGACCATCAGGGGTTCGTGTAGTGTTAGCTAATAAGTGCTGCTCACAAAGCCTTTCTTCTTTGCTGAGAGCTTTTGTTTGTGGGAAATTCTCAAGTTCCCAGAACTTTGACAGTTCAGCATGTAGGTTTGGAGATGATCGTTAATTTGTTAGCAAATTACACGTTATCTTTTTAGAGCCTTTGACAGGCTTTGAGTTAAATATGGGTCCGAAAATAAGCCAACCAAGCTTAGAGCTTCGTAAAGTAGGACTTTTCGGCCCTAGGGAATGTTGTTCTGAACCTATTAAGTCCCAGAAGAGATCCGCTCCGATCAGTATATCTATTGGAGAAGGTTCATAAAAGTTAGGATCCGCTAACTCAAAGTCGGATAAGTTGAGGTGCCTTACATCAAGAGCGACCTTAGGTATGTTCTCTGAAATAGTGGATAAGATGAGACAAGACATTAAAACGTTAAATACCTTGTCCTTGGATGTTAGTTGTACTGAACAACGTTGGACATTTAGTTTTAGAGGTGTGTTGCCAATACCTACTACTTCGGTATTAGACGACTGGGGAGGGAGCTTTAACTTCTGCCTTACAGCTTCAGTTATAAAGGTAGACTGACTCCCACTGTCTAAGAGGGCATGCACTGTGGCAGTGTCCTTAGTTATAGGATTAATTAACTGAACCTTGGCGGTACACAATAATACCTCAGGGGAAAATATGGCTGACATAGAAATAGACTCATTGTTTTTATTTTCAGGCTCATCCGATTTATGAAGCAAAGAATTGTGTCGCTTCTTACAGATTCGACAAGTACCTGGTAGCTTGCATTGCTGTAGCTTATGCCCACTACGAAGACAGTTTTGACATAAATTGTGAGAATTAATAAAATTAATTCTATCTTCTACTGATTGGCCTTTAAAAGCGTTGCATTGGTGCAAATAATGCTTACCATTGCATGCTTCGCAATGCAGTGAAGAGCTAGTTTGAGAGGAAGTACGATTCTCCCTTGAAGAAGTAGTTACTAAGGCTTTAGTTTGACCCTTTTGGTTATGATTGTAGTTATATTTAGATTTTTCAGATTTATCTTGCTTAGACCTATTGAAGGAGGTTTCTAGAACGTCAGCACGGTTTTTCAAAAAGGAGAAAAACTGCTCTAAGGTAGGTATGTCAGGTAAGTGATTCCTATTTTCTTCCCACTTAAAGTAAGTGGTATTATCTAATTTACCCACTACGATATAAATAATAAGAACATCCCATTTATCGGTGGGTAAACCTAGGCTGGTGAGAGCTCGAAGGTTCTATGTGACGTGGTCAATAATAAACCGAAGTGACTTGTCTGTCTCACGTACAGATTCGATGTTAAATAATGACTTTAAATGGTTGTTTATGAATTGACGTTTGTTGTCATAGCGCTCACATAGAATCTTCCAAGCCTCGTTGTAATTACGGTCAGAAATTTCTAGGTTTGAAATCACTCTTGAAGGCTCTCCTGTGAGGTAAGAATTTAGGTATTGGAATTTATGAATATTCTTGATTTTTACATAATAATGAACTAAGGAAGTGGAAATATCTTTAAATTCCAACCACTGGAAGTAGCTACCATCAAAATTTGGTATGCGTAGCTCGGGCAGTCGAAACCCGACACCATGAAAACCATCGTTATGATGACAACAAGAATGAGCTGACGATTGTACTGAGCCTGGACTAGAGGTAGGATTTTTCTCAAGTAATGCTTTAGCCAACGATATGCAATGGTAGAAATCTTATTCAATCAAATCTCTGATTGCTAACTCGGTATCTTGTTTATCTGCATTAAGAATTTCTATTTGACACTGCAACTCGTCCAGTTTCAGTGAATAACGCTTCAAATTTCGTCAATTTCATCGCAAGTTTGCTTAGTTCGATTTGTGAAATACTTTCCAACGTATCCAAAATGTCTAAATTGTTTTTAAACTTAGTAACGCGTCCTTTAATAGAACTACGTTTAGCAGTTAAGTCTTTGAACGACAAATCTTCACACGACATTATGAACTTGCGATAAAATGCAGTCGAAAAATTAATAGATCTTAGCAAATAGGTAAATAATGTCAGGCATACGATACGCTCCTCGCTCTGACGTCACTCTGCTCAGCTGATCGGCCGTGCATTGCGGCAGCGCAGGCGCGTAGGTACATGCAATCAGACAGCGCGAGCGACGAACGACGCGCAATGCCACCGGAATAGATTGTTACGACAAGCTTAGAAAGCAGCCTAAATAAATTGTTAAAGGATGAGGATTGAAGATTGCAAAGCCAAGGAATTACTCGTATGGAAATTATTATGGAATGCAGTGCAGTGCAAATGCTTCTAAAGTGAAATATAAGCAGTGCAAATTGCAATTAAATAGTTCGGGTTAATTGCGTAGTAACTTCGTATGTTTACTATTTCAGTTTGTAGGTAGGTATATTTTAGTGAAAATATTTTTACTTGAAGTGTAAAAGAATGGCAAGCGGACTTGGAAATGCGTTTAGCTACCTAATTATGAGCTAGGTACACTAGATTATGCTAGATATAGGCACAAGGCTGTATCGATGAATGTTATTGTATAGGCGCGATGCTATGAGGTGAATAGGTATGGTATGTATATGTAGTCATAGCACAGCTGATAGGCACAATAACTCATCCTTTGAGGAACAAACTCCCTAAATACCCAAATAGAAGGGGTAACTAAGGTAGGATAGATAGAATAGAATAGAATAGAATAGAATAGAATAGAATAGAATAGAATAGAATAGAATAGAATAGAATAGAATAGAATAGAATAGAATAGAATAGAATAGAATAGAATAGAATAGAATAGAATAGAATAGAATAGAATAGAATAGAATAGAATAGAATAGAATAGAATAGAATAGAATAGAATAGAATAGAATAGAATAGAATAGAATAGAATAGAATAGAATAGAATAGAATAGAATAGAATAGAATAGAATAGAATAGAATAGAATAGAATAGAATAGAATAGAATAGAATAGAATAGAATAGAATAGAATAGAATAGAATAGAATAGAATAGAATAGAATAGAATAGAATAGAATAGAATAGAATAGAATAGAATAGAATAGAATAGAATAGAATAGAATAGAATAGAATAGAATAGAATAGAATAGAATAGAATAGAATAGAATAGAATAGAATAGAATAGAATAGAATAGAATAGAATAGAATAGAATAGAATAGAATAGAATAGAATAGAATAGAATAGAATAGAATAGAATAGAATAGAATAGAATAGAATAGAATAGAATAGAATAGAATAGAATAGAATAGAATAGAATAGAATAAAAGTTTATTGGTTTCAGTATTACAGCAAATTTGTATAAATTACAAAATAAACTATAATGCTGAAAGCAAAAGGTTTAAGCGTCAGCTTATGCTTGGATCCCGGAGAATTACCAAGCGCTGGTTTTCAGCTTAAACCTTCGACTCCCGTTTACAAGAAAATATTAAAAGTAACAAAAAACGTGTAATCTATTTAAAATTAAAAGAAACCATACAATACATATATTTAAAAATTGATGTTATGATTCTGATTTATTACCAGCATATGCGGCTGTTTCAATCTTAAATCTAGCACTATATACATTCTTAATAGCACATAGTCTATAAATGTAACCCTTAGATCACTTTATTATTTGAACTTATAATAATCTAGTTAAGTTCTTTTGGGCTTCAAATATGAACTATGTACATTTATTTTTAAATTTAATTAAACTTTTTATATTTCGGAGAGGTGGTGGTATTGTGTTCCATATTTTGGATGCAGCATATTTGAAACCGCCTTTATATCCCTGTGTCTTATGCTTCGGTATCTTTAGCTTTAAAATTTCTTTTGACCTAGTATTTAAGTTATGCGCGTCCGCACACCAAGATAGTTTATTAAATAAATACGGAGGTGTTTTACTTCTGAAGATTCTATGAACAAAGCATAATAAATGCTGATTCCGTCGCGATTCCATATTAAGTAATCCCTTTTTGTTTATAATTGGAGAGATGTGCGACCGTCTTTGAGTTTTATAACAAAAACGCATACAGGCATTTTGCACTCGCTGTATACATTTTCTGGATTTTTGGAAAAGCCTAGGCCCGTATACTACATCGCAATAATTAAATAATGATAGCACCAAAGAATCTGTAAGCAATCTCCTTACATCCTCAGAGAGACATTCTCGGATCCCATCTAAAACTCTTAACCTATAGAATGCATTTCGCATTTGATTACTAATATGGTCTGAAAATCGGAGGCGATCATCCATAAGAAGCCCTAAATTCCTAGTGATAGGTACTCTTTCGAGTACTTCACCATTCATCAAAATTGGTGTGTGTATACTTTCCGCAGTCTTTATTTGATATGTAGTACCTAGTAACATCCATTTAGTTTTGGAAGGGTTAAGCACTAAAGTGTTTTTTTTAGTCCAATCGAGGATTCGTCCCAGGTCACTCTCTATATCTTTTATAGCTTGTTCAGTATCCAAAGGCCTAAAGGATTTGTATATTTGTGTGTCGTCCGCATAAAGATGTGCGTTACAGTGTTGTAATATATTTGGGAGATCAGCTGTAAATATTATGAAGAGCAACGGACTTAAAATAGAACTTTGTGGGACTCCTCTAACGGTGGAGAGCATTTCTGATACAACATTCTTTCCCATAGGATCATCTACTACGACTTGTGAAGCCTATTTGTGAGGTAAGACCTAAACCAGTTAGCGCTGTCTGTTGAAATGCCGTAATGGATTAGCTTGCTGAGTAGAAGCTCTCTATTTAGGCAATCGAAAGCTCTAGAAAAATCTAGTAGCACCAGAATTGAGCTTTTACCAGTATCGGATTCGGAAATTATGTCATCAGTCACGTGAGTAAGAGCCGTTGTTGTACTATGTTGTGATCGAAATCTGCACTGGTAGACAGGTAGAATTGAATTACTTTCTAAAAAGACCTTAAGTTGCTTTTCTACGACTCTCTCAATGACCTTGGATATTACAGGAAGTATACTTATAGGGCGCAAATCCTTTAACTCTTTAATATTTTTAGTTTTTAGGATGGGTTTCACAATAGCTATCTTCCATGAGTCAGGGAATATTTTCGCTTCTATTGATCTATTTATAATACTAGTAATTGTCGGCAGTGTTTTGGGGAGTGTAAGTTGAACCATATCAATGTTTATAAGATCATGCCCATAAGCCTTAGTTTTTATTGTACGTAATATTTGCCTTCGACTTCAGTGGTTTTTTGAGATTAAATTGATTTTCGCAAAACTTAGATTCTTTGAAATAGTGTAAAGTATCTGAACACAGGTTAAAATTACCTGGTAAATCTAAAAAGTAGTTATTGATGACATTAGCATTATTAAGGTGATCTGGTATAATAGATTCACAGGACTCATGGAAAGTAGATGTGCGTTTTAAATGTTTCCACATATCTTTTGGATTCTTGGTGTTATTACTAACGTAAAACGAAAAATAAGCTTTTTTTTCTCGCCTTAAGCTCGACGTTACAAGGTTTTTTTAATTCTTTATAATAGTTTTTATGTACCTCCAATTTAGTTTTATAAAACCTAGCTAGGGCCTCATCGCGAAGGGTCATCATAATTTTTATTACATCTGTTATCCAAGGAGTAGGGGCATTTCTTATCTTTATTCGTTTTACGGAAACGTGTATATCAAAAATGTGCCTAATATACGTATCGAATATATGAACCATCGTATTGACATCATTTTCCTTTGAGATGTTTTTCCAAGGGATATTATCTAAGTCATTATTAAAACAGTTAAGATCTATGTTTTTAAATAATCTTACTTTTTTGAAGTAGGGCTGGGGTTTAGGCTATTTTATGTTAAAGTCTGCAATTATCATAGCATGGTCACTTATATTTTGGTTATGGTGTACATTTATATTTAAACATCGGGAGGGTGCGTCTGTTATAAATAAGTCTATAAGTGATTCAGATGATTCAGTAACTCGAGTTGGTACTTTAACCATTTGCTCAAGATGATGTTGTACAAGGAAGGTATTAAATTCTTTGGTAAAGTTATTTTGTGTATCTAGCAGGTTAACATTAAAATCTGAGAGTATAATTAAATGCTTACAATAAATAAAACATTGTATAGATTCAGTCAATTCTTCTATCGCCCTACCTACTGATATAATGGATTCAGACCTATGAATACTTGCAACCGCCACCTTATACCCGGGTAGGCTGACCTCAAGCCATAACTGTTCCGATGCTGACTCAGGGTGCGGGCGAACCTGCACTCGTATACCCCGTTTCACATAAAACCCAACCCCACCACCTCTCCTGTTACCTGAGCGTGCCTTGTGTTTTATAGTATATCCCTCTATAGAGGGAGCATATTTCTCGGCATCTTCACGTAACCAGGTCTAGTTTAACGCTAATATATCGGGTTGCTGGGTTTGTATTAACGCTTGTAACTCATCTTGGCCTGTATTAAGTGATCTTACATTGAGAAGACCCAACTTCAGGTCTGTACGTTTAAGCCGCTTAGCCATAGCTATACAATAAAATCAATTTGTATAAAACTCGTGCCACATAGCCTAAGTGTAATGTATGAACGATGTCTAGATAAAGGAACGGGCTCACAGTATAATCAGGCAGGCCTGCAATGTGTCTGGAACTCTGGAGTATCCTCTTGCGGTCGTTCCTCGTTGATGGATCAATCCGTTTGCGCACGTCGCAGCTTGCTGAAGTTCCCGCTGGATTGTAGGCGCGTTCCCGACGAATGGATAGGAGTTCACGTAGTCGCGACGTAGTTTCTATAGCCACGGTGAATTATGCCTATGGGTTTTACTGGAAAACTGGAACTTCTTCTATAGTGTTGTTACGTTGCGTTGACCTCTGGGTGTCCTTGGCTCGGCGGTCGGCGGCGTATAATGATTGTATAATTTCTTCGTAATCCAAATTCTGCAAGTCCTGTCACGGTCACCACTTATGTTCGGGATGAACACAGGAAAATATGGTTTCTTGATAATATTGGTTTAATATTGGAAATAGGTTTACAATTGTTGTAGGGCCGTTTTGTTCGGTGGCTTTTGAATGTCTGTCTAGGTGAATGTTGAGTGACGTATGTGGTGCGAATGTATGTGTGCTGTGCGTGTGTAGCGTTTATGAATGCGTGTTGTTATTGCTTCTGGAGTGTTTGGTAGCGGCGCGAACATACCTACAGAATTTTCTTTGTGGCTAAGGAATATGGAGAAATAACATCTCCCCGCGGCTCCGCTCGCGTATGTGTCGGATTTCGAAAAAATTCAAACTCATGTGTTATTCTTATGTTACTGCATATTACAATAAGCTATAATAGGTACAGTTACATTGCAATCCATTGAATAGGTTTTGCAAGAAAAGTACAAAATAATTGTAATATACATACATCCATACTAACAAGCTTTTCGTGCGTAGTAGGTTGAATAAGACAAATATCAGTAATGCACATTAGTAAGCAAGCTTGTAACAGTAGGTACAAGTTCCAGTTTATATGTAATTTAAGCTTACTATCCATGAAGAGCAAATTCGCTTAGAAGATGCCGCTCAAGTTTCACAGTACAGTTAATTACCGCAATCAGGATATAAGCGAAGACGTCGAGTACTCTATATTATCAAATTTATCGATATGTTGTAAGTATAAACTATGTATGTGTATTCTATGGTTTCGTGACCACGTTAATGCCCTGACCTCATAGATTTCTGATAATAATGAAGTCCAAATTTTATTACTCGCCTGAAACTGTGTTGTTGGATTTCCTGTTGCAAAAGTCCTGAATACCTGATTTCTCTGTAATTTCGAAGTGGCTCTAACACTACGTTTTTTTTTAAGTCGTTTCTCGCACTAGGCTGAGATCTTTCACTCTTTCAGGGAAAACTACTGTACATACTTGTAAGAAACTGTGTAGTTATATAACTTAAACATCAGAATCGTACATAGGCTGACGTTTGTTAAGATAACTGACCAATCCTTGGCGTCCACGTGGCGAAGTGGCGGTCTGAAGTTGCTGTCGACTTTTTTTGTCTGAACATTGTATAAATACATAATTCATGGTAAAGTGGACACTGGTTGATGTTTTCCATTCATAGTTACGCCCTATATCACGATGGCCACACTCACCTCTGTCCCTTAAGTGACTGTTAAATTAACGCGTGAGACATCTCTCGCAAATTTTGATCCAATTTTAAATTTATCTAGAAAATAAGACCTATTATCTATATATACCTATATTGGTGAAATTGGGACTTATGTTCCTTATCACTCAGTCGTCCCTCCTCTATAGGTAAAACCAGTTCTTAGTTGTATCAGTACATAATAATTTGTTAAAGATATGTTATTTTTATGCAGAATACATCTTTCAGAAAACATCATTAAAGTTCAACAACATTCATAGTAAATCTAATTTCTATCTATACATGTGCCGCAAAAATATAAAAAAATTTAAAACCTAAATAGTCGATCGAGTGTTTCCCCGAGTGGATTTTGCCAACTAGAACAGTTGGCAAAATCCGCAGGTGACTGGTGCCACAATTTGAACAGAAATATTAATTTCCATGTTCGGGCCGGCTGTCTCGCCTCTGATAAAACCACTGCCACGCCACGTACGTCGGCTACGTCGCTGCGAAGTTCTACAACCACAGATATAGACAATGACAGTCTGATTAAATAAAAAGCTCTTTTGTATTGCAGAACTTGAATTAACAGTTACTCGATCATTAGTCATAGAATTTTTAATTTCGGAAATTTTTAGGATTCTTTCTTTAACGATTGTTTATCAAGCTGTGTTGGTGGTGAAATGCAAATATTGCTTGTAAAAGATAGTTTGGTTTTTAAAAAAGCCTCTTCCGTGTAGTAACAGAGCCTGTGCCACGAGGGACTAAGCTCACAAACAACAGACACAATGTATACCCAGACTCGAAACAACAATTTATGTATTACACAAAATGTTGCAGGTGTGATTGTATCGAACCTACAATACTTGGTGCAGTGTCAAGCAGCAAGGCGACTTAAAACACTTCGCCAACCGAGGAATCTTAACCTAAAAGTACAACTGAACTAACAGTAAAACACAGTATGAAAAGAATAAATCTGACTGTAAAATAAGTAGTACTAAGATCTGAGCCAAACACCATTTTTATTTTAAGTAAAACTTAAAATAAAAATGGTGTTTACTAAACACATTAGCACCACGAATCGGATTTTCAGGCTTCTCAGGCAAGTGGCAGTCGTATTCAATTAGATGGAAATGGCAGAGAGTAACAGAATTACATGACTCCTCGCCTGCGGGCGTCGGGCTCAATAAACGGCTTGAGACTGACGGATGATTCCAACAAGTCTACCACCTCACAGATTAATTACTTCAAAACTAACTCGAGTATGCACTTGATTTCCAAGTTTAGCTCTAAAGCAATTACTCTATTCTCCTCCCAAGCTGCAAGGTATGGATTTGGGAAATATCTGCGTTTGAGTTTCCAACTTTGGCGATGTTTACAACAAGTGTACGTTTATTCTGGAGTTCGATGCATTTTAGTTGTTCGGAGCTTAGATATTCGGTAAATAGATCTAAGCGAACAGAAATGTTACTAATTGTGTGATACCAACTAAAAATAGATTGTACATTTAAAAAATTCGTTTAAAATTATGTTGAGCAATCTGATTGAGTTATAAATGATGCTATCGCTCGCCTCTGCCAGAATATATGTCGCAGCCAACTAGCTTTATCAGCCGTTAAATTAATAGCCTAGTCCCTTTCTTAAACAGCGTTGTTTGACTATATGATACACAGCCGTAGCATTAAATAATAATAATATTTTATAATAATACTTTATACCACATTCACACAACACCATCTAGTCCCAAACTAAGCAGAGCTTGTTCTATGGGTACTAGATAATGAATATAACGCCGTCCCCGCAGAATAAAATGATAACTACAAAAATGGAACTTTACAGGAAAAATAAAAAACATGTTTTCGTCGATTGCTCCTTAAATACTGGACGTAGATAGATGACTGTAAGCTTTTAAAGAAGGTTATTTTTTGTTTGTTCTAAATGTTTTAGTGAAATACGCCTTAGTATCAAAATAGAGATATTATTTCAAAAATAAAAGGTTAGTCAAAATTAACCATCATCTAAGTTGTATGACGAACCTCGATAATCATTTTATTCTCCGAACAGCCTGACCAGAATCAAATATTGTACTCTTCATTTTATTCTATAAGCCTTATAGAATAAAATGATAATAGTATAAGGTTTTATGGAGCAAGTGATACTGATAATACTTTAATATCTTATGTCTTACTGTTCAAATCAACAACAGTCATATTACTAACACATCTTATACAGAGCGACTGGATGGTTTTGAACGAGAATAAAATGATAACTGCATTTATCATTATCTAGTCGAATATTTTGTCACGAGAACATAATTCTATGACTGTTTGTCATACTAACAAGTGGAAATACATTTTGATAATATTATATCTATCTATTTTCCGTGTGGTGACGGATTAAGAATACGGATTGTCACCACCCCATATCATCCCATGGGTGTCGTAAGAGCCGACAGAGGGAGCATATTATGCAGAGAACAGCACTGTAAGAGAAGGAAAACTTGATACAAAACCTATACCAACACGTTTGGCCAGCGTGGTATAGTAAGCCAATTCCTCCTTTCAAAGGAGAGGCCTAGTCCAGCAGTGATGATGATATCTATCTATCTATCGTCACGCCTATCTCCCATTGGGGTAGGCAGAGACTATGGAACGCCAAATTCTCCGGTTCAAACACACCTCTTTCGCTTCCTCGACATTCATTAACCTCATAATACATGCTTGCCGGTTATGGGTACTTTTAATTTGGCCCTTTTTTAGTACCTATTTGGTCGGCGTACGTCCGTCTTGGGCGTCCCCTACCGACATCTCCATTCATTCTTACACGATACACTTCTTTCGTATTTCTTCTTTCATCCATCCGATCCAAATGTCCAAACCATCGCAACATTCCTTTTTCAATCTTTATCACTACATCTTCTTTCAGACCACACTTCTCTCGTATCACACTGTTTTTCACTTTATCTATTAGCCTACTTACTCCGCACATACTCCTCAAAGCTCTCATCTCCACAGCACGGCATGACTGCACGGTTGGCGTAGTGGTTTAAGGGGCCGCCTCGCCGCTTGACACTGCGCCGAGTGTTGTGGGTTCGATTCCCACACGAGACAACACTTTGTGTGATCCATAAATTGTTGTTTCGAGTCTGGGTGTTCATTGTCCTCGTTAGATGTATGTTTGTAAAGTCCCCCGCGACACAGGATTTAGTCCTAATGCGGGAGTTGTCTTTTTTAATTAAAAAAAAAAATTGATTCTACTTTCATGCTTCTTCTGCCATACCCATGATTCGCTACCATACATCAGCGTTGGCATCAAAACTCCCTGCAGTACAGCAAGGGGAGCCTTACTTGGGATAATTTGCAAGGCGCCATTCACACTATTTCCTGCTTTCACTCTCCTTTCAACATCTCCCTCACATTTAGCATCTCTCGTAAACATAGATCCTAAATACACAAACTCATTCACTTGTTCCACTTTTTCATCTCCTATCATTATGTTGCATTCAGTTAAACTGTCTTCCCTCTCTATGACCATGACCTTAGTCTTGCTTACATTCACTTTCATTCTCTTTTTCTTATACGCCTCATTCATTACGGTGACCATCTGCTGTAAATCAGACGCTGAAGACGCCAAAAGAACCTGATCGTCAGCGTATAACAGGGTCTTAAACACAGATTCACTCATTCTTAATCCACGGTCAAACAACTGTCCATGAATAGATTGAACAGCCAAGGGACGCTACACATCCCTGTCTAACACCACTATCAATGTTAACCCAGTCCGTGTAGGCCCCGTTTATTCTGACACAGGCACTTGAATCCCTGTATAAGGATTCAAGTGCCCGTATCAGACCGCTGCTCACTCCATACACAGAAAGTGTTAACCAAAGTTCATCCCTCACCACTTGATCGTAAGCCTTTTCCAGGTCAATAAAGGCGCAGAAAACCTTCTGGTGTTTACTTCAGATTTTCTCTGAAATGCACCTTAAGGAAGAAACTTTCTAAATCCCGCTTGCACATTCCAAATCTTACTGTCCGTTTCAGAGATCACTCTTTCAATCAGTATCTTTGCATACAGTTTGCCAACAACACTCAGGAGGCTTATACCGCGATAATTTTTGCATTCCTGCTGTGAACCTTTTCGCTTGTACAGTGGCACAATTACGGCCTTGTTCTAGTCACCTGGTACACGACCGGACCGCCAACATTGATTGAAAAGTAGGTACAGCAGGCTTGCAGTGATGCCTTCGCCTACCTTGAGCATTTCAGCAGATATCCTGTCGTATCCCGCAGCTTTACCCGTTTTTATACTTTTGATTGCATACCGTATCTCTTCCATACTTATATTACTTTCACAATTATCTTCCTCATTCGCTACTATATTCCTAGTTTCACATTCTCCTCGTTCAAACATATTCTCAAAATACACCTTCCATTGATCCAAAACTTCCCCATGGTCTCTTATAATATCATCATCCCTTATCACACCAACTTTCGAGTCTCCTGCTTTGCCTCGGGCTGTTCTAACCAAGTGCCAGAATAATTTGATATTGGCCGGAAATGCTGCGAAAACTTTCTATCAATTTTATCCTTAGATTCTTCTTTCTTTCTTCTCACTGTCTCTTTTACTTTATATTTCAACCTGTCATACTTTTCTTTTACTATCCTGTCATTGACAGTCACACTACCTTGTATCCTTTTGTTGGCTCTTATGGCCAGCAAGTCCATCCATGCTTTGCGCTTTTCCGCGACCACACTACTTACTTCCTGATCCCACCATTCATTACATATCTTCTTAACATGCTTCCTCTTGCTTACGCCACATACTTGTGTAGCTGTCTCTATTACTCCATTCTTAAACTCTTTCCAAAATTCTTTTATCTCGCAATCATCTTCCTCAAACAATTCTTTAAATCTTTCTTCCAATGCTTCTTTATACTGACTACGTACATTCTCTTCTTCAAATCTTTCAACTTTCAGTCTTTCTATGGCAGGTGAGTATATGCGAGGACGATGGCGCCATTTTGTGATTAGCCCCGCTATGCGGCTAACTACCAAAAATGGTCAGTACCCACATTTAAGCCTCGGTAGTATCTTTCACTTTTGCTTTCAATCGTTCTTCTATCACAACAAAATCTATCATACTTCGGTCTGTCTGCCTTTGCCATGTATACATATGATTCATCTTGTGACTAAACATAGTGTTTGTCACCACAAGCATTCTCTCCATAGATATATCCAGTAAACTTTCACCATTTTGATTCACCTTCTCGTCACCAAATCGCCCTAGAACCCTTTCATAGCCATCACGACACACACCTACCCAACCATTAAAGTTCCCTAACATAATTATCCTTTCATTATCCTCACATCTAGCAAGCACATCTCTTACATTATCCCAGAATTCCTGTCTTACATTTGACGGTTTGGACATGTCTGGAGCATAAATAGACAAACCAAAGACTTTAGTTAAGCTGAGTTTCAGTCGCACCCAAATAAGCCTGGAGTTAACAAATTCATATTCTTTCACACACTCATTCATCTTATCTGATAGAATCATTCCAACTCCTTGGCTAGCTCTCTCAGAATCAACAACTCCAGACCAATATGCACTATTTCGGCCATGAGTAGTTGTTGAACAACCTTTCTTCTTACTTTCACTCTCTCCTAGTATATCAATTTCCCTTACGTCCATCATATCACACAATTCATCAATCTTACCATCCACTTACATATACTTATTTTTTGTAAATACATACATATTATACATAGAAAGTCCCAGACCAAGACAAACATCCATGTTGTACTTGAGCGGGAATCGAACCGTTCGCTTACACTCCCACTACGCCAAACGGCCTTCAAAACAATACAACGTCTAATTAACTGGCTGGCTTATTGTTAATGCTATTGATATAAAAGAGTGCCCCTGTGAATAAGATAAGATATTGATTAATTATCGCTTGCTTATCGGTGAAGGAAATCATCGTGAGGAAACCTGCATGTCTGAGAGTTCTCCATAATCTTCTCGAAAGACATGTGAAGTCTGCCAACCTGCACTTGGCCAGCATGGTGAACTATGGCCTTACCCTTCTCATAGTGAGAAGAGGCCCGTGCCCAGCAATGGGACAGTATAAAGGGCTGTTGATGATGATGATTGATTTATTGGTAACTAGAGGATGCCCGCAGCTACGCCCGCACATTATTTGTTTCTGCCCGATCTTTCTTGCCTGATTCTTGCGTCCTATACTTTCGGCTGTGAGTTGGCTGTCAATCAGTCAGTAAGGCAAGAACTTTATACTTAGTCTGGCCATATAGTTAAGTACAATTAAAAATAAAAATATTTCATTTGAATTTGGAATCTGTCATTTTTATACGATTGTTTATTGTTTTTTCTCGTTTTGGCGCCAATACATTGTACATTATTTTGCGATATTAAAATGGAGTGGGTGATAAAGAGAACCCAATCGCTTTGATTGCATTACATAAAGTAGGTATTGAATTGTTAATTATCGCTTGTCCCGTGCCTCGGAGAGCACGTTAAGCCGTCGGTCCCGGTTGTCATGAAGATCTTTGACAGTCGTTACAGGGCATCAGTAACTTCTAAATAAATTGACACTAGTCTAAACCATGGAATATCGCTATCCGGGTTGCGGAGGTCAGACAGGCAGTCGCTCCGTGGAAAAGCTAATGTTCAGCCAAATCCGGTTAGACTAGAAAGCGGACCCCAGACTGAAACTGGGATAACGCTAAGAGAAAGAAGATTTATTTAGTACGTTAAAACCATTGAATTCATAATGCAACCTGTTTACGGACTATATTTAAGTACCATTTGAGCGTATTGGCATGTTAGGGCGTCCGCCCCGGGTGACACCATTTTTTGGGGTGACACCCGGGCAGATTACACAAATGTTACAGATGGATATAGAAAAAATGCGTTACTGGCTGACTGACAGACAACGCACAGCCAAAACTATTTGGGACAAGAAGCTGAAATATTGCACGTCCCTTGAGGACCGTAGGGTTGCACTAAGAACAGATTTCAATAAATTCTCACGGGATCGGGGAGAAACGGTTCAGTTAAAATAAAATGGCTGAGCGTAGCTGTAGTAGCCTCTAGCCTTCGTCCCGTCCGCGTGCATTATACTTACACCTTAACGTTCCTCAGGAATCACACTAATTATTTATTGATGAAAAGCGTACAAAAATCCGTTCTGTTGTTTTTATGTTTATCGGGTTCATACAGTCAGAACGAAAAGGGGACTTCATTTCATTTTAAAAAGTGTAGGCATCAGAGCCGCGCCGATTTAAACGGCGCGGCGCGGCGCCTGTGTGCGAAAGCTATGAAGCATTTTTTCAAATTTTTTGTTGTTCTATTTTATTATATTTGTCTGAAATAATTATGTTCTCCAGTTGTATATACTTAGTACCTAGTCTCAGATCAGAGACTCACTGATCTGAGTACCTAGGAGTATTTACCAAATTACGTAAAGTTCCCTACCAGTTGGGAAATATTGCAAAAATTAAGCACAATTAAAATTTGTACATATCTACTATATTTAAGATAGCTGACTTTCTTAATCCATACCATTTTGTACAAAAATCATCAATTGTTAAAGAATATAAATATAATTTATCATCATCTTCATCCTTTCGCAGTCCACTACTTTTTTTTTAATTTTTTTTTTAAACTACTGATATCTTATCAAATAATTTCTTCGTTTTGTTCTGTTTTATTTTGATTTTAGGGTCGATTACTTTGATTCTCTGGCAGATGACTTCATTTCGAATTCGATTCTTCAGAGAAACTCCGAGGGTAGCCCTCTCCATAGCTTGTTAAGCGAGCTCAAATTGGTGGACCATTCGTACCGTCAGTGTCCACGTTATGTAAGTCACGGGTAGAACACACTCTGTCTTAAGTCTTTGCGGTAAGCGTGACAAAAAGGGGTATTTCCTATACGCTGCCCAGTTAAGCTGTATTCTTTTGCGAGCCTTCTCGAAATTGTCTCTACCCAACTGCAAATTTTGCCTGACGCAGAAATTCGACATACCACTGAGCAAACGATACCGTTACACGGACACCAGAATAGACTAGTTTGCAATAAAGTCAAAGGCTTTTACATAGTCCATAAATGCTATAAGCACAGGGGATGATTATACTCTTCTGTCTCATGTATAATCTGCCGTAATGTGAATGTCATCTTTGGTGCCACCTCAACCTCGAGAACCGGGCTATTCGGAGGTCTAAAACTCGTCAAGCGAGACGCGAAACGGTTGGTGGTGACTGATGACACTAGAAAACAGCTTAAATACGTTGCTCAAAAGAGTGACGTGTCGATAGCACTTAAAAATGGTTTTGTCCGCCACTCCACGAGAAGAGGCTAGGTTTAAATATACATTGGAGTTGCTCATTGTTTCGACTTCTACAGGGGATTTTCCACGTTGAATCTCTTGGCCGACTTCTTAACTCGTCCGTGAAGTTCCGTTAAGGTAGTTCGGGGATCTTCCGAGTAGAGATGAGGAAAGCACGCTGCCGACATGTAGAGATGTAAATGATATGAACTTCAAGAATTTCGTACCTAGAAGTGACGAATTTCCATCAGATGTGGTCAACTTCTCCTACCAAATCCGTGCGATCCCACTACAATTGGTAAATATGCACTCCCACTTTGGCGTTGAAGTTCTCCATAACAACATTGAAGTGGGTCTTTTGGGTGTTATGTAAGACTCTAGAAATGTCAAAAGACATTTCCTCCACTTCATCATTCGAGTATATCAAAGTAGGTCCATATACTTGGACAATTTTCAAGTTCATACTCTTGCTGACACACTGGAAACTGTTATATCGTTGCCAGTGAGAAGAATTTATATATCAAGAATCCGGCTCCGCCTTGGGATAGCTGCTGTCCCTCTCTAAGTACATAGGATGTCTAGAATCTAGGGTAGTGGTATTCTACGCCTCGCAGTAAACTTCACATAATCCCAAAATATGTCAGGCGTAGCTTTCGCACCAGTGACGTTGCTGCCCGTCACCGATATTTGGCATTTTAAGGTGAACCTTACACCCCCATTTTCAAATGTTTTTGTTTTGTTCACCGGAGGAAACCAAAACAACAAGTATTAACTTTCTTACTCGCAAAAATAAAAATTCATCACATCGGGTTGGATCAAAACTGACCAAAAAAGGATTTAGGAGGATGAATTAGCTGTTTCTTTTCTTTAACAATTGGGCATCTTTTTTATTAGTCGTGATTGCCAATCGCAAGCGGATTCTTTCTACTTAATTAGGAAATAAAGTCCTATATAAAGCTGAGGAATATTTTCAGTCCACAGTTTACCTAAAAAAATATTGTCGAAACAGGAGAACAAAAAAGGCGCTTCATAGATTTCGCTCACAGGCACTGTCTAGGATCGGCTCGACCCTGGATCACTAGCATGATCCTGGTTGTCGTAGGATTTATGAAGATAATCATTCAAAAGCCATGGGAGGACTCAGATGCTTTGGAGAGGGCAATAAGCCGCAATACACCCGCGATGGGGTGACACCACTAAAATCCGCCCCGGGTGCCACCCAAGCTAGCTACGCCACTGATTGTACTCCAAACCCTACGTTTCTCTAAGCTTTCATTTATTTCATTAGATACGTATAAAATCAAAGGCCTGGTCTGCCTTTGTGAAACTATCATAAATATCACTGCGGTAGAGTGGTATAGCACTGCAAGTCTTTCACAGCCCTTTTTTAAATATATATTATATTTCGAATATGTCGCAAACGAAGCTGAGCCCAACAATTCAGCCAGACAGTTCTATGTTTAAAAAGCTTTTTTGTCGATCTAATAGAAGAAGAATATTTAGTATCAAAACTTTCACACATGAGTGTGCTATATTTTTTAAACATCTCCTATACTTAAAATGAATTTAGTGTCGCGGGCGATTTTACACTCAATCAACTGGCAAAAAGAAGTCGATTGTGACAGAAAAAGGTGTTGCGTCGTTTGGGATCAGAACATACAACCCTTAGTGCAGTGTTGAACGGCAGGGCAACTCCTACGCCATACGTACAGTCATAATGATTTTAACGTTTGGAACTCCACGCTAATTGTTAGGGATAGTATCCCGGTTGGCCTCGACGTCTATTCTACGGCGCACCGCAGCCCCTCGTCACTGTCTTAGTCTCGGCCTGCGGTACGATTCCATGGTTCATGCCACATGGTACAAACATGATCTGACTGATCCCATATTAGCTTTACGTTACACGTCACATGCCGTATAGGTACTATATCAACTTAGTGTCTTTACTAAAGTTTCGACTGAATAACCAAAACATGTTATAAAATGCTTTTGTTGTGTTGCCCCCTTGCTGGTTGGATGTACGGTTTTAAAAATAATTTTTAATTACGGAACAAATTATTTTATGACTGGATTGGAACGTCGCGTCCTCGTCTACTACGGCTATGCATAAATTATTTCATTATCTCTAAGATTCAAGGCTCCATTAGACTATGACATTTCTACACAGTTAGTATTGACATTTTAATACAGTTAGTTATGTTATACTACAGCGTATAAACATTGGACATGAATTAAAAGTATTCTTGGAGCTATCCATATATTTGCTGCTGAATGTTTGTTTACGGCCTCAACCTGATGTAAACGCCCTACCAAAAGCTTTCAACTAGTTAAACGCTTTATGTTTTATAACAATTGTGAAGGTAAAGGTGGATCTAGTTTTAGTTTCAACGTCCATTGTTCACTAATGCAACGTCAAAGCTTCCACCTTCCTCCTTGGCTTAACGCCATTAAATATTGTAAAGTCAGAGAATCGCCCTTTTCATTTCGGTTGTACGCGTGATATCCATTTGTTTAGCTTACCCCTGTTGATATAAATTGATGTGCCAGTTTATTTTGTTTAACGAAGTATTATCGCGGCGCAACTTGTTTCAACTAAGTATGAGCCCATATTTTTCATAAATTAGAGGATAACAACACAACATCACAATCGTATATAAAACATGTTTTGCAACTTATTTCTAGGTTCACAAAGTAACAAACTATGATTAAATAGAGCGAACGTTTACTTCTTTCAGGGTACATAACTCGGCATAAGTGGGCATACAAAACAATTCCAAGTTACGTCTGAACACACAATAAGTCCCAACAGAATAATCTCATTGTTTGAGTTAGATCTAATTTCTGTTACGTACGTCCGTGATTTTATCTAGATAATGAATGAAATATTCGAGTCGGTGCTGGCGTACACGAGCGTGCGAGTGCTGCTAATTGTTTTCTGTGTCGGCCTACAATTAACAAAGGCTTATTCTAGTGTGGGCGGTGTGGTCGGAGCCAAGTGTCGGTCGGGCGCGCGCCGGTCGCGGTGCCGACGAGACCGACCGACGGCAATTTCCGCTGCACCACCGCCGGTTAGCGCCACCTGGTGCTCACTTAAAATAACGAACAAACTTACATACAAAAAAGAAACAATCTTAAACAAAATGATTTCATAAACGACGTAGTTTTCAGTCCACAGGCGTAACTGGGACAAGCTGAAAACGTTAGCTTTAAAGGAATTACGCTGCGCCATCTGCGGTGGCGAATTATAGCTGCTTTACATAGTGCTTGATTTCCAAATTTAATTTATGTATAGCAGAGTTTAAAATGTATAGCAGAGGACACGTATATTATTATGGACCGTAAAATAAACAATTCGCTATGCAGTAAAATGTTTGCAACTACAGATCCGGGTAGAACCTCATAAACTCTTCCAGTACGTCGGTAGACGACAATCCGAACACTCGTACGCACCTCCCTGCTTGCGCGCTGCCGCTTATAGTTGAAAGTGTTTCTCGTGCTTTTATTTTCCATTCGTAATGTTTACCTGTCATCGTTGCAACGTTGAGGCTAGAGATGGAGTGCAGTGTACTGTATGCCGTAATCGATTTGACTTTCCGTGTGCGGGCATAACCGAAACGGGGTACCGCAAACTAGGTGACCGCAAAACAACCTGGAAGTGCAGTGCTTGTAAAACTGTGGTTGCAAGTCCTAATGCACCTGGCATACCAACGGTTACTAAATCGGAACTAGAACATATCCATCAGGAATTGCGGCAACTTACAGAGCAAATGTCATCATTGCCGCAACTTATAGCAACCGTCAAAACTATACAAGCCGATATCTCTGACCTCAAAACTATGAAGAGTGAGTTATCTGAGTTTAAGGATTCCCTAAGCTACGTACATACCTCAATTGAAGAGCTCACGGGAAGAATATCGATCGAGAAATTTCGTCGCTTAAAAAGATAAAAGAAGACTTTACACGTTTTGAGCGGCGTTTGGAGTACTTAGAAGCAGCCATGCGTGAGAACGAGCAGAAGTCACGACTAAATAACATTGAGATTAAAGGCGTTCCAGTAAAGTCATCAGAAAACTTGTTCGATATTATCTCTAAAATAGGTAGTAAGATCGGTTGCGAAGTTTCTAAGGATCAAATAAATTAGATCGCCAGAGTTCCTCAGCGTAACAAACAAGGATAGTAAAAACATCATTCTATCACTTCACAACCGATATTTAAGAGACCATTTTGTGGCTGTAGCTAAGAAACACAAGTCTCTTGCGGTCTCCGATCTGGTGATGTCAGGTGACGGCAAAGTTTACGTCAACGACCATCTGACCTTTGACAACAAACAGTTGCTTAACAAAGCGAAGACTCTCGCAAGAGAGAAGAATTTTTCCTATATTTGGGTCAAGCACTCCAAAATCATGGTGAAAAGAAACGAAACTTCGCCTACCCTCCTTGTCAAAACAGAAATGGATCTCAAGAAAATAACTTAATTAATAAGATCTTATCATACTTACACTATTTTATTACGAACATTAATGTGAAAAGTTGCGAGATACTGGTATGTTTACATTTTTCTATTCAATAACATCGCTGACGATCAACGCTTTTGTTCTCTTATCGCTCGGGTCAGGGCCGGCTACCTGCTCTAATAAATAAAGCTTATGCTTTAATAAATAAAGACATTATTAGCTCATGGCATAAAACAGGCTCAATAGATATAATGCCTAACCGTTTTGTTATTAAGTTTAAATATTATGCGAGTATTATAAATTGCTACAAGCTAAATGTTGTGGGTATTGTTATAGTTCACGTACAAGACTCATTATGTTGAATAACCTTACTACTTATTTCCGTTTCTATTTCTTAGTGTTACTACTTTACTGCTCAGTGATTTACTCGCGCGGCTAAATACTTGTACTATCCATTATGCCAATTAAAGTGTACTATCAAAATGTACGTGGTCTGCGGACAAAAACATCTAGTTTTCTGAGAAGTGTGTGCTTAAACAACTATGATGTAATGTAATGTTTAACTGAAACCTGGCTTAAGGATGATTTTGACAGTAATGAAATCCTGGACGACCGTTATCTTGTTTGGAGGCGGAAGGAAAACTTGATACAAACCCTATACCAACCCGTTTGGCCAGCGTGGTATAGTAGGCCAATTCCTCCTTTCAAAGAAAAGGCCTAGTCCAGCAGTGATGATGATATCTATCTATCTATCGTCACGCCTGTCTCCCATTGGGGTAGGCAGAGACTATGGATCGCCAAATGCTCCGGTTCAAACACACCTCTTTCGCTTCCTCGACATTCATTAACCTCATGATACATGCTTGCCGGTTATGGGTACTGGTAACGCCATCTATCCTTTCCATTGCTAGTTAATTATGTCAACGTCAATGGTTCGTCGCTGCTCGGCCAATCCGAGCTATCCTTTTCATGAATCCCCTCCCAAAACGCCTCGCTATTGGCTGCCCTACTCAACGGCGACGAAGAAAGAATGGAAGATTCGAGACGCGTCGATCTCATGTCCGTCGTATACCGCAATCCGCACCGCCATATATAATTATTACCGCTTATACCAAAAAACCTAACAAACCCGCTCGCGAGTGAAAGTGATTTGTGTAGTGGAGTGATTCAAGCAGCTTCAGGATTCCCGAAGAAACCAAGCGACCGCCATTTGCAAGGAAAAGGACTGCCGAGCAAGGTAAGAGGCTCCTAACCACAACACCTTTTCACTTCCTCACTTCCTAGTCGATAAGAACCAAAATCCTACAGTCCACAATATTAATAGTTTTCCCAAATCGACGAGGAACATTCGGTTCGCCGAAACATTTTTTTGATCCATACGAGTCGGATTCATTTACGTTTTATACGTAAAACCTCGTTATATCTATATACCTAGGCAGTTATAGCCCCTAGCTATACTCTTAGTCCATTCACATAACCGTCACATGGTTGTTTTCGCACGCATCAGTAGGTAGTGTACTTTTATGTAGCTACCTACTTACCCAATTATTATTTCTGGAACTATCATAGTTGTCTTGTAAATCTCATATTTCAAGCAACTTTTAATTCCACCGCTTTAAAGTGTTGCCTAGGTACTTAGGTAAAATAATAGGTACTTTAGATATTCTTATTTTGTTTCGGTCTCATTTGCTTATACTTACGTAAGCATGTCACAACAAAAGAAGTCACGCGTGTCGGAAGACAAAGAGATGACAATCTTAGAAGCAAAACGCAATATTTTATTTGAGCGTATTCAAAACATTTATGAGCGTTCAAAGACCGCAGCCGTTTCTGATAGTAATAGGGAGTCATTTCTCAGCTATTGTATGACAGTAGATAGTATTCGAACAGATTTTCATAAGTTGTTAGACGATTATAACGCAAGATTGCTTTCTACTAATCCTGATGAAAAACCGAATTATCAGGCGTACACCGCTTTCGAAGACCTTTATTGTATTATTAAGCGTAAACAATCGCAATTGGAGGGTAAATATTCGGCACAGCCCGTTTCCGTGGCTCGCACGCCGAAGTTACCGCCAATCGAGATTGTGTCGTTTGATGGCGATATACGAAACTGGCCGTTATTCTACGCTAGTTTTAAGTCTACAGTGCACGATAATGGTTCTCTGACAGATGCTGACAGGTTGTACTATTTAATAGGTAAACTGTTACCGAAGGCCCAGTCCGTATTTGCAGGTGTCACACCCAGTGCTGAGAATTATCAGGTCATATTTCAGTCACTACTTGATAGATATTAAGACACGCGCATCCTAGCGTCTACCTACTTTGATCAAGCTTTAAATCTTAAACTGGCCGGTGCCGCGTCTGTCGCGAATTTCCAGCTGTTTATAGATAACTTCGTAACCGCGGTTAATTCTCTTAGGAACTTAAAATTGGAAGATCTTTCTGACTTTATGTTGCTTCAACTCGCTTTAAAAAAGTTTGACACTGAAACAATTCGTGCTTTCGAGATGACGGAACGCAATAATAAAATACCTACACTAGATAGTTTTATTTCGTTCATCAAAGATCAGTGTCGAATATTTCATAATACGCAGTCTAGTTCACCTAGCCCGTCTAACACTAACAGCAGCAAACAAAGGTTGAATAAAGCACGAAATAGTAATAATAACTCGGTCCCTAATCCACAATCTTACGTAACATGCTCGGAATCTAATAAAATTAATTCACAGAAGTGTCTGTGCAGTAATATAGTGCACGACCATTTCTACAAGTGTCCCGCCTTTAATGGTTTAAATCCGACTGCTCGTTTCAAGTGCGTGAAGGACAACAGAGCTTGCATTAATTGCTTAAGTATAAAGCATAAAACTAGTGATTGTTCTAGTAAGACGAGATGTCGTTCATGTAATCAACGACACCACTCATTGTTGCACTTTGATAAAAGTAGTCCGTTGTCAAGCCAAGCCGCTAACCTTGACACACTTACGTCGCAGGTGCAGGCTACGATAACTGCGCCTCCCACGATTCAGAATGGAATATCGCTGTGTACGACATCCATCGCGCGGGCAACGCGCACGCGAGGACGGCACTCGCACTTATGATGTTAATGGGTCGCCGCACATGGTACGTTGTCTACTCGATAGCGCGTCTCAGACCAATTTAATAACATTGGAATGTTTCAAACGCCTCGGATTGTGGAATAACTTAAGAAATACTAGTTCAGTGGTCAAAGGAATCGGCGGGTCAGAAAAACATTGCAAGGGTTCCGTAGATATTAAAATACATTCGCATTTTGATAAGAATATTAATTTTAACATTTCTTCGCTTATCGTGGAGCGTATTACGGACGCATTGCCAAACGCTAATGTGGACGTATCGCTACTCACACACCTCGAGTCATTGCCGCTGGCAGACTCGGAGTTTGCGAATCCGGCAGACATTGATGTTTTGATCTGAGCTGCATTATTCCCGCACTTGCTACTAACATGCATAGGGTTCCCACCAAGAACTAAGGCTCCCAAGCCAACCTCACCTGCAAGTGGTGCACCTGCCGATCAACGGACGAGGCTCTGGCAAACAAAATATCCCGATAAGCGGCAATAGGCTCGCCACCTATTACGTGGGATCAAAACACAGGCGAAAAGTGGGCGTTTATTATGCCTCTGCCTACCCCTTCGGGGAAATAGGCGTGAGTCTATGTATGTATGTATGTTGCTACTAACTGACGTGGTACGTAGTGAGCAATATAACTTACCACCCGCTATTGAGACGGTATTTGGTTATGTGATTATGGGTACCGTACCTACGTTACATACTTCTCAATACATTACGTCTTGCTGTTGTTCTGTTCTTCAAGAAAATAATATTGATTCTCTTCTCAAGCGATTTTGGGAGCTTGAAGAGGTTACCGCACCGCCCTCGATGAGCCGTAAAGATCTCTCGTGGGAAGAACATTTCCGTGCTACCACTGTTCGTGACGACAGTGGCAGATACGTTGTGGCGTTGCCATTCTATGGTGACTCTTATTCGTTAGGCTACTCGTACGCTGCTGCGCTTAGACGTTTCCATTGTTTGGAACGTAAACTTGATGCATCGCTTAAGTTACGCAGCGCCTATAATGACGTCATTCGTGACTACATAGATAAAGGTTTTTTGAGTGTAGTTGTAAACAACGAGGGCAACTCTCTTCCCTCATATTATATCCCGCATCACGGCGTAGTTCGCGAAGATAAAACCTCTACTAAACTTCGTGTGGTTTTAGATGCTAGTTGTAAGATTACATCGGGTCAGTCGATTAATGACATTTTGCATGCCGGCTCCAATCTACAGGGTGATTTATTTAACATCATAATAAAGTTTCGTCTTTTCCAAATCACTCTGTCAGCTGATTGCCGCCAAATGTTCCTCAATATCGGCGTTTGCGAGTCTGACCGTAGATTTCAACGGATTTTTTATCGTTTTAACAATAAGGAACCTTTATCTGTGTATCAGTTCAATCGTGTTTGTTTTGGACTCAAGTCTAGCCCATATCACGCGTTACGAGTTGTTCGCCAGTTGATCGCTGATGAAGGCGATTACTTTCCCGCCGCAGCAGCTGTTGCTACTTCCGCTTTGTGTATGGATGACATTGCCTGTAGTGTCATATCCGCTCCGCTAGCAATTTCGCTTTGTGAAGAGCTTATTCAGCTTTTCAAGCGAGGCCAGTTTGATCTTGTCAAATGGACAAGCAACTCTAAGGAGGTTCTCGCACGCATACCAGATTCTCATAAAGCTTCTCCAGACATTGAGTTTAAGAAGTCTGTACCGCATAAAGTTCTCGGTTTCCGCTGGGACAAATACTGCGATAGTTTTCGGTTTGACGTCTCACCACCGGATGATAAGTGCACCAAACGCACTATGCTGTCCACAGTGGCTCGACTATGGGACATAATGGGTTTTGTGGCTCCCACAATTTTGTACGCCAAGCTCTTGATCAAAGAGTTTTGGCTTTCAAAGTGTGAGTGGGATGAAACACCCCCTGACCATATTGTCGGCGCTTGGGGCCAGTTTTGTATTGAACTTACCGCACTCAATCAAATTACTATTCCACGTCATCTTGGGTTGGTAGATGGATGTACCATCAACTTAATAGGTTTCGCTGACGCCAGCGAGCGTGCTTACGGCGGAGTTGTATATCTGCAAGTCCGCATTGGTTCTAACTACTCGGTGCAGTTAGTTTGTGCCAAGTCTAAGGTCTCGCCTGTTAAAACCATTTCGGTTGCGAGACTGGAGTTGTGCGCGGCCCTTCTGCCGTCTCAGTTGCTCCGCAAGGTTCAAGACACTGTTTTGCCCCACTACCCTATTAATGAAATTTACTCATTTTCCGACTCCAAAGTAGTGCTCGCTTGGATTCATTCTTCTCCTCATCGCTGGCAGACTTTTGTCGCCAACCGCATTAGTAAAAACAATATTTATACGATATTATCATATGATATTTATACACAAGCAATATGTCTTTAATTTATCGAAAGCTGATCTCTGCTGTTTGTTTTGGATATATCTGTTTGCATCTGGTTGTGGTTTAAAACTTGTTTTCACACATCATATGATATTTATGGTAACTGTTAATGTAGGTATATTGTGTACAACAATTATAATTCAACAATTGTTGCCCAGAGGTGAGCACGATACTCCTGGGAGCGCAATTGTGATAATTTTTATAATATTGCTTTGTAGCTTCATAATATCTATAGTTTGCGAACTTAAAATACGTATTAACTGCTTGTATGACACGATATTTGTTATTTCTTTATGCTTTCATAGGTACAAATTATCAATTAAACTAATTACAATCAATATAAACTATTTAAATAATAAATTCACACTGTGGATATTTACATTTAGTTTACATAATTTATTAAAATGTGAATATGGTAGTCTAAAGCTTATTTCTAGTAAGATAAACCTAAGTAGCTCTCAGATGCGGCGGTGCATTTTTGTAGTGTTGTTAATGTTGATTACAGTGTCGAAGCATCACTTTGAACTGATGCACAGACGCATAATATGCGCCATGAAATTTATATACAATGCCACAAGCTAAAAATCTAAAGTTAGGCCTTCTTAACGCTGGTTCCTTAGCAACAAACCATGACGAGTTTCTTATAGCCATGAATAAACACGCAGTGGATATTATGGCAATTAATGAGACCTGGCTTCGGGAGGGAGAGGAAGGACGCGCGCCGACTGTGCCCGGCTACAAGTTGTGTCACATCCCGCGTCCGAACACAACGCGGCGCGGACGTGGAGGGGGGGTCGCATTTTATGTTAGGACCGGTATCAACGCACGGGTAAGAGCGCATCCCCACAGCCCCACAGTGGAACAAATGTGGATGAGTCTGTCACTTAACACAAAAAAATTGTTGATAGGAACCGCTTATCGCCCGCCCTGGCTTGATTTAGACACATTCCTTGATGCAATAACAGACAGTATGTGCGCACTGTCGCCGTATGACAACATAATTTTACTTGGCGACTTCAACGTCAATATGCTTGAAACTAATAATAAGACGAAAAAATTCGCAGACTTTCTGAATTACAGCAGTATTGACCAGATAGTCTCTGAGCCCACTCACTACGTCGGTGATAGTGCTACATTAATTGACTTAATTTGTACGGACGCTAAATGTGGATGTGTATTGGTGGACTGTATAGCGGAACTGGGTCATCACGCATTCGTAACCTGTGAGCTAAATTTTAAAAAAGATAAGCCAGAGAGGAGAGTGGTTATTTATCGTCCATTTAGGGACATACTGCTTGATTATTTCACGATCGACTTAGAGAGGATCCCATGGCATGAAATATCGGCCCTATCAGACGTTAACGATATGGTTTATCTGTTTAACTCCTATATCATTCGGCTTTTCGATACGCATGCACCAATAAAAACTAAAATCTTTCGGAATAAGCCCACCCCCTGGATAACGGACAATATAAAGTTGATGTTTAGGTTGCGCGATGATGCTCGTCACCGTGCCCGTAAAACCACAAACGAATCACATAAACGTTATTACTTAGATCTAAAACACCAGGCAGCAATGGCTCTGTTTCAAGAGAAGAAAGCCTACTTCGCTAAGTATATTAACGATAATGTTAATGACTCGAAAGCGTTATGGAACAATTTAAAAAAACATGTTCTGCCTCTCAGAGGCAATGAAATTACGCTTACAGGACAGCTTGACGACCCGGAGAAAATAAACTCAGCTTTTTAGATGTTCCTGGCAACCCAACTGTTCCCATCTCACAATTAACGTTCTTTGAATATCATCGACGCGATTCCGTAAAGTTTTCATTAACCCCTACTGATTCTAAAACCATACGACCGGTTGGCGCAGCGGGAGTGTAAGCGACTGCTACGCCGAAGGTCGCGGGTTCGATTCCCGCTCAAGTCAAACATTTGTGTGCATGAACATGGATGTTTGTCTTGGTCTGGGTGTTTCTATGTATAATATGTATGTATTTACAAAAAAAAAAAGTATATTTGTATGTTTATCCATTATCTAGTACCCATAGTACAAGCTCTGCTTAGTTTGGGACTAGATGGTGTTGTGTGAATGTGGTAGAATATTATATAGAATATTATACTTAACATAATTAGGAATATAGCCACTAATGCTATGGGAAATGATGGGATATCAAAGGAGATGATATTGCTTACCCTCCCGCAATCTCTTACTGCTATTACTCATATCATAAATACATCCATCGTCACTAGTAAGTTTCCGGAATTATGGCGCAAAGCTATAGTGCGACCTTTACCAAAAAATAATAACCCACAAAGTTTTAAGGATTTGCGTCCCATAAGTATCTTACCGTGCTTATCTAAGGTTCTGGAGAGGGTTGTATATTTACAGATTACTGATTTTTTGGAAACAAACAGTATCCTGCCGGACTTACAGTCAGGTTTTAGAAAGGGTAGAGGGACGGCCACAGCCTTAGCAGACGTCATTGACAATATTTTAGAGGCACGTGATCGCGGCGAGGGGACCATTTTAACGCTACTGGACTATTCCCGGGCATTCGAAAGCATAAATGGCAACCTACTATTGTCAAAGCTTGCGTACTACGGTTTCGACACAAGTACACTAAAGTGGTTTGACAGCTATCTCACGAATAGATTACAGTCAGTAGAAATACGAAGGAAAGATGGTTCAACAGCATCATCCTCACCCCGGAAGGTGCCTAGGGGAATTCCTCAGGGATCCCTGTTGGGACCACTTTTGTATATAATATATAGTGCCGACGTATCCACCTGCATCCGACACTGTAAATTCCACTTGTACGCAGATGATACCCAGCTGTACTATTCATTTAAGCCACATGACACAATAGCAGCCGTACAAACGATTAATGAGGAGCTTAATAGGGTAGCTTCCTGGTCCTTAGATAACTCACTTGTGCTTAATTCCTTAAAAACCAAATTTATAATTATGGGGAGTAAAAACCAAATTCGCTCAATAATGTCTGCACATCCCTCAATCCAGGTAACGGGTGTAAATATTGAAAGGGTGGAACTTGCAAATAACCTCGGTTTACTTATGGACCCCGAACTGCGATTCGAAAAACACATAAAAAATTTAATCAAAAATTGTTTTTATAGACTTAAAGTTTTATATCGCATTAAAAAATTCCTCAGCATAGATATAAGAAAACGTTTAGTTGAAAGTCTAGTTTTATCAAAGTTAACTTATTGTGACACGGTATACGGTCCATGCTTATTGTCTCGCACGGCTCGCTTAGTGCAACGAGTCCAAAATGCATGCGCACGATACTGCTTCAACTTAGCCCGCAGGAGTCGCATAACACCCTTTTTGATACAAAACAATGTACTTAAAATGGAAGCAAGGAGAAGATTTCATTTAGGCAATTTATTGTTCGGTATAATAAATACAAGAAAGCCAACATACTTATTCCAGAAACTGAGTTGGAGGTTGAGGCTGAGTCGCTCGCTCGTCGTCGAGGCCACTCTCAATACCCAAATACAGAACCACAGCCTTCCGGGGATGTTTCAGATATGCTGCCACTCATTGCTGGAACGATATACCGCCTCCCATAAGATCTCTAAAAACAAAAAATACTTTTAAATTCGCCTTCAAAAGATATCTTTTGGAGGAACAGAATAATATAACAAATTAACACTTACGCAACGTTTATGACCTACAGGCAAAATAGGTACCTATACTGAATTCTCAGCTGATTGGTTCTGGGTATTTGTTTGAAGATGCTTCTTCCAAAATCCACAATTCCACAATAACATAGGGAGGCACGCGAGCTGTGGGTATAGAAAAATCACCTAAATTACGATGTTTGCTGTTTTATTTGGTTTTTGATATGAATTGAGCAAATAGTTTTTGGTTTGATTGATAATTTGTGTACTTAAATAAAAATGTAATAAGTATATTAAAGTAAAAAAAGTATAATATTATTGTCATTATAATTATAATTACTTACCTGTTATTACGCTCGGTGGACTGTTGATATCCACACATAACCCTGGTATTTAATCGGCATTATGTATCAAACTGTGGGTGTATGATATTGATTAATAAAAATGATGCAATGTTTAGTTGTTTACATCACGTGACCACACTGAGCTAAAAACTTGTTTATTATACGCTCGCTGGCGCGCGCTGCTGCCGCAGCGCCACCACCGGCCAACACGAGTACCCAAGTGGTCGGTTTTAGTAGATACAATTTGTAAACAAATCACTGTAACTTTAGGTATATTAACAACTTGTACCTTTATAACTTATTACTTATTAAGTACTAACGTTTTTGTATTTCTTTATTGTGTACGTGTATAAGCTGCTTTTATTTTATTTTTAATTACTAGTTAAGTTTTAAATTATATACTTTACGTTTATTGCGTCACTGACGTCACTTGGGGCAGGCATTGAAAACCAGCAAGTCGTATCGCGGCTAACGTCACGAACGACGCAACGCTGAATGTCTGCCTTATTGTCACATCGGCGTCGTACAGTTTTTTTTTTTTTTTTTAATGTGGGTATGGATGAAAATTGTCGTGGGTGATGTATTAAATGGCATTATGTAATTATCTACCTACCTACTTTATTTAGATGTACCTATTTATTTATGTACCTAATAATTGTACGTTGTTTTGATGTGAGAATAAACGAAATTACTTACTTACTTACTTACTAAATTGATTGAACTTGTTCCCGCTACTTGTTACAATCACGTCGCGGGTACCGAGAACCCCGCAGATTGCTTGTCCACAGTGCAGAAGACGAAGATGTACCCGAACGAAAGTCTGTTTCTTATCCCGTGATTGCTGAGGTTGCGGAGTCTCCCATCTATGCACTCGCACTACGCATGTCGTCGTGGTCTATGTTACTCCGCGCCATGGTTTATGTCTATAGGTTTCTTAGGCACCTACCTAATGGGACTTTTGTATTAAGTACTGATATCAAATTCGCAGAATGTAAGTTACTACGAGCTGTACAGGCTGTTCATTTTAGTAACGACATTCAAAATTTGAAAGACAATGTACCTTGTTCTCCCGCTATCCTTAGACTCAAGCCGTTTCTCGATGAACACGGCGTCATACGCGTTGGGGGTCGTCTGTCAAATTCGGATGAACCTTATAACTACAAACATCCTTGCATTCTGCCGCGACATGATCATGTTGTCGACCTTCTTGTTGATTTTTATCACAAGAAGCACCTCCATGCTGGTCCAGAGTTGCTTATGTCCTTACTTAGGCGTAAGTATTGGATTTTAGCCGCTTGACGAATAATTCGTCACAGAATACATAAATGTAACGTCTGTTTCAAATTTCGTCCGCGTCCGACTTTCCCTCCCATGGCAGATCTCCCTAGCCAGCGCGTCAACCAGGTTGATAAAACGTTTACACACACCGGTTGTGATTACGCAGGACCACTGCAGTATACGCCAGTTCGTGGTCGAGGTGTTAAAAGCCGTAAAGCCTGGCTATGTATTTTTACATGCTTAACGACGCGCGCTACGCATATTGAAGTTGCGACAGATTTAAGCACGGTGTCGTTCCTTGCAGCCCTTAAACGATTTCTCTCACGGCGCGGCCCAATACAGTGTTTGTACACGGATAACGGCACTTGTTTCGTGGGCGCAAGCTCTTATTTACGCGACCTTTATAAGTTTATCAGGGAAGAATATCGTACTCGTCTTCAGGAAGAACTTTCCATAAATCATATTGACTGGAAGTTTATTCCACCAGCATCTCCACATTTCGGTGGATGTTGGGAAAGCATGGTCAAAGTAATTAAAACGCATCTCTTCAAAGTTATAGGCCAACAGATCCTCTCTTACAAAGAGCTTTTAACTGTCCTTGCACAAGTCGAGGCACTGATCAACTCGCGTCCGCTCACGGCATTGAGTAGTGACCCTGCAGAACCATCCGCGTTAAGCCCTGAACATTTTCTGAACACAGTGCAATTATCGTCATTTCCGGCTCCTGAAGCAGACTCTTCAAGCTTGCTCCAGAGACATACTCTGCTGGATAAACTCGTGCAGTCGTTCTGGCGGCGCTGGCGTGCGGAATATCTACACCAGCTTCAGGCTAGATCCAAGTGGAATAGTCCTGCATCCCCTATACAGGAGGGTACGTTGGTCGTCATAATACATGATAATGCTCCGCCGCTTTCATGGCCGTTAGCCATTGTAGAGAAACTGCATACTTCCAAGGATGGTACAACCCGCGTTGTTACCGTGAAAACCGCGAAGGGGAGCTACGTGCGCCCTGTTGTACGTCTCTGTCCGCTTCCAACTCAGTGAGATCTAGCCTGAAGTTGGATCTACCTCTTAGTTTAAGTATTTAGTTTGTAGTTTTCGCTGTTATTGCGTTTGTAGTTTTTGCTAAAGTTAATTTAGATTAATTTTATTGTCATATCGCTGTCTTAGCCTATTGATGGGTTATGCGGTAGTACACCCAACATAGCTAAGTTCAATTTTATTTATTTTTTAAATCGCGCGCCATCTATCCTTTCCATTGCTATTTAATTATGTCAACGTCAATGGTTCGTCGCTGCTCGGCCAATCCGAGCAACCCTTTTCATGAATCCCCTCCCAAAACGCCTCGCTATTGGCTGCCCTGCTCAACGGCGACAAAGAAAGAATGGAAGATTCGAGACGCGCCGATCTCATGTCCGTCGTATACCGCAATCCGCACCGCCATATATAATTATTACCGCTTATACAAAAAAACCTAACAAACCCGCTCGCGAGTGAAAGTGATTTGTGTAGTGGAGTGATTCAAGCAGCTTCAGGATTCCCGAAGAAACCAAGCGGCCGCCATTTGCAAGGAAAAGGACTGCCGAGCAAGACAAGAGGCTCCTAACCACAACACCTTTTCACTTCCTCACTTCCTAGTCGATAAGAACCAAAATCCTACAGTCCACAATATTAATAGTTTTCCCAAATCGACTAGGATCATTCGGTTCGCCGAAACAGGTACTTTTAATTTGGCCCTTTTTTAGTACCTATTTGGTCGGCGTACGTCCGTCTTGGGCGTCCCCTACCGACATTTCCATTCATTCTTACACGATACACTTCTTTCGTATTTCTTCTTTCATCCATCCGTTCCAAATGTCCAAACCATCGCAACATTCCTTTTTCAATCTTTATCATTACATCTTCTTTCAGACCACATTTCTCTCGTATCACACTGTTTTTCACTTTATCTATTAGTCTTACTCCGCACATACTCCTCAAAGCTCTCATCTCAACAGCATTGATTCTACTTTCATGCTTCTTCTGCCATATCCATGATTCGCTACCATACATCAGCGTTGGCACCAAAACTCCCTGCAGTACTGCAAGGCGAGCCTTACGTGGGATAATTTGTAAGGCGCCATTCACACTATTTCCTGCTTTCACTCTCCTTTCAACATCTCCCTCACATTTACCATCTCTCGTAAACATAAATCCTAAATACACAAACTCATTCACTTGTTCCACTTTTTCATCTCCTATCATTATGTTGCATTCAGTTATACTGTCTTCCCTCTCTATGACCATGACCTTAGTCTTGCTTACATTCACTTTCATGCCCTTCTTCTTATACGCCTCATTCATTACGGTGAACATCTGCTGTAAATCAGACGCTGGAGACGCCAAAAGAACCTGATCGTCAGCGTATAACAGGGTCTTAAACACAGATTCACCCATTCTTAATCCACGGTCAAACAACTGTCCATGAATAGATTGAACAGCCAAGGAGACGCTACACATCGCTGTCTAACACCACTATCAATGTTAAACCAGTCCGTGTAGGCCCCGTTTATTCTGACACAGGCACTTGAATCCCTGTATAAGGATTCAAGTGCCCGTATCAGACCGCTGCTCGCTCCATACACAGAAAGTGTTAACCAAAGTTCATCCCTCACCACTTGATCATAAGCCTTTTCCAGGTCAATAAAGGCGCAGAAAACCTTCTGGTGTTTACTTAAGATTTTCTCTGAAAAGCATCTTAAGGAAAAGACTTGATCCGTACATCCCTTTCCCTTTCTAAATCCAGCTTGCACATCCCAAATCTTACTGTCCGTTTCAGAGATCACTCTTTCAATCAGGATCTTTGCATACAGTTTGCCAACAACACTCAGGAGGCTTATACCGCGATAATTTTTACATTCCTGCTGTGAACCTTTTCCCTTGTACAGTGGCACAATTACGGCCTTGTTCCAGTCACCTGGTACACGACCGGACCGCCAACATTTATTGAAAAGTAGGTACAGCAGGCTTGCAGTGACGCCTTCGCCTACCTTGAGCATTTCAGCAGATATCCTGTGGTATCCCGCAGCTTTACCCGTGTTTATACTTTTCATTGCATACCGTATCTCTTCCATACTTATATTACTTTCACAATTATCTTCCTCATTCGCTACTATATTCCTAGTTTCACTTTCTCCTCGTTCAAACAAATTCTCAAAATACACCTTCCATTGATCCAAAACTTCCCCATGCTCTCTTATAATATTTCCATTTACATCCCTTATCACACCAACTTTCGAGTCTCCTGCTTTGCCTCGGGCTGTTCTAACCAAGTGCCAGAATAATTTGATATTGGCCCGAAAATGCTGCGAAAACTTTCTATCAACTTTATCCTTAGATTCTTCTTTCTTTCTTCTCACTGTCTCTTTAACTTTATATTTCAACCTGTCATACTTTTCTTTTACTATCCTGTCATTTACAGTCACACTACCTTGTATCCTTTTGTTGGCTCTTATGGCCAGCAAGTCTATCCATGCTTTGCGCTTTTCCGCGACCACACTACTTACTTCCTGATCCCACCATTCATTACATATCTTCTTAACATGCTTCCCCTTGCTTACGCCACACACTTGTGTAGCTGTCTCTATTACTCCATTCTTAAACTCTTTCCGAAATTCTTCTATCTCGCAATCATCTTCCTCAAACAATTCTTTAAATCTTTCTTCCAATGCTTCTTTATACTGACTACGTACATTCTCTTCTTCAAATCTTTCAACTTTCACTCTTTCTATGGCAGGTGAGTGTATGCGAGGACGATGGCGCCATTTTGTGATTAGGCCTGCTATGCGGTTAACTACCAAAAATGGTCAGTACCCACGTTTAAGCCTCGGTACACTCTAGTATCTTTCACTTTTGCTTTCAATCGTTCTTCTATCACAACAAAATCTATCATACTTCGGTCTGTCTGCCTTTGCCATGTATACATATGATTCATCTTGTGACTAAACATAGTCTTTGTCACCACAAGCATTCTCTCCATACATATATCCAGTAAACTTTCACCATTTTCATTCACCCTCTCGTCACCAAATCATAACTTAAAGATAACAGACGTGTTATTATAGAGCGGCATATCCAAAAACTACGATTTTCCTACCTAAAAAATTTACTCAGATACCGTCAAGAAAATCGGTGTATCGTATATACAGATGAGAGCTACACCTTAACTAATCATGTGCAAAACAAAGGATGGGGTAATAAAGATGGACCACCTTTAAAGAGAAACCTGTCGAAAGGACAAAGAATTATCATTGTGCATGCTGGTTCAGAACAAGTTTTCATACCTAACGCACTATTGACATACAAAGCAAATAGTGTTTCTGGTGATTACCACTCTAACATGAACGCAGAAAACTATGAAAAGTGGCTAAAAGAACGTCTAGTACCGAAAGGACAGTGGCAGATCTCCATACATCAAAATGTCTGAAATTAAATTGAAGCGCTCAGTAATAAAAAATATATAAAAAAATTCGGCGTGAGTAACAGAGTCTATAAATTATTCTATTTTCACTCGGGAAAGCCGGAAAAAGAAGATATCGGTGTTTAATGTTTAGTTAAGAATGAACAATGTGGGTACGTTTGAATTATCAAAGGCATTATGTCAGATTGACATCTAAACGCAGAACTATTCTGTAGCCTCTACCTGTCACAGCCAAAGTCAAAAGCAGAGCTGCACATTTTAAATCGATTTTATGTGAAATCGATATAACGTTAAAACGATGCTGTGACGTTTTTATTTGATTTAAAAGTTGTTTTGCAACAAAAGAATTAGCTTATTTATATAATGTTGATTAACAATTAATTAACTGCATTTTAATTATTACATTTTAAACCAAACCAACCCTATAAAGGTCGATCATATCGATTACTTATTTAATAATCGATACGCATCAATGTCAAACGTCTATCCCTGTCACACCATTATCTATGGCAACAATCAAATAATAAAGTAAGTACCTAGTTCGTAATCAATTGGAATGCTTTTTATCATCATAAAATAATCCGGCTTTATCGAGACAAAGTGAAAATATAAAAAATATTAGAAAAATAAACAATTTGTTTTGTTCATATGAAGTTTAAGCTCGCCACAACAAACCCAGACCTAATTCTGCCATTGTTATTTCCACCTAACTCTGTGGTTGTGCTTGATAATGCCTCATACATAACATTCAAAATGACAGAGCCCCAAATTCTGATTCCAAAAAAATAGAAATGTAGAGATGGCTGACAGAAAAAATATAGCTTTTAATCAAGATATGAAAAAATTGAACTGTATCATTTGAAATTAAACTACAGTTTACGGATTTTATCGCGTTGTATTGGTTTCACTAAGTTATTTTATTTGAAACTAAAGATCTAGAAACTATTTTTTTTAATTTATTACTAGCCGACGTTTCCAATTCTTTACAGAATTCATGGTCACGGCAGACTGAGGTGATATTTGTCTTTTTCTTGAATGTATAAGTTATCTCAAAGTACCCGAACATTTTTCAACTAAGTACTGGTGTTACTATTTACGCAGAATGAGCTCACAGTGTCCTTAGGTCTTTTGGTGACTTTGTCCTTCTTGGGTTTCATTAGCCTTATGACAGGGTCCCAAGCTGGAGGAACATTCCAACCATCTTCCCTATTGAAATTAGGGTGTTTTTTAATTTCAATAGCCTCTCGTATCATCCTTGGAAGAAAACGATGTTCTTTTGCGAGTATCTGTGGTTCATCAAATCGCAGGTAGTGGTTGGGTCCTTGTTCCACATGTTCACACACAGCAGACTTTGTTGAGCGTTTATGTTTTATGTCAGTTATATGTTCTTTGAGTCGAATGCCTATGCTTCTCTTGGTTTGTCCAATGTATGAGAGCCCACATTCACAGTCAATTTTGTAGACACCGGCCTCTTGCAAGGGTAACTGACACTTGACAGATGGTAATAATTGACTTATCTTCGTTGGCGGCTTGTAGTAAGTTTTGATAGAAGCCTGCTTCAAGATGTAGCCAATTTTGTCGGTCACGCCCTTGATGTATGGGAGGACAGCAGGTTGTCTTTCTACTGTGGCTGGTTTTTCTTTCTTCTGGGATCTGTGACAGTGGCGCGGCGGTCGGAGCTTGTTGTCTTGCAGAACTTGCCTGACATGTTGAAGCTCAGCGTCCAGGTGTTTCTTGTCACAGATCCCGCGCAGATGTAATAACTTAGTGAAACCAATACAACGCGATAAAATCCGTAAACTGTAGTTTAATTTCAATGTGTAACATTCGCGTAAACCCAAGAAGATACTATGTATCATTTGATTAAAAAAAATAAAGAAAAATATATCTGTTACAAGATTGACGACATACTTCAGCCATATGGCATAAAAGTTCTTCGATTGCCACCATATCATCCTGAACTAAACCACATAGAAAATGTGTGGGGAATTTAAAAAAATTATATTGCTTCACATAATGTCGACCAAAATGTGACGGAAATAATGAAACTCATAAATGAACGTTTAAGTCAAATTGATGAAGGGATGTGGGCTAATACTTGTCAACATGTACAAAAGAAAGAAGAAGAATACTATAGACATTTTGACATGGATTCAGAAATCATAATTAACCTTGGTGAGAGCAGTGAATCCGAAAATTCATCATTTGATTTTTCAAGTAGCGATTCAGAATAATGTTCAATAAATAAACATTAAATTACGAAATAACTGTTCTTTTTTTAAACCCGTATATAACCCATAAATAACTGTATATGTATTTGTACCCGACTGTATCTCTTGTCACGCACACAAAGTCACTGTATATGTACAAGGTTTACCCACACATAGGGCCGCGCGCACAACTGAGTTGAACTATCTATACCTCATTAAGAAATTGAACCACAACGACAGTAATAGTCGGTACTATACAAAGATACTCTATAATAGCGTTCTGTTGCACAAACTAATTAATGTCCCAGAACAAACAAAGAGTTTAATATCCGTACAAATGACACTCGGCACACAGTCTTCCTACCAACAACCTTTGTCATTTGTTACTCGGGTAAATAATACAGTATAGTATAGTCGCATTACTTGTTTATATTTTCATAATATACTTAACAAATATTCGTAGGATAGCAACGATTCCACGGGCACAAACAACCAGTACATATAAACGAAACAAACGTATGAGAACATATGAAGACCGTGTTAAATAAAGGAAGGTAAGTGAGACACGACGGGAGAGTGGTATTCGAGGCCTAAAGGATAAAATAAAAGCTACAAGTACTTGCGAATATGGAACCTCCAATTTTCGATTCCGAAAATGTTTATTAGTACGAGGCTAAACTGCTATAGGGATGTCAACGGGCGAACGTGACGAATTTAGCTAAAAACGCACGTAGACAATTAACCCTAGGCTGACGTCTGCAGTGATACATGAACCGAGCCCCCAAAGGACGATGGAAATAAAGCGGACCCGAATAAACACCAAGTTCATATACATTTTCTTACCTTTTTCCCTCGCTTAACAAAATTGGATGAGATAATACGTCCGTATTTGTATCAGGAGTCGTCTTGAGTAAGTAAATCGCATCGTTGATCTATAAGCTTAGGCTTCCAGTTTAAATTTAAATCGTATTATGTAGTATTTTAAACAAGTATATAATCATTAAATTCAAATTACTGGCCTCAGGTTTAGCGTCAGTATAAAATCTAATAATTCGACAAAATTAATTCGTATAACATCAGACACTTCGAGCCTATTAAAGTAATACATTTCAGCGAAAAAGTATTCTAAGGAGGAACACGTGTCGCAGCCAAAAATTTAAAAGAATTTGGGAATTTCCATAACATAAATCTTAGTAGCGTCTAATTACATGGATCGAGCTCTCTCCGCTCTTTTTTGAGTAAACTTATGGCGGTCATGCATCATGATGTTTTTATGAAAAAATAGCTGCGCATCCCCGAAAAAACCCTTGGAATTATAAAATAAGTAAGACACAAAATGTTACTTTTATTAATATTTCATCAGCTGAAGAGTGCCTTTATACTCTGTAATAACGTGAAGGCCCCTTCACGAGCTGCTGTTAGATATATCTGAAATCATTTTACGTAGAGCAAAGCTGTGCACAGTGCAGTTATTGGCGGCTTTATGGTTCAGAGAATACAGTCCGTCACATACAGTTTATAGTAGCTTTGGTGCGCGGGGGCTACGCAGCGAAGCGGCTCACTTGAGCACAGACTGTGTGTTCAACTCTAGGACCCTCATACTTGGAGAAAAATAAACTGAGCAAATAATAGCCGCCAACTCCAACGTAGAAAAATTATTTCGAGGGCAAACTTTCGAAGTGGCGGCTCGTTCAAAGGAGCGCTGGAGCGGTGAACTCCCAAAATTATAAAATATATGTATACAACTCATATAAACCTTTTCTATAAACATATTCAATATTTTAATACACACCTATTCTCTTTTCTACAATGCATATCCACAAATATACTCGTAGAGAAGTCCGGGGGAGTTTAGGAAAGCGATAGCTCTGGGTGGTATAGCCGGGTCTAGCCAAGTAGCGAGGACCATAGCGTGGCCCGGCATTACTAGAGGGAAGTGCATTTAGATGTGGTGGTTGGACGTAATCATGGATACATTGCCACTCAAATGGCTCTAATTTGATTTATATTCATTGACTCTAAATTTGCTAAAATTGTCTGTCAGTGGTGCTCGATCTGGCTTCTGTTATAACAGCAGCGTGTTGCAACAATCGGAAAGAACTCGTTACAGCCGGTTGACTATCTTAGTAGTCGTTGCGTTCGCGTTGACAAAAGTAAATCAATTTGTTAGACTGTAACTTACTAGTATTAGTCCATGCGCGGTTTAGATCTACGTAGTTTAAGTTTACGTCGTTGGTGGCAGTTGGTTTCAAAATCAGTTTTGGCTGTACTGGTAGAAAAGATGAATAGTAAATAATTGAAAGTTGCGTTATTAACATCCTTATTCTTGAGCAGAGAGCCAAGCACCAAGTGAAGTTGTAAAATAATTTGATAATCACTTAAGATTTCGATGTACGGATATTGAATCATTCTGAAAAGAACAGGGTCTGCATTCAGTGGGTATACCATGCGAAGAATCCTTGTAAAATTCAGTTGGTAGATAAGTTCGCGTGTGTGACGCGCGGCCCGTGAGTGGCGCGCATCCAGTGCGCGGTTTTGAGGTGCCTCTTAATCGGTATAGCTACAGCCCTTAACACTTTCTGGTAATGAAATTTAAGGTAGTTTATTAAGGGAGTTTGTTTATAGAATGTTGAGTGATATGTTTTATGATGGAAGAAGGATGACTGGACCATGAATTGATTAGCGATCAATCGATCAGAAAATAGAAATGACATCACTATGTTCTTTAAAATGTCAGGGTCATGACGGGTTAGTCGAAATATGTACCAGCTTATTGAGTGAAGAGAAGGCCAGACGGCGGTAATTTATGTAGAACTCGATGAGAATTATCCTCATAGACTCGATAGATGAGTAACACCATTCGCAGGCCCCTATACTATTTCAGTAGCCTTTGATACAATCACAGCAGGATCAGATAACCTTTGCATCAACTCGGACCATGAGCAAGTTGACCACGAAGTTCAAATTCACGCTGATCAGGACAGCTCATAACGATAGGTTTGAATAGAAGCTACACCGTCAACCTGCAATCATGGCCAACGTTTATATGAAAATGTAATAGCGATAGATAGAATAGGCCTGTGTCCACTAAGAATAAATAGGTTTGATTGTAGTATCTATAGATTCATTATGATTTTAAGTTGTCAATAAAGTTTATTATTTATTATAGAAGGTAAGATTAATGATAATTTTAGGATTCTAAAACTAAAAATAATGTATTTATTCTTGTGACAGTGAACACCAATCGGAGAGCATTACATCTAACAGTGCGTCCGACAATCAAGTTGTTGACGTTGACGAAATATAACTATAACGTCAAACTTTGTACCTGTTCGAATATAATAAAATAAAACTGGGTACACCAGAGCAGACTTCATTCACGGTTTGTTTTGTTTTGCACTTTGTGATATCACACAACCGCCATAATGGTTTTACAGCGTTTTCGTATCAAATTCAATAGGTTTTTCAAAAGCCGTCATTAGTAAATTTGCTGATCGATTTTTGAAGAAAACAAATCGGTTATTTTAGTTTAGCATTTAATAAACAAACATCGCTAGTTACATTTTAGGACACAAGCCTAATAAGCCGCGGCTCGCTTTCGATATGAATTATAACTCTACAGAGTCGGAGTCTGAAGATAATGCTAATCAGGACTGTAAGAAACTTACCAATAAGTTCCATATACTAACAAGAACACATCTAGATTGGAATAGATTGATATATGAAATATAATAAATAATGTAATATTTAATAAAGTATGTACAACGCTTAATGTAATGTTTATGATAATATTATTAGAATTAATATCATGTTAATATTATGTAATGTTTATATAACAATACATGACTCGAAATTACTATTTTACGCCCACATAGATCACATGGCTAATAAGGCATCTCGAGCTTTGGAATCCGTTATGCGAATGTCAAACAATTTTAATGAGGTGAAAACCTTTAAAATCTTATATTGTACATATGTGCTATATAAGATTTTAGACATTTTGGAATACCCCGGTTAAGTATGGAACCCTTAGATATGATGTTTCTATTAATAGACTAGAACACACACAACGCAGATTTATTAAATACTTGTGCTATCGGTGTAAAATCACCTACAGATCAGAATTTAAAAAAATTATATTGCTTCACATAATGTCGACCAAAATGTGACGGAAATAATGAAACTCATAAATGAACGTTTAAGTCAAATTGATGAAGGGATGTGGGCTAATACTTGTCAACATGTACAAAAGAAAGAAGAAGAATACTATAGACATTTTGACATGGATTCAGAAATCATAATTAACCTTGGTGAGAGCAGTGAATCCGAAAATTCATCATTTGATTTTTCAAGTAGCGATTCAGAATAATGTTCAATAAATAAACATTAAATTACGAAATAACTGTTCTTTTTTTAAACCCGTATATAACCCATAAATAACTGTATATGTATTTGTACCCGACTGTATCTCTTGTCACGCACACAAAGTCACTGTATATGTACAAGGTTTACCCACACATAGGGCCGCGCGCACAACTGAGTTGAACTATCTATACCTCATTAAGAAATTGAACCACAACGACAGTAATAGTCGGTACTATACAAAGATACTCTATAATAGCGTTCTGTTGCACAAACTAATTAATGTCCCAGAACAAACAAAGAGTTTAATATCCGTACAAATGACACTCGGCACACAGTCTTCCTACCAACAACCTTTGTCATTTGTTACTCGGGTAAATAATACAGTATAGTATAGTCGCATTACTTGTTTATATTTTCATAATATACTTAACAAATATTCGTAGGATAGCAACGATTCCACGGGCACAAACAACCAGTACATATAAACGAAACAAACGTATGAGAACATATGAAGACCGTGTTAAATAAAGGAAGGTAAGTGAGACACGACGGGAGAGTGGTATTCGAGGCCTAAAGGATAAAATAAAAGCTACAAGTACTTGCGAATATGGAACCTCCAATTTTCGATTCCGAAAATGTTTATTAGTACGAGGCTAAACTGCTATAGGGATGTCAACGGGCGAACGTGACGAATTTAGCTAAAAACGCACGTAGACAATTAACCCTAGGCTGACGTCTGTAGTGATACATGAACCGAGCCCCCAAAGGACGATGGAAATAAAGCGGACCCGAATAAACACCAAGTTCATATACATTTTCTTACCTTTTTCCCTCGCTTAACAAAATTGGATGAGATAATACGTCCGTATTTGTATCAGGAGTCGTCTTGAGTAAGTAAATCGCATCGTTGATCTATAAGCTTAGGCTTCCAGTTTAAATTTAAATCGTATTATGTATTATTTTAAACAAGTATATAATCATTAAATTCAAATTACTGCCCTCAGGTTTAGCGTCAGTATAAAATCTAATAATTCGACAAAATTAATTCGTATAACATCAGACACTTCGAGCCTATTAAAGTAATACATTTCAGCGAAAAAGTATTCTAAGGAGGAACACGTGTCGCAGCCAAAAATTTAAAAGAATTTGGGAATTTCCATAACATAAATCTTAGTAGCGTCTAATTACATGGATCGAGCTCTCTCCGCTCTTTTTTGAGTAAACTTATGGCGGTCATGCATCATGATGTTTTTATGAAAAAATAGCTGCGCATCCCCGCAAAAACCCTTGGAATTATAAAATAAGTAAGACACAAAATGTTACTTTTATTAATATTTCATCAGCTGAAGAGTGCCTTTATACTCTGTAATAACGTGAAGGCCCCTTCACGAGCTGCTGTTAGATATATCTGAAATCATTTTACGTAGAGCAAAGCTGTGCACAGTGCAGTTATTGGCGGCTTTATGGTTCAGAGAATACAGTCCGTCACATACAGTTCATAGTAGCTTTGGTGCGCGGGGGCTACGCAGCGAAGCGGCTCACTTGAGCACAGACTGTGTGTTCAACTCTAGGACCCTCATACTTGGAGAAAAATAAACTGAGCAAATAATAGCCGCCAACTCCAACGTAGAAAAATTATTTCGAGGGCAAACTTTCGAAGTGGCGGCTCGTTCAAAGGAGCGCTGGAGCGGTGAACTCCCAAAATTATAAAATATATGTATACAACTCATATAAACCTTTTCTATAAACATATTCAATATTTTAATACACACCTATTCTCTTTTCTACAATGCATATCCACAAATATACTCGTAGAGAAGTCCGGGGGAGTTTAGGAAAGCGATAGCTCTGGGTGGTATAGCCGGGTCTAGCCAAGTAGCGAGGACCATAGCGTGGCCCGGCATTACTAGAGGGAAGTGCATTTAGATGTGGTGGTTGGACGTAATCATGGATACATTGCCACTCAAATGGCTCTAATTTGATTTATATTCATTGACTCTAAATTTGCTAAAATTGTCTGTCAGTGGTGCTCGATCTGGCTTCTGTTATAACAGCAGCGTGTTGCAACAATCGGAAAGAACTCGTTACAGCCGGTTGACTATCTTAGTAGTCGTTGCGTTCGCGTTGACAAAAGTAAATCAATTTGTTAGACTGTAACTTACTAGTATTAGTCCATGCGCGGTTTAGATCTACGTAGTTTAAGTTTACGTCGTTGGTGGCAGTTGGTTTCAAAATCAGTTTTGGCTGTACTGGTAGAAAAGATGAATAGTAAATAATTGAAAGTTGCGTTATTAACATCCTTATTCTTGAGCAGAGAGCCAAGCACCAAGTGAAGTTGTAAAATAATTTGATAATCACTTAAGATTTCGATGTACGGATATTGAATCATTCTGAAAAGAACAGGGTCTGCATTCAGTGGGTATACCATGCGAAGAATCCTTGTAAAATTCAGTTGGTAGATAAGTTCGCGTGTGTGACGCGCGGCCCGTGAGTGGCGCGCATCCAGTGCGCGGTTTTGAGGTGCCTCTTAATCGGTATAGCTACAGCCCTTAACACTTTCTGGTAATGAAATTTAAGGTAGTTTATTAAGGGAGTTTGTTTATAGAATGTTGAGTGATATGTTTTATGATGGAAGAAGGATGACTGGACCATGAATTGATTAGCGATCAATCGATCAGAAAATAGAAATGACATCACTATGTTCTTTAAAATGTCAGGGTCATGACGGGTTAGTCGAAATATGTACCAGCTTATTGAGTGAAGAGAAGGCCAGACGGCGGTAATTTATGTAGAACTCGATGAGAATTATCCTCATAGACTCGATAGATGAGTAACACCATTCGCAGGCCCCTATACTATTTCAGTAGCCTTTGATACAATCACAGCAGGATCAGATAACCTTTGCATCAACTCGGACCATGAGCAAGTTGACCACGAAGTTCAAATTCACGCTGATCAGGACAGCTCATAACGATAGGTTTGAATAGAAGCTACACCGTCAACCTGCAATCATGGCCAACGTTTATATGAAAATGTAATAGCGATAGATAGAATAGGCCTGTGTCCACTAAGAATAAATAGGTTTGATTGTAGTATCTATAGATTCATTATGATTTTAAGTTGTCAATAAAGTTTATTATTTATTATAGAAGGTAAGATTAATGATAATTTTAGGATTCTAAAACTAAAAATAATGTATTTATTCTTGTGACAGTGAACACCAATCGGAGAGCATTACATCTAACAGTGCGTCCGACAATCAAGTTGTTGACGTTGACGAAATATAACTATAACGTCAAACTTTGTACCTGTTCGAATATAATAAAATAAAACTGGGTACACCAGAGCAGACTTCATTCACGGTTTGTTTTGTTTTGCACTTTGTGATATCACACAACCGCCATAATGGTTTTACAGCGTTTTCGTATCAAATTCAATAGGTTTTTCAAAAGCCGTCATTAGTAAATTTGCTGATCGATTTTTGAAGAAAACAAATCGGTTATTTTAGTTTAGCATTTAATAAACAAACATCGCTAGTTACATTTTAGGACACAAGCCTAATAAGCCGCGGCTCGCTTTCGATATGAATTATAACTCTACAGAGTCGGAGTCTGAAGATAATGCTAATCAGGACTGTAAGAAACTTACCAATAAGTTCCATATACTAACAAGAACACATCTAGATTGGAATAGATTGATATATGAAATATAATAAATAATGTAATATTTAATAAAGTATGTACAACGCTTAATGTAATGTTTATGATAATATTATTAGAATTAATATCATGTTAATATTATGTAATGTTTATATAACAATACATGACTCGAAATTACTATTTTACGCCCACATAGATCACATGGCTAATAAGGCATCTCGAGCTTTGGAATCCGTTATGCGAATGTCAAACAATTTTAATGAGGTGAAAACCTTTAAAATCTTATATTGTACATATGTGCTATATAAGATTTTAGACATTTTGGAATACCCCGGTTAAGTATGGAACCCTTAGATATGATGTTTCTATTAATAGACTAGAACACACACAACGCAGATTTATTAAATACTTGTGCTATCGGTGTAAAATCACCTACAGATCAGAAGAATATTTGAAAATCTGCTCAAAATTCCACCTATTGCCACTAGTTACACGACGAGATATCGCCGATGTTATTTATCTGTCGAACACCATATCTGGACAGTGCTCAATCACACCTCGTGCGATTCCAACGCGTTCTTGGCGTAACTTAGAGTAAACAAGTAACCGGTTTTCTATCGGCCGGCGCGCGCTCGCGACGCCCGGCCGACTATTGTGTGTGCTTAGTTAATTAACTATTTATTGCGAATGGATTGCGAGCCAGATTACAATAGCTCGGGTGGTGACCTAGTTCACGATGAAATTATATTAGATGCACAAGTTAATGATGACCTTACACATTATTCAGATGAGGAGAATATGCAAAATCAAAACAAACGCACCTGTGTGAATGACAGTGGTGGTTTGTGGCAGAAAGTCACAAGGCAGGCTAAACGAAAATCTGTTCAGGATAATATTGGATCTCAAGAAATGCATATACAGATATCTATCTATGCAAAGGACAAGCTGCCGAAACAATTTGCATTAGCAAGATTACTAAATGAAAATGGCATGCGCGGTATAATTAAAGTAAAATATGTTAACCCTTTCAAATTATTAGTTACCTTTGACAACGAAACCAATGCAGATCATTTTATATCTTGCACTGCATTTGATGAGCTTGGTTGGCGCAGGCAGAAAACGTGGGAGGTTGGCCTGTCTTATGGTATCGTCAAAGATATCGACTTAGATCTTTCGGAGGAAGACCTTATGAAACATGTTCAGTCTGACAAAATCATTGTAGCTGTAAAGCGGCTTAATAGACGGGATGAACAGGGCTGGACACCGAGCGAGTCCATAAGAGTAGCGTTTAAAGGTTCATCTTTACCTAGCTATATCTACCTATGGGAGCTGAGAATTAATGTCTCACCGTACATATTCCCAGTATCGCAATGTTCAAGATGCTGGAGATTCGGCCATACATCAAAACTGTTTCCCTCGAATAAGCCTCTATGCCCGAAGTGCGGGAACAAGGATCACTCAAATTGCGAAACGACACATTATAAATGCATCAACTGCTCAGGAAGACATATGGCACTTTCCAGGGAGTGCCCTGTTTTTAAAAAAGAAAGGCGTATTCGGGAAATTATGGCGGATTTCGGATGCACGTACCAAAAAGCTCTAAACATCTACGTCGCACCAAGTCCTACTAGACAAGAGGACACCAAACCAGAGCTACAAAACACGAGCACATGTAACGCGACCCTCAGTAGCAGTACCAATATCATTGGTGGACAAGATCGCGACACGTTACTGCACGCTGTAACGTCCATGTGGAAGGAGTCGAGCCAAGCCAATGTTTCCCAAAATACTATTCCTCCAAAAACACACAAGAAGAATAAGAAGAAGAAAAAGATTCCAATTCGTCTGTCAAACAACGTCACAGCTGATATGTCCGTTACAAACTCAAAAGAATCAGCCGATAATCTCCAAACTGAATCATTAGAATTTTGCAATGTCGACACCTCCTCTTCTGCTCCTGTCAGCAATAATGATCACAGCAAGCCTTCAATTAAAGACTTATGGCAGAACCTAAAATATATAATAAATAGCGCTAAACAAGAATTGATTATAAAATTTAAAGATTGGTTAAAGATAATCACAGATTGGCTAGATACATTTTTCCGTAATCTAATACCTGACACTGCTACAATCATGAGTTTGTTTGTGTCGCCTAATGGATAAAGTTAGTAACAAAATAACAAAGCTGAATATTATACAATGGAATGCTCGCAGTATTAAGCCTAAGTTATTGTTATTTGAACAGTTATTAATCCAAGAACATGTGCACATCGCTGTGGTAAGTGAGACTTGGCTTGATACACATTTTAATATAAATAATTACCGCATTTTTCATCAGGATAGGGACTCCTCTTATGGAGGAGTAGCCGTATTAGTACACACTTGAATTCAAGTTCAATTTGTCGAGATACCTGACAATAACTTGGCCTTGGAAATTATCCATGTCAAACTGTTTAATTGTAGCCAGTTAGAACATGTTATAGGTGTTTACTGTCCACCAAACATTATTACAAATAATCATACTTGGGATTATGTATTTTCTATTTCTAGGAGGAAATCGGCCATCTTGGGAGACGTAAATGGCCATCATTCAAATTGGTCTCACAAAACTGACACTAGGGGTTCGCAAATCTTAGACTCGATACTAGATTTCCACTACATGATTTTAAATGATGGTACACCTACTCGATTTCAGCTTGTTGATGGTATCTTGAGACAATCGACTCCTGATTTATCGGTCATATCGTCTGACATGGCTTTAAGCTTTGATTGGCGAGTCACTAACGAATCATTGGGTAGTGACCACTTAGTTATAAAAATCTCTACTTCGTTTAGTACAGAAATACAGCATCAAAAAAGAAGGAATTTTAAGAAGGCTGACTGGCATCAATATCGGTCGTATCTTAAGGAGAGATTTGATTGTCTCAATTTTCGATCAACGGATAACCCTCAGATGGCTTACAACACTTTCGTCAATCTATTAGATGAGGCTTCAGAAAATTTTATTCCTTATGTAAAATATAATAATATAGCCCCTTCCAACAAATTCCATTCGAAACCTTACTGGAATCCGGAACTGTCAAGGTCAGTCGCAAATCGTCGCCTTGCACTGGCTACGTTCAGAAGAAACCCAACACCATCAAACTACATCGCGCTTAAAAACAAAATTAGTATTTCCCAAAGGCTTATTAGACAGGCTAAAAGACATATGTGGCAAAAGTTCTGCTCATCAGTAGATGGGAGCACGTCTGTCAGTGACTTGTGGAATAAAATGAAATGGATAAAGGGCTATAAATCAAATAAAAATTACTTGGATCCGGATAAAGTAATGGGCCTTTTACACAGTCTCACCCCTGATTACGTTTCCCAGGATGACCCGATATTTTCGTCCCAAAATGTTATGTTAGCTACAGAAATTACTCTCCCAGAAATTAATAAAAGTATAAAATCTAAAGATACTGCCCCCGGTTGTGACGAAATCTCGTTCAGTATGATTAAAAATCTCCCCGATAACGCTAAAACATATTTGGTTAAATTATATAATACTTTTCTTTCAACTAGTTTTGTCCCAAATCAGTGGCGCCACATCAGAATTGTTCCTATCCCGAAACATGGAAGAGACCCCAACTCAATCGCAGCCTTGAGACCTATTGCGTTAATGTCATGCCTTTGCAAAATTTTTCACACAGTTTTACAGAAACGAATAGAATGGCATTTCGAAAAAAAATATATGTTTTCGAGCGATACGTTTGGGTTTAGGAAATGCAGGTCATGCCTTGACAATTTGAGCCGCCTGGTTACTAGGATCCAATCAAGTTTTTGTCGTAACTGCGTTACGGTTGGCTGTTTTCTCGATGTAGATAACACATACAACAACAAAGACATCAATCAACTATTAGCAAAGTTTGATAACTTTGGAGTCGGCAAACAAATGTGCAGCTATCTCTGGCAGTTCCTTCGAGGCGGCAAACTTCAAATAAAATAAATACGTGGACTTGCGCAGGGTGACCCGCTACCTCCCTTGCTGTTTAACGTAGCCACTATAGATATATGTCGATTAATGAGCTCCGATAACATTTACATATCCCAGTTTGCTGATGATTTTGTGATTGGTTGTATGAATAAAAACCTATTTAATGCTGCCGACCAATTACAGTTAGCAGTGAATGGTATGGCAATGAAATTGGCTGATATAGGCCTTGAGATTTCACCTTCCAAAATTAAAATATGTATATTTAAAAAGGGTCGTAATTACCAAAATATTAATATTAAAATAAATAATTCAGTTTTACAAACAGTCGACAATGTTAAATATCTAGGATTTTGGCTCGACTCTTCACTAAGATGGGCAAAACATATTAATGAACTTTATGAAAAAGCTTCAAAATTTTTAGGTATTCTCAAATTTTTGGCAGGATCAAATTGGGGTGTTCATCCCAAACATTTGAGAAAAATGTATTTTAGTCTATTAAGAAGCCGTTTGGATTATGCTTGCTTCTTATATGGTGATAGTAGTCAATGTCATTTATATAAATTAGATAAAGTACAAAATCAGGCGATGCGCATAATTGGCGGCTTCATTAAATCAACTCCCATTCACGTGATGGGCAGTGAACTCAGCATTCCACCGTTACACGTACGGAGGTGCTATTTGGCGGGTAAATTCTTACTTAAAAGCAAATCGTTATCGAGTAATATTATAATTAATAACTTATTAGACACTTTATTTAATTTAATTCGTTCATGGAGTAGAAAAAACAAACCAATTTTAATTTTAATGCACGAACACTCAAAAGATGTGCAGATTCACTGTAGTCAAAATTTAAAAATGTTTACTAACTGTATATGGATGAGTTACATTGATATTTCAAAAAATATTAAAAGTGACATTGACACTATAGCCAAACCCAAGAAACAGCATCAACCTAATGTTATAATAAATCTTTGTTCTACATATTTGAATTCACTATATCTTAATTCCTATCAGATATTTACAGACGGGTCCAAAGAAAAGGGTGAGATTGGAGCAGCTTTTTTTGATCCCCAACAGCAGACGTTTGCGACTTTTAAAATTTCGCCTAATGTATCAATCATGTATGCGGAACTTATAGCTATCAGTGAGGCTTTGTCGTATGTTCGATACATAAGTTATGAAAAATTAGTCATTTTAACCGACTCCAAAAGTGCCCTCCAACATATAGCTCGGTGTACCTCGACTTTTCGAGGCACTCCGCTAGCTTATACAATAATTAATCAAATTTTAGAGCTAGAAAAAAGCTGCAAGTCGATAAGACTTCAGTGGATTCCCTCCCACATTGGCATAGCCGCTAACGAAAAGGCGGATTCACTTGCCAAACAAGCCTGCTCCCAGGGTATCTCTCTCACAATCCCACCCTATTTTTCGGACTGCTTATATATAGTTAAGAAATTTTGCTACAAAACATGGCGCGAATATTTTGACCAAAGGTCAGTAGAACGCGGTATCTGGTACAAAACCATTCAGCCAGAACCACTAACCATTCCTTGGATTAATAACTGTACATTGAGCAGACAAAACTGTGTAACAGCTATGAGGTTGCGGTCCGGTCACATTCCGTCAAAGAAGTTCAAGTTCCTTATGGGAATAGCACCATCTCCGAAATGTGAATCATGTGCATTGGTAGAAGACGTACAACATATTTTGACGGAATGTGTCCGTAACGAGCAACTTCGATGCCAGCTATTAGGCCTAAGACATTGTGAGGTAGGGTTATGCAACAGCATTCTGACTAACCCAATGTCAAACGAAGCTAGAGGACTATATAAATTATATTATAAGTTTATACATAATGTATAATATTAAAATGTAGCTATGATGGAGCGACATAGTCGTAAATGGACTAAGCTCCGTAAATAAAGAAAAAAAAAAAAAACCATATCTGGACCCATTGACTGTCCGGATCTACTGGGTAAAATACTATTTACTTAATGTTCCAACCAGGGCTGTAACTGCTGTAAGACACTACGCTCCTAATCATCTTCCATTAGCATCTACAAATTCCCGGCAGAATTCGTTTGTGTGGCGAGCGAGTAATATTCTAAATAAACAATGTAAACATGAATTTGATATTTTTGTCGCAATGTGAAAACGGTGAGACGATTACTGAGCTTGGTTTTTTTTAATAACCACAAAACTTTTGAATTGTTATTAACCTTTAATGATTTTGTTTATATGTCCACATATCTATTATATACTGTGCAGCATGCATGTGCAATTTTACATATCCGCGAAGACCTGTAATTGGCTAACTGTGGCTTAATTTTTTTACGTTGTATTTTGTTGCTTTTGCTATTGGTATAATAAATAAATAATAAGTCTAGCTTAGTTATAAGAAGCTTACCATGAAAATAACTGTTTGATAATGTTAGTTTGATTTGAGATGAATTCCCGGTGGTTAAATATAAAGATGTCAACTAGGTGAACGAATTTAAAAAAAAATTGATTATGTAGTTAAATCGCTTGACCTCACATATACATTAAGATTATAATATTGGTACTAATTATTATTATAAGATGGCAATGTTACAATAATTTATTATTTCCAAGGTTAAATTATGTATGCTCATGTACTAGAATTTGTCGTATGGACTTCAATTGAATTTAACTTGTAACTTTCTTCCCCCCTTTTTTTTTTTTGATGTCGCGAAGGGACTCGCTTTTCGCAGGATGGCCGAGCTGTTAGCGTCTGTATTTTATATTATACCTTTTTATTATCTGGCAGCATTTTATTTTCGCAATTTGTCAGAATTCAGTTTTTATTAACTGGCAACACCGAACCGCTCTTATTGGTCCGTGGTTTCAATTGGCGCATATCGAACCAATCAGAGCGAGGCACGCGTTGTGGCGGGGGTTTTAGTTGTTAGAAGAATTATGTCTAAGATAAGGCGGCATTCTGTCCATAGACTAATATATTATACCTGGAAAATTCTGTCGTCAAGCGGCCTCCAGTGAACACTAAAGGAAATTACGCGCGCCTTTACTTGGCGTTATTTTAAGGTAATAATGTGTATTTACCATTTTACCCTCATTTGCTATTTTTAATCTGAAGTGCTTAATATTATAAAATGTTGTGATATTATGAAGTAAATGTTTTCTGAACTATGTATGGAGTCTTTCTTTTACACTACTAACTGATATCATCTTCTTAAATTAATTTCTTTTTTGTTTTTATAATTAAATACTTACAAGAAAGTTTATACTTAATATAAATATTTTTTCTATGGGTAGAAGTTCCCCAATAGTTAGTACCTATTTAAAATAAACTGCTCCTATATTTATTCAATTTAATTCTTCTTCTAGTTTTATGATCTACCTACATTATTTCCTTCTCAACTTTCTATCCACCCATTTCATAGTTTCTCTCTGCTGACTTTACTCACACTGCCTTGCATTTCAGGTGCCTACGGGGTAGGTCTGTTCAAATGATGACTCGCAGAATGGCAGCTCTGGAGGACAAACTACAGACCACACTTAAGGAATTGGAATCCTCAAAAATCCTGTGTAACCAGCTGCTACATTAAAGAGAGAACAGCGAAGAAGAAGTAAAGAAAATAGTAGACAAGAATACTGAACTCGAGGCACAGTTGGCTGAAATGCACACACACCATCTCGAAATACTTGAGCAACATGAACAACTTCGATTGACAGTGTCCAACTTCCAACAGTGTATAGACACTCATGAAGAAGCTCTGAGACGTGTTGCTGAAGTAGAACGAGAATTAAGTTAAGCTCATAACACCATCTCTAACTTAGAAACTCTTAAACAGATACCGAATACCTGCAGTCTATATCATGAGTCGGTTAGTAGTGAGCCTGATCATGTGTGTATTAGGGAGCCTGTTGTGATAATAGACCTGACCAGGGACGATACCATTATTATGACACCCAGCTTTTCAAGTCACAAAAAACCTAAACGCTATATTAAAGTTAATAAACTAATTAAAATATGTCATAAATCTATGAAGAAATATAATGTGCATAGAGTTAATTGAAATCTCAGAAAGGAGCGCATTTATTTACTTGATCAACGATCTAAGTACTCTAGAAGTTTAGAACATAGTAGGGTAGTGTATGATATTGACACTCATCGCTTGAGGGAAGAGCTAGTACTTAGGGATAGCACCTTAAATGAAATATTTAACAAATATCAAGCTTTTCAACAAGAGCTGAGCATGCGTATAGTAGACTGGCAGGTGAGCTAGTAGACTTGGTGAGATGTAATGCAGAAATGTATGAGTCTCTGACCAATAAGCTCTCATGTCCTTGTGCTACCACTCACACTCCAACCCCAGCAGAGCCATTGAGTACCATACTACCTGAGAACTTTCTGATAATCAACAAAACCAATCCTCTTCTCAATCAAATATGATTAAATCTAGGTTTCCAACATCAACTAACAAAACCTACATTTTTTCTGATAGGCTAGGTCATAATTTTGGTAGTCTTCTCAGTGAGTATACGAATTAGTGTGTTATAAATTATTGTAGGCCAAGGGATAGTCACAGTAGTTTAGTTAATCAGATTAAGTTGCACCCCTTGGATGAGAGTAGTACGGCCATATTGTTGTTTGGTAAGTTTAACTGTAAAAAGACAGCATATCATAGAATGTGTTGAAATGTTATTAGACCTTTATTCCAGATTTAGTTGTAAATTTATTTTATGTGCTTTGCCATACACAAATGACTTAACACATACACAAAACATGCACATACACACATTAAATATGTTATTATATAATATAACTTGTCGTCATAGTGACGCAATATTGTTTTTTGACGCTAATAAATTTATTAGTAAAGGAGACCGACCACTGTATGGGACTTAGGCCTGGGCGTGAACAATTTAAAATTGAAATTACAATATTAATTTTCAATAGCCTAAACAAAGTAGAAAACATTATTCTTTGAAGTTTAGTACCAAGTCAGTTGAATAATAAAATAAAAGACATTGTTAAAAATAAATATTTATTTTCATTATTCACTCAGTTGGCATATTTTTTTCACACACTCCATACTCCTTATTTCTTATCGGCTAATAGCTATGACTAATAGAAGCGGAGTAGCACAATGTCGCTTACAAAAGCTAGTTAATCATATGATAACTTACTTCATGTGGGTAAATCCATTGTATAATAACATTTCTGATATGTCGCTCACGTTCTGTATCACTATTGTGGCTGTGAGACCTAATTCTCATCAGCGAAGTTCTACAGCAGACACATATTTGCCTGTGACGACCTGAATCAGAACTTGCAGCTTCTTATTATGGGTTTGCGATTTGTGGCATACGGGATATGTTTAATGCCATAGTCCAACAAGAATGACATATGTATTGGCTATGAGCCTCGATCTGTTGACAAACCAAAATAAACCATTGTAATGCATGTATTTATAATACCAATTTAATATTTGGATTAATAAACATGATTATGTGAGTAAGTTGTTGAAATGCCAAATACATACCAATTGCGGTGCAATCCATTGAAGTATTACTTGTCGTACTTCCACGAGATTGAGAATATATCTATCCGCTGTGTAATATTGGTACCACAATTGATGCAATTCATTGATTCATGATCATGAAGCGCGATTAGGTAATCCATTTTCAAGCGCAAGTTATCGTTCGAAGCGGGTACTGGGTCCGTAGGCAAGCCATGGTCGTCATGAGGAGAATATTCGAAGTCCATTTTAGAAAGCACAAGAAGAAAAAGAACAGCTAACATAAAATCAAATCACAATACGATCAAACGAAACGAACGCAAACCGAATGACGGTATCACGGTAATAGAATTGACAAGTTAATCAAGTGTTGCTGGAGTATAAAAATAAATACCCAACATAGGTACATTACTATTTTGATATTATTAAAAATAATATCATTATTTTACGTTATTTATGACTGTCGTCTAAAAATATATAAAAAATATCTCCGTTCTTTCAGGTTTCGGCAATCGCTTTAAAATGCGATTTTGTTAAACACTTTTTAACGATATTTTCCACCGATTTATACAAAATCCATTATTATTATGTGTTTATTTCCTACTACTGGATAGCGATCAATATTCATAATATATTAAAATAAAAACTTTGAGTAATTTACTTTTTTTTAAGACGATTGTTCACGTTCAAGCCAACTTTGGCCGGTCTCCTTTACTTTAACAAAAGGTACAATGTATCTGCCATTTTATATTAAGCGACAGATTGCTAAACTATTAGCATACAATTTACAGCAAGGCAGAGAGCCTTGTGTTGACAATTTATTTGATAGTGTTAGTACATGTACTAACAACGTTTTTATTGACACGTCTTGTGATTTAAACTCAAATTCAAATTCAAATTCAAATTCAAAGCGTTTATTGCGAACCAAGTGTACAAACATAGGTGTTCGGTTACAATTATGGTGCTTAAAACTTAGTGCCTTTTACAAGCATTGCAATATTATCTAAACAAAAATTACAAAATAGAAATTCACTTATAATAATTGCAACTAATACTTATATTTAAACAATACTTATTAATAATTATACCAGTAGCTATTGTTAGGTTGTTTTATTTATAATAACAAGTATAATATGTCGCTTGTGAGCATACATAGGTACTTACAATTAAATTAATGATAAAAATAATGTCTAATATCATAATGTTTCAGTCTAGGATGCTGGCAGTAATTTATTTATTTTATGTTTAGTAATTAGGTTTGGTCAATTTTTTATTTATTAAACTCCAAAATAGGACAATAGTTAGGCTGCAGTATTTGCATATAGTACACCAAAACATGCAGGGCCTATCTGGCAAAGAATTAGAGTTAAGTTTATTTCTAGAAAAATATGAATATTAACTGAACATTGGTTAAAGAACCATGAGCTTAAATCAATGTTACACAGTGCAGAGTTCGTACATAAGAATGCAAGCTATTAGAGGCGGTTCTCTCATAATAACGTCAAATTTATTAAAATGTAAGGAACGTAAAGATTTGTTCGGGGCCCGCCTGACCATCTGGCGGGCCAATACCCGTCGGAGGGTGGTGACGAGTGCTTTGGTGATGCCCCACCCTCCGACACACGGGTACATGGCGGAAGTCGAGGTGGTTTTTAGTGGAAACACCACATACTCCGGCTCTTATTTCCCCCAAGAGTCGGAGATCCGAAGGGATTTTCCACCTCGTAAAACAAAAAAGAAAATAAACAAAGACTTATATATAGTACCTCCTTCTAGTGACTATAATCTATTTGAGACTGTTATGGAAGATGCTATCAATAAAATTAAATGTAGTAATAAGAATATTATAGTATGTGGCGATTTTAATATTAATACTAGAGGACGCCAGCAGCTACGCCTGCATTCTTTTTAAATTTACCCGTTTTGGCCGATCCCGTGGGAATTTCGGGAAATCCCTTCTTAGTGCACCCCTACGGTCCCCAAGGAACATACATGCCAAATTTCAGCTTCCTATGCCCAACAGTTTCGGCTGTAGCGTGTCTGTCAGTCAGTCAGTAACGCAAGGATTTTATATATTAAGATTTTAGAGAATTCTTCACAGTGTATTATATTTCTGAATCTTTTCAAGTAATTTAATTTAAGTAACCTATTCTGTGAACCTACAAGAGTATCTGCAACATCTTCTACTTGTTTAGATAACATATTTAGTTCTTGTGCTGCCACTAACCTAGTAGTAATTAGTTCTCTCCCTTTTGATCACCGTGGACAGATAGCTAGTTTTCCCTGTTCAACATATGATAAATCACGTACAGTAGAATGTAGGCCTCAGACTACCAATCGTCTAATACGTTTCAAAACCAATATTATTGCTAAACTCAATACCTCAATATTGAACTCAAAAAAACCAAATACAATTTATAATTCACTTTTTGGACTAGTAAATAATGAGTTTCAAAATACTTTCAAGAGTAAAACTGTCACACTAAAGGGTACTATGGGATCTTTTAACCAGTGGGCTACTGTAGGTATAAGGTATCTGTACCAGTGATGGACGGTTTAAGGTCAATGAAGTACGTATAAAATTTCCATAAAAAAGTTGCGGTCCGATTCTTGCAATAGCTGTAGATAAAGTTGGTTATGGTTTTTTAGCATCTAATAAGAGAATACTACATTCATTCTAGTAATTTCCATAAAAATAAAATTACGAATAAAATTGGCTTAAAATTATCCAGTAATGGACAAGTCATACACCAAAGATTGACACCTAGTTATGGACAGTGTTCCGGTATTGGACACCTAGTAATAGATACTTGATAGATACAAATAAATAAAAATATTGTTTGTTTGGAAACAAATTTTATTTGCTATTACGTATTCTAAAGTAAAAGTTCTTATTAATCATAAAATAAAGTACTGCAAGAAAGATCTTGTTTGTAGTACCTACAGTAATGGAATGAACCAGTGATGGACACCCCAGTAATGAACACGTCTGTCCATTACTGGTAAAAAGCTTTATAAAGTCATGGAAAAAAGATATTTCATTGACTTCGAGAAATAAATCTAGAATCGACTAAAATCTTTAAAAAAATGCCCTGCACTAGTAATCGACACAATGATAAACAGGTACTAGTCATGGACATAGCAAAAAAAAAACAAACCACGTTGTTGTTTGAAATACATTGAATTAAGATTGTTTGGAAAAGAGGTTAGTTCAGCCACAAACTTATTATTTATTCATTATTACCTTAATTGAATTGACAAAAAAAACTCATCAGCAACTTACCTCGCTATTAAACTCACTTAAAAAACGATATCACTGGTGACACGCGCTGTTTATCTTTCCACCAGTTTGAAACTGAACCACAGACATACATCAGCTGTCAATATTTTGACACTTTAATCCCTTTTCTCTGTGGTAAAGTATTGCCAGGTAACAAAAGCGTTGTAGAATCCTTATTTTTTAGGACTCAATCAATAATGTTCATAACTGGTACGCTGTCCATTACCGGTGCACTTACCTTATACAAAAGTAGAGCCAAGTTGTTTGAATTATATGGTATGAAACAACATAGATTTTACACACCTTTTCGAGAGTATGTAAAAAAGTACTCAAAAAATAATAATATTTAAACAAGTTTGTATTATGGCAAAATCAAAATTTATTAGTAGTAAAATTAAGCATTCAACAAATATAATTAAAGAAACTTGGAGAATTATAAATAATGAAACAAGAAGAGCACGACCACGGGAAAATCAATTTGAACTAAAAGAAAACAATAGAAACTTTTAAACACTCGCGTTGCATGTTTAAGAATATATATCTATACGGGAATTAACGCGAACATGCATTAGGTATTTACATACCTTATTTTTGCTTGACGTTTCGAGACGGTTGCACGTCCCGTGGTCGCAAGCTGACTGGTGTAGCGATGTCACGTCTCCGAGTGTGAGGTAGAAGATTCTATTTCTACCCCCGCGTTGTTGATTTTCGAGGTGCCGGCGCAAAACACACTAACCGTATCTGTATTTTGAACATTCGCCGACTGCGCATTAAAGTAGGGTGTAGTTAACCGGATCACTGGATTCCACGCCGGTGACAATTTGAAGCCCTCTTCCCGATTGAAATTTTTATATTTTCTGATTTCGATCGCTTCACGCACAACTCTTGGGTAAAAGTGGCGTTCCGTGGAGAGGACTTGTGGACGATGAAATTCAATCCAGTGATTGGTGCCCGATTGAAGTAAATGTTCCGCAATCGCCCATTTGTTCGTTTGACGGTTCTTTACAGCTGCGATGTGCTCCTTTATACGTTCAGCGATGGTCCGCTTCGTTTGCCCTATGTAAGAGCTTCCGCAGCTGCAGTTGATTTTATAGACACCTGGGGTTTGTAGCGGTAGAACATCCTTTGGTGTGCCCACCATGTTGTATACTTTGGCCCCTGGTGTAAATATGGTCGGAATGGAGTAGTTTTTTAACTTATCGGAAAAAATAGGAGCAAAGTTAAAAAACTACTCCATTCCGACCGTATTTACACCAGGGGCCAAAGTATACAACATGGTGGGCACACCAAAGGATGTTCTACCGCTACAAATCCCAGGTGTCTATAAAATCAACTGCAGCTGCGGAAGCTCTTACATAGGGCAAACGAAGCGGACCATCGCTGAACGTATAAAGGAGCACATCGCAGCTGTAAAGAACCGTCAAACAAACAAATCGGCGATTGCGGAACATTTACTTCAATCGGGCACCAATCACTGGATTGAATTTCATCGTCCACAAGTCCTCTCCACGAAACGCCACTTTTACCCAAGAGTTGTGCGTGAAGCGATCGAAATCAGAAAATATAAAAATTTCAATCGGGAAGAGGGCTTCAAATTGTCACCGGCGTGGAATCCAGTGATCCGGTTAACTACACCCTACTTTAATGCGCAGTCGGCGAATGTTCAAAATACAGATACGGTTAGTGTGTTTTGCGCCGGCACCTCGAAAATCAACAACGCGGGGGTAGAAATAGAATCTTCTACCTCACACTCGGAGACGTGACATCGCTACACCAGTCAGCTTGCGACCACGGGACGTGCAACCGTCTCGAAACGTCAAGCAAAAATAAGGTATGTAAATACCTAATGCATGTTCGCGTTAATTCCCGTATAGATATATATTCTTAAAAGAAAACAATTTATTAGTCACCAATAAAACTCAAGTAGCGCATATGTTCAATAGTTTTTTTGCGAGCAAACCTTTCACAACTACTAGCTCTTTACAATCATCATCTTTAGACGCTGGAAATTTTTTGCTTAGCAATGTACCTGAATGCAAGAGCGTGTTTAGATTCGAGCACGTTACCCCGCGAGATATATTGATTGCATATAATTCAATTAATATTAAAAATACCGGTGACGTTTGGGGCATTTCAATTAAAATGTTAGGTACTATAGTTGAGACTGTTGCGCCTTACCTATCTATAATATTTAATCAGATGAAATTAAGTAAAATTATACCCTTATTCAAATCTGGCAGTAAAAATGAAATTAATTATTTTAGGCCTCTATCTATCTTGCCGGCATTTCGTAAAATATTTGAAAAAATCTTTTAAAGCAGCTATTAAGCCACTTTAATTTAAATAGTCTGCTTTACAAAGATCAATACGGGTTTACTAAAGGTAGATCCACTACTGATGCGGGTGTTGCTCTCATAAAACACGTTTATTGTGCTTGGGAGTCATCAAAGAATGCTATCGGAGTGTTCTGTGACCTATCTAAAGCATTTGACTGCGTTCAGCACGACACACTACTGCGTAAGCTCCGCCACTACAGCGTACAGAAAACCGCACTTAGTGTTGTCGATTCGTACCTGCAGCAGAGATTACAGTGTGTCGATGTAAATGGGACTACATCCTCTAAATTACCTATGCAGCTAGGCATTTCACAAGGCTCAATTTTAGGTCCCTTTCTATTTCTTGTATACATTAATGACTTACCTTTTTAGTTAAAAACATCTGTGATGTTGTACATTTGCAGATGATACGTTACTTATTTTTAAAGTAGATAGGAATAGAAATCAATTTGATGATGTAAATAATGCACTATTACAAGTTACACAATGGTTTACAGCAAACAACCTAGTACTTAATTCTAGGAAAACTAAATGCGTTAAATTTGCTTTACCTAACGTTAGACAACTGGGACCTAATATTATGCTAGATAGGGAGCAACTTGACACAGTAGACTCTACAGTGTTCCTAGGTATTACATTAGATAATAAGTTACAATAGGGTGCACATATAGCATGGCTTGCAGGAAACCTCAGCTCTGCTGCGTATGCCGTCAGAAAAGATAGGCAACTTACTGACATCGACACGGCTCGTTTAGTATATTTTAGCTATTTTCACAGTGTTATGTCCTACGGTATTTTGTTATGGGGCAAAGCTGCGGATATTTAGAATATCTTCGTTCTACAGAAACGAGCGGTACGAGCAATATACATGTTAGGTTCAAAAGATACTCTTAGGGAACGCTTTAAGTCTATAGGAATTCTTACAGTAGCCTCGCAATTTTTATTTGCTAATATTTTGTACATTAGGCAACATATAGGTTTATTTACCACAAAAAGCGATATACATAATATAAATACTCGAAACAGGCATAGGTTAAATGCCCCTTATCATCGTTTACATAAAGTTAATAATTCTTTTGTAGGGCTAGGTACTCGTATATACAATAAAATATCAATTAGTCTCTTAGAATTACCATTTATAACATTCAAAACTAAAATAAAAGACTGCCTTATTAAGAAAGGTTATTATACTATTAATGATTATTTTAGTGATAAGGATAGTTGGTCACTTACGCTAGACAACTCATGATCTTTATACCTAATAACTAAATAATTCATTCATTCATCTTCAGCCTTTAACAGTCCACTGCTGGACTAGGCCTCTCCTTTTAAGGAGGACTTTGCCTACTATACCACGCTGGCCAAACGGGTTGGTATAGGGTTTGTATCAAGTTTTCCTTCTCTTACAGTGCTGTTCTCTGTATAATATGCTCCCTCTGTCGGCTCTTACGACACCCATGGGATGATATGGGGTGGTGACATTCCGTATTCTTAATCCGTCACCACACGGACGAAGATAATAATGGCATCAAATACGTAAACAGCCAAACAAAGTAAGTATGCACAACTTATTCTGTTGCCCATAACTCTTGCGTGTTATTCTTTTTACAGCACACAAACTTATGCCTATCTTTACGTTAAATTCTGTATATTTCAGGGAAAGAAGCGTAAACTTTACCCGAGCTGAAGTCGATAGACTTCAATCGTTAATAACCAAACATCAAAATGTATTATTTTGTAAGAAAACAGATGCTATAAGTAGTAAGCAAAAGGATAGCGTGTGGACTTTAATAGAAAGCGAATTTAATGCCCTTGGAGAGATCCCACGCACTGTGAAGCAGCTCAAATACAAATTTGAGAATATCAAGAGAGTGGCAAAAGGGTACATAAACAGATACAATGATAAATATATTGAAGGGCCTGGTGCTCAAAATGTCATACTTATTTATTCTTCCCGACAGACATTAAAAAACTCTATAGTGAATAGTGTATTCGAAACCGCGAGTGAAAATCGTGTAAAAATAGTGCTATCCAATAGTGCGGTAGCTATACCTGGTTCGGTTCCCGGACGCCTCAAAGTGATAAAATAACGCTATAATAGTGAAAATTCGCAAAGCGGTAATAAGTAGAGCCGTGTAGTGTATAAGCATTAAACTTATACTTGTGCTAACCGTAGGGACTTAGATATCGATCATAAATAGTGTTATCAGTTGTAATAGATAAGAACAAATAGTTGATAAACAGCTGTTTTGTTTACATAGTAATTTTATAGTTTTATAAGTGTTTTTCAGCTTTGAATAGGCTTGAAATCATGTTTAAATAGTTTCTCATTGCTAGTTATTGGTTTACATAGTCGAAATAATCGTAATAATAAACATTTGCATGTTTATCATAAACTTTGTTTATGTACGATAGTGTTTTCTTAAGAAAATTTGTATTTTTTCTATGCATCGTGGGTTTTATTATGTTATCTTAGAATTGAATAAAGCTATTTCCATGGCGTTTGTTTTATTAGATGCTTCATATAGTTGCACACAATGGCCCACCAAAATTACATACATAACTATAGTATTTCATAGTTTTTTTATAGAAAATATAGTGGACGGATCCTTGTGTGACAACATTTTTCGATAATTTTTCTTGAATAACTTAGTAATGCAAACAGTTAGGTTTATGTATTATATACCGTTCGATAGAACTTTTTGAGACCTATCTAGCTATATATAGAACATATATGCATGTACCATAGTATCTAAGATAGTTACATGTATCACAAATAAAGATTTGTTGTGCATATGTTCGGTGCGGTGGTCGGCGTTAAGGTAAAATTTCGAAGTAGCTAAGTGACAATATTTTTGGCCAGTTTGTTGGCGTCCCAACCACCATGTTGTAACCAAGTAACTATATGTAGCCATCCAGCACCGAACACCTGAACAGCATCGCTCTCAACGTATGAAGATGTTTTATTTCTGAAGCCCCGAATAGATCGAAGCCATACAATCCACTAGCACATAGAAGATGATCGTCGTAGGAACACTCGCCAGTCACACACCACCAGCGCACTGTGGCGGACCAGCTAAGGTTCGATTCCTGGCATCCTTCCTGGCATAGGTAGCTAGCACAGAGAGTGTTCCGACCGTTGAGCTAGCCACCGCTACATTTTTGGACACTCGAAATCTAGCCAAGAATGATTTGTTGTCCCATTTTTAAACTCGATCGGTTCTGGAGAAATACACTTTTGTTTTCCTAGGCCTTACACTTATCGGGTCTAAATCACATTCGTCTTCAGAAGAACTAGTTTCTGCGAGTATTTCTCGAAGTAGTGACATTTTGGTGGATAAATTCGATGCGTATCAATAATAGAACAATAGAACTGACTTTAACAATAACATTAACCGGCCAATACCGGGCGGTTACAGTTAACGTAAAATTATGACGTCATTTTAACAATTGTCAAGTGGTGCAACTAATTTTTTGCTTAACCGGTACTTTGACAGATGTTGCGATCTTTGTCATTGTTAAAGTAAGATGATGCAACCCAGTCTTTGTGTGTGGTATTTATTGCTGTTTAATTATTAGTTAATATTATACCACTCGCTTAGACCACTTTTGTTTGAATAATTATTCATATATTTTTGATAATTTGATAATTTTACTAATAAAAGAACAACTCAAAATGATTCAATAAAACTGATTCAAGTCTAATTGGTATTTATTGTTTATACCAAGTCACCACTCTAAACTGTAACAACTAAAAAAATTCGGGCAAGTGTGAGTCTGACCCGCGCACCGAGGGTTCCGTACGCATTTTACTTTAGTCCTCTAAATGTGTATGAGCGCCCATACAACTTAGAGGACTATCTTAAATGGTGTCTACTATGTATGTATGGTGACAACCTTAAATTTTCCACTTTTTTATTTTTTGTAATTTTCCTTTATTTGTGCTGTAAAACTCTGCTTTTGGCCAAATTTCGTGATTCTAGTTCAACGGGAACTACCATATAGGTTTTCGACCCAAAACCTATAGGTGATTTTTATACAACTAATAGGAACCATAGACCTCAGTATTCAGTCCACAGTCCACCCGTTCCTGAGAAGATCGGTGGTGACATACGGACAGACAGACAGACAGACAGACAAGAAAGAGATCTTATAAGGGTTCCTTTTTTACCTTGTGAGGTACGGAATCCTTAAAACAGTAATTATCGATATAAAGGATTGAATTTTAGCCCCAGTTTATATAGAGTGACATAAAACGAAGCTATTTATTATCTAGAATCAAATTAAATTGCTTAGCTACCTTAGCAAAAATTACAGATATACGTTTTTTTCGTCTCCTGAAAAATTACCTTTTTTGAGTTGTCTCAGTTTAGATCTAGGTGTGCGAAATGTGAAATGAGAGCCAGATCTATTGATAAGAACGTAAATTTTGTCGATTGTAGCCTAAAAATGATGTCTGCTATGATATGTTATGCCAAGATCACTGAGGGTGGCAATTTATTTTGGCCATTTTTTTAACGGAGTGACTTACGTTATAATATTTGACTGATCAACTTATCTTCGTGATGAATACGCAAATTAGTGTACTGCCTCATTTAAGGTAAAAACTTTTCTAAAATATGTTTTGTTCGCTTAAACTGGCGAAGTCTAACCTAGGCAACACACGGTGCTGCTCTGCCTGGTCGTTTTTCTTCGAACTTGGCTGGTCACGCTGCCACACGTCTAGTTTTCATTAATTTCTTTTCAATTTTATTGAACGACTTTCGACGACTTCTATGGATAGAACGAGCTTCTACCTGTGGTTTCATCCATTTTATTAAATTGGTTTTCACATGCCCGTTTCATAAATACGATGACTAGGACAATATTTGTTAATAAGTCTGCTAAGTTTTTGATGTTCTTAGATAAAAAAAATAAGGTATATTAAAAATAGGGCAATATACTATGATATCTGATTTTATGTAAACTGCACTAATGGCGTTGTGGTTCAGCACTTCGTCGAATGGTTTTGGTTCCTACACGAAACAATACTTAGCGTAATCTAAAACTTATATATTACTAGAGGACGCCAGCAGCTACGCCTGCATGTTTTTTAAACTTATCCGTTTTGACCGATTCCGGGGGAATTTCGAGAAATCGCTTCTTAGTGCACCCCTACGGTCCCCAAGGAACATACATGCCAAATTTCAGCTTCCTTCGCCTAATATTTTTGGCTGTAGCTTGTCTGTCAGTCAGTCAGTAACGCAAGGATTTTATATATACAGATAACTCCTAATCGGCTTAACAGTAGCTCTGAGTCAATAGAAGAGTTTGGCCTGCTTGGAGTTTGATGATGAGATTTCCTTCGCTTCGCAAAGATACTATTTATTTCGTAATTTCCTTGGTAGCTTCTTACGACACCTACAAAGGGTAGTGATATTTTTAGTTCGCATTGTGAATTGTTAGTTATATTAAAAGAGGGGAAACACAGCCAAGTTACGTCCATACGCCATTTTCGGTATCACCAGCGTGTCATTGTCAAATCAGCTATCGTGTCGCTCGGCCATAAGAACGTAAGTTAAAGTTTTATTTTAATAAAAATTACCCATCATGTTATGCATTGACAGACAGGTCGTTCAGCTGGTATTGTTTAACAGACAGCCGATTAAGAGAAAATAAAAAATTAAATATATGCCGCGTATTGTTCAGCCTGTCCTGTCATTTCTGATCGACTCATTGATGTAATACAATTTCGGGACCATGTTTGACTTCAGGTCTGACTTGTTCAAAGTGTTTATAGACTGGTTGCTTACAGTTAAATACTTACGCCTACTTTTTTTTTAACAATATTTAAAGACCAAATTGTAAATTATCGCTTACCTCTGTTTTGGAAACCTCGTTATTTCGCCGGTTCCGGCTGTCATGAAGATCTTTGCTAGCCTTTATAGGAGGTCAGTACTCTCGAATATACTAACTAGCTGGTCTTAACCGTGGAATATCGCTATTCCATTTGGGTTGCGGAGGTTGATGGAAGTCGATTTGTGGAAAAGCTAAATATTCTGTCGTACCTGTTAAGATAAGACCAGAAAGCAAAGACATCAGACTCCAACGTGAAAGTATTGGATGCAACTGGGATAACACTAGGATGATGAAGAAAAATCTAAGGCAACTCACACAGCGCCATTCGATTCCAATTTTTGTAGCCTAATTAATGTTTCACATTAATTAGGCTACAAAAATTGGATTGGAACCAGATACTGATATCTTATTAAATTATGTTTATACTAGTGGATACCCACAAGTCACACGGGATATTTTTTCAATTCAAATGTTTCATCCGTGGGATCGCCCATGGGAATTTCGGGAAATCCCTTCTCAGTGCACCCTTACGGTCCCTAAGAAACATACATGCGAAATTTCAGCTTCTTACGCCCAATAGTTTCTTCTGTGGGTTGACTGTTAGTTAGTCGGTAATGCAATAATTTTATGTATACAGATTTTGTTTAATTATAGCCAGATATATAACAAATTATCGTCCTCATCTCACAAAAAATTGTCTCAGGTGGTAATCAAACATAAGACCTCTGATTTAGTAGTCAGGGTTTACATTTTATTCATAAAATAGTTAATGTAATAGTTTGTTTTTCGATTTTCACAGACAACCTTCCAAATTCGTATTAAGTACATCATCGCTGTCCGTGTGGTGACGGATTAAGAATACGGAATGTCACCAACCCATATCATCCCATGGGTGTCGTAAGAGCCGACAGAGGGTGCAAATTATGCAGAGAACAGCACTGTAAGATAAGGAAAACTTGATACATACCCTATACCAACCCGTTTGTCCAGCGTGCTACAGTAGGCGAATTCCTCTTTTCCAAGGAAAGGCCTAGTCCAGCAGTGGACTGTTAAAGGCTGATGATGATGAAATCATCACTACATAGTATAAAACAAAGTCTGTCTTCTGTCAGACTGTCAATCCCTATGTATGCTTAAATCTTGAAAACTACGCAACGGATTTTAATGCGGTTTTTTTAATAGATAGAATGATTCAAGAGGTTTATATGCGAAGCCGCTACGCCGCTAGCGCACTGGAAATAGGCTCTTTATATCAAACTAGCTATAAACGTCTATCACCATTATCTCAATTTTTATTGAGTTCTTGGCCGTAAATCAATTATTATTATGAAAGAATTTCCATAAAATATTTTTCTTAAAAGGGTCGCATAAAACTGTTTCCTTTATTTTTCCTCTTGGTAAATATATTATTTTGGTAAAAATCTGAAATGCATATCTTAGGCTTTAGTTAAAAATTTCGATAGAACTGGCCGATTGAAATAAAAGTTCGTCCGTATCCGCCCATATTAGTAAACAGTAGTTAAATTTCAATTTTGAAAATTCGCGTAAGCCCAGGCAAGCACGCTATGGACCAGTGTCCATTCTTATATTTTCGATAAAGAATTAGCCGTTTTTCGAATTATTCGTTACTGAGAATAAAGCTTTTTCTCACGAATTGGTCCTATTGCGAATTAGCTCTTTTGAGACCCAGGCACCATTCTACGAATTAGGCATTATGAGAATAAACGCTACCAGCGTTATATGCAGGTTTCTTCAATGTCTATTAAGCGATTATTGTCAATTTTTTCTCGGGTTCAGATGCGAGAACCTTTAGGCCGCCCTCGCATTGGCGTCAGCCGCAACGCAGCATCACCTCAGCGTCGACGCAGCGGCGGCGCGGCGTCCACGCAGCGTAGACGCCACGTAGATGGGGCGTCTATGTCGCTTTAGCCGAGCGTTCTTTGAGAACGCTCTTGTCTTTTGAAGAACGCTCGGCTGACGCGACGTAGACGCGGCGTCTACACGGCATCGACGCCATGTCGACGCCGCGGTGCTGCTGCGTTGACGCTGACGCCCAATGTGAGAGCAGCCTTACGTAGCAAGGCTGTTGATCTCCCACAAGCCTAAAGTATCTAGTTATAAACAATACTTCACACAACCAAAGCTCCACTAGTACCATAATAAGCTTACAATTAAACACTCAAATTTTCTAAAACATGAATATAACACTCCAGACTAAACCCGTTACTTAAGTATCAAATAAAAGTGATAGGGGGATAATAGGAGTGCCTTCATAAGCACAGGCAGTTAAAGAGGCAACACAGCTTTTTGTCACGTTTAGCCTGTAGGATATCTACAACAAACGAGTGTTGCCGTTAGCGATGTGTTATTGCTCACTTAATTCTTACAACGCGAGTACAGTAATTTGCGACGAGCATTACGTATAAACAAGACTATAAGCATCTGTTAAATTGTTTAGAAGCGCAAAAACAATGTAAGAGTGTTGCTTATAAGGGTTTAACGTATTTTTTTAATGCGTCAAGTGCTTTGTAATTGTTTGTTTGTCTATGTAATGTGGCGAGTAAGTTTTTAAGTAGGCTTTAGAAAATAATTAAGTATTGAAATGTATGTATATTTTATTTTTTTAATGTCTAGTGGATTTCGATTGAGTGGATTGTTTCTTTAACTAGGTACAAAAACATTTGAGAATCTTAATAACGTTAATTCATAAGTAAATTTTGACACGTTTGGCCATGCTAAGAGACAAAATAAACATCTATTTAATTATCCACAAACTATCGACTTCAAATATCTAGTATAGGTATTTTTATATTTACCTAAGTACTAATACTTCATACTTCATAGGTAGTAGAGCCTTGCTGATTTCAGCATGAATGGGCCGGCTCGACCGGGGAAGTACTACCCTTTCACAGAAAATTGACGTAAATTAACAGTACCTAAACTGTTGCGTTTCGTTCGGTGAGTGAGAGTACCGGAGGCCCTATCCCCTATTCCTTCTCCCTCATCCCACTCCTCATCCTATCCCTTTTCCCAACCCCATGGGGCGGCAACGTAGTTGTAACTCCTGTGGTGTTGCTTGTGTCCATGGGCGGCGGTAATTGCTTACCATCAGGTGATCCGTCTGCTCGTTTATCGCCTCTATTACCATAAAAAAAAGAATATCATTTTACAGAAAATCAAACCGATAAACAGACAAGATCAAAAAGCTTATACATTAAAACAAAACAATATCCTCCATTATCATACTCCCATGCTACGTCCTTGTGACATCCATCACATGTAGAGTGTACAGATAAACTAAAAGCCACCAATAAAAATATCAACTTAGAGCAAAGACAAGTTCTGAAACAGCCAAATTATGTTTCAAGTTTGCTCCACTTATGGCATTTTATGGAGACCCCTGTCTCTGTCGGCCATATTTTTCAATATTATTGCGACCGACTTTCCGATTAGCATAAATAAGCGAAAATATAAAAAGTTTTTAAAGAAACATTGAGATATAAATGCTACTCCTGATATTTTTTCTTTAAAATCTATGTAGACAATCTCTTATACTTTATAAGGTAAGTAATTTAATTTATGAATTAATCTGCTTCTAAAGGCAAATATCAACGTTGGTTTTCCCCATTGACATTCATTACGTGTTTCTAACTTCTAAGACATGAAAATGTGTTTTTGGACGGCATGTGTACCGCCGACGTCTATTAATATTTTGACTTTAATAACAATAGACAATTTCACACTCAGGCGCTTTTATTTGGAAATCAGAAGTTATTTGTAGATTAGAATGCAGCACTGTTTTGGCTGCAAGGCACAGAATTGTTTTAATAACCTATAGAAAACAAGTACGAGTATATCTCTTCATAATAAAATTCAGATCGTTATAGTGTCTAGCGCAACTAAGGAGAGGTAAATTGTAGAGTATAAGAAGCTTAAATTAAATGTAATTCAGAATAAAATGTATCTTTGTTCTTCTTTCACGTGAACACAGCAATATTCTTATTGTTTGCCTTAAGTATAGCACATCTCACTATACGTACAATTATCTACATGTCAGATAACAGTAACAAAACAGTCAGGGTAACAATAATCACTAGTGCCCGTTAGCCGTTAGGACACAGATAAAAAAGTAGCCTACTAGGTACTAATCTTAATGTATGTTTTAGTATAAAACCGGCTCCATACAAAAGGAAATACGAGTTACTTGAATTCGCATCTGTGATCACCTTTTATACTCTCAATGGCGACCATTAAAAGTCAATTTGTAAAGTAGCATTTTGTGTTTTATTTTCTTGTTATCCGTTCAATTAGAGTCAATTTAACTTCTATACAGCTTATAAAATGGCGGCGGCTATATAAAGTATTATATCCTTGATTATTCTAAACGAGACTCACCTATATTTTTATTTTATAGCTGTTTTAGTTCACGAGTGATTTATCATAATTTGCCTTAGCTTGTCTATTAAGATATCTGTTATCACATATGAGTATAGTACTGCGGACTAAGCTGACTGATAATACTGAACTTCAGTAATGATTTATCGATTAGCCGTTCTAATCACACTCACACATATACTATAACGGCAGCCATATCATTATAGTTTGCCCACATACATTAAAAACACAAATAAACACATTTGCATATAAAACATACATATTAATATAACAATATAAAGAGCGACTAATCGCTACAACATAAATACAAAGGTTTGTTTGCATCTTTGTAAATATTTTACAAAACTATTACGCATAATGATTTACGTGACGTAATTGTTCTCATTAATTCGGTGCTGAGGCGTAGGCAAGGCCTACGCCTCAGCATTTTGAATAGAAGATATTTTTGAAAAAATGCCGAGGTGGAAGCATTGCCGTGAACTTGGGTATCGCCGAGACGCCTTCTCGCAAGACCCATCTTTGTTATCAATGCGTGAATTACGCAAGTAATGGGCCGCATTTACAGCGTACGTGCCTCGAAATTCATTAAAACGGCTAATTAAACCAACCGACGAGATTCCTACGAAGAATCCGCCTTTTGAGACGACAAAACTGTACATATTTCTTTGGAGAAAATTTTAAGTGGAACTCCGGAGCTATTCATTGTTTCCACGTACAAAGTTTAAAAAAGACTTAAGCTAAGTTATTAGGTATGTTAATTGTGAGATTACATATATAAGTACTTGGCTGGTATACAGTTGTTTTACTAAACCTGCACGCGGATGTTGGAGCCGAATTTATTAGCTACTAGAGGACGCCAGCAGCTGCGCCTGCATTTTTTTTTAAATTTACCCGTTTTGGCCGATTCCGTGGGAATTTCGGGAAATCCCTTCTTAGTGCACCCCTATGGTCCCCAAGGAACATACATGCCAAATTTCAGCTTCCTGCGCCCCATAATTTCGGCTTTAGCGTGTCTGTCAGTCAGTCAGTAACGCAAGGATTTTATATATTAAGATTATGCAAAGTTTTGTGGAGTAATTACTGGGTTGGAGTTGATTAGTTTTGCGTGCTGTTTATTGTGCAAATGGGCACAATTGGAAATTTGATAATATGCAGATGAAAAAATGATTAAGACCTATAAAATAATGCTTGATAATTATGGTGCCTCATACCTGATAAGTAAAGTAAAGTGAATTAGAATGTTAGAATTGTAAATGTTGAAAAATTGATTTATACAAAAATGTATTTTAACATTTTGTTTTCCATTAATCGTTATTGCTGGTCAAGTAAAAAAAAACTTCAACACAAATTGTACATGGATGATTTTTTTCAAATACCTAATGATGATGTAAAATTATAACGTTGTAATGATTTTGTACCTGCTCTACACCAAGTCTACATGACTTGGTGTAGAGCAGGTACAAAATCATTACAAAATCATTAGTCACGTAAAAAAACACTATTATATAAAAAAAAATGTTTACTAAATACTCGTTGAATGAAAAGATCAGATATAGCTTATGAATAAATAAAAGTATTTAACAGTTTGAATAGGGTGATATTTTAATTATAAATACCCTCAGCTGGAGCAACTTTAGCATATTAAGAGCCTCCATAATTACCATTTAGTGCGAGCTATAATCCTGCTTATTATTAAGATTGGTATCGTCTATAATTTTTTTCTGTAAGCATCTTAAGTTAATAAATTAAATATTGCAAATGTATCTACCTACACAAACAGGGTAAAAAAAAACCTAACAATAAAAAAATAATAGACGCTTAGCTCTATACAAGGGCTCTGTACATTGGGAAGCATGGCTTTTAAGGAAACAGAGGTGTCCAGAGAAGAGTAATGTGATGTGATGAGCAATGATGGCCTAGCTAGTGGTAAACTAACATATGCCAAGTAAAGGGTTCGAATCCACCGCGAGCACCACAGACTTTTCTGAGTTATGTGCCTGTTGTTATGCTGTTTTCTCTAGTACTAATGACGTAATTTCATGGTTTTCAATCAAATAGTTAACTACATGTGAGAGGGAAGACGGTCGGATATTATAATGAAAAAGCACGTCGCTTTGGTACCATACTCGTCGCAGTAGTAGAATTAGAAGGGCAGGTTCAAGGGTAATTCCAGAAGGCTAGAGATAAGGAACTAAAACTGACTCAAGGAATGTGTCCACTTTACAAATATATCATTTTGTCGTATAAAATGCTCATTCTAAAAGTCAATTCCCCTCTTCAAATACATAATGCAGTGGACTAAAGCCTCCCCAATTTATATTGTTATATAGGGTTATCGCTGTTTGATATCTTCGCATTACTTTCAACTATAATACTAATTATCTACATCACGTAGCTACAAGATAAGTAAGTACTAGAGGCGTCCTATAATTTGTTACATACATATTTTATGTCTCTCTAGCTCGCTAGGTTCACGCGAGCACAACTTATGGTATAGTCATTGGCTAGGGAAGCACGTATATTTCGAAACAGACATATTTTCTTAGGACATGCAAATTGCAGAGTCAGTTAGATTTCACTTTGAACCGGCTCTACCAAAATAGTGCCAGTGGATTTTCACAAACATCGACTGAAATCCCGTGCCGTAACTGTTGCGTTTTTTCACTGAGTTAAGGTGCTTTTAAACTGTGAGTTGTACTGTGGATGAGATGGGCGTGAATTGTAATCACTGGTATATATATATATATATATATACTCCCAGCCGATTTCAGCTACGGTGACTACAACTGATCAATTATTAATTATTATTATCATCAGAAGAGCTATTAGCTCTCGCATGTGCCCTCTGATGGCTGCAGTATCCAATTTTATGTGTAAACGTGCGCGAGCATTGGTTGCACGTGAGGATCCCATCGACATTTCTCTTCGAAGTCACGAACTTTGCTCCCCACCAAACGCCTCCACTCAGAGCGGCAACTGGCGCTTTTCTCCCAAGTCTGGGCATCAATGTTGCACCTCTTCATGTGCCTTTTCTGAACATCCTTGAAGCGTAAGAATTAGCCACCTTGTTTCCGCCTGCCGTTCCGGAGTTCAGAGAAGAAGATGCGTTTTGCCATTCGCTCATTAGGCATTCGTGAGACATGTCCACACCATCGAAGCTCTACTGCACGTATCAAGGACGCTTCTATGCCGGAGACATTTGCGCGTCGAAGCACTTCGGTATTTCTTATCCGATCCGACCATTTGATTTTGAGAATGTCCCGTAAGCACTTTAAATGAAACCTGTCCAGCGTCTGTATGTGTTTCCTATATAGGACCCATGTCTCCGAAGAATATAAAAGATTTGGGAGAACTACGGCCATGTAAATGGAAATTTTTGTCGAGAGCTTCAAATCATGTGATTGTAAAACCTTGGCTCGTATTTTACCGAAAGCAGCTGATGCAGCGCCTATGCGATGATTTATTTCGGCATCAAGGTCGCACTTAGATGTAATTGTGCTGCCTAGGTATTTGAAACTATCTACTTGCTTCAGCTCAGCCGCGCCACCTACACACCTTGATCGGTTCCGTAGCTCCATAAGGGTCCATTGCCATAACCTCAGTCTTCTTCACACTGATTTTGAGACCGAAACGGCAACAAGCTTCCTGGAGATTTGTTATCAGGTTCTGAAACTCCTCTGGAGAGTTAGCTACAAAATACAGATCATCCGCATACATGATCTCTGTTATTAAGGCGTGTGATACCTTAGAATTGGCTTTTAATCTGACTTGGTTGAAAAGTCCCCCTTCAGTCCGGAAACTTATTTTGATGCCAGCAGTAGCCTGCTCGAGCGACTCACTGACTACGACAGAAAAGTAGAGAGCAAACAGTGTTGGCGCTAGAACACAACCCTGCTTGACTCCATAACTCACAGGAAAGAAATCTGACTGGTCGCCATTGTAAGTTACACAGCAAGTCATTTCATCGTGTAGAAGGCGAATCACTCGCACAAACTTCTCAGGGCAACCTAATTTGGCCAATATAGTCCAAAGGGCCTCCCGCGGCACACAGTCGAATGCTTTCTCTAAGTCCACAAAGCACATCTACAAAGGTTGGCTTTGTTCTCGACTTTTTTCCTGGAGTTGACGGACAGAAAAGATTGCTTCGCAGGTCCCTCTATCAGGACGAAACCCAAATTGAGTTTCTGGCAGTATGTTCTCCAAAATAGGTAAAAGCCGGTTGAGGAGAACTTTGGCAAATATCTTCCCAGGTACAGAGAGCAGCGATATACCCCGGTAAGAGTTGCAATCAGAACGGTCTCCTTTGTTTTTATATAGGGTCTGTATTCGGGATATTTTAAATTCTGGTGGAATTGCTTCCTCGTCCCAAATGCGAATGAAAATTTGCCAGATGTAGGTATGAAGTTGCTCCCCTCCATATTTAAGCAGTTCTCCAGCTATATTATCAACCCCAACAGCCTTTTTATTTTTCTGCTCTTTGATGGCTCGAACTACTTCAGCCAGTGTTAATGGCTCAGTAAGCGAAGCTTGAGGTGGAAAAGGGTGAATCCCTCTAATATGCTCAAGATCTGCTAATCGATCCACATTGAGCAGGTTGTTGAAGTGTTCTGCCCAACGATCTAGTATATCCTGCTTCGCAGTGAGTTTTTGTGAACCATCCAGGGATATTAGAGGCACGCCTTTTCAAATTGAAACGCCAATCAACTTACGAACTTCATCATCAAAAGCGCCTAGTTGGTGTGTGTCTGCGAGCCACAGTATCTTTTCCGCCTTTTCAAGCCACCATCTATCTTTGATCTCTCTAATTAGTTTCCTTAAGGACACACCACTATTACAGACTTCCTGTGTGAGATTCTGATTGCGTTGATTGCGCTTCAATAGTGTACGATGCTGCTCGAATGCCTCAGTTAGCGTACTGTTATTCTGGTCAAACCAATCCTCGTTGACACGTTTCTTTAGTCCTATGACATCTGTGGCCACTGTCATTACGGTGGACGAAATCCGTTGCCAGTTAGATATAAGATCACCTTGCTGGGCATCAAAAGCATCCAGCGCATCAGTCAGCTTTTGCTCGTATTGTTGTCGAAGCTCTGTAGAGTAAAATTGGTCTAAATTTAGAGATGTTGGTTTAGTCCTGCAGGGTCTAAGCGGTACGCGTAGGCGAAGTCTCAATTTAGTGACCAGAAGTCTGTGGTCTTTCCAGCAATGTGCGCCGCGCATTACGCGGGTGATGTTCACCTGAGAGACGTCTCTTCGTCGGGTTATGGCGTAATCGAGGAGGTGCCAGTGTTTGGAACGTGGGTGCATCCAGGTAGTTTTAAATTTGTTGCGAAGCCTAAAGAGAGTGTTGGTAATGGTGAGGTCGAATTGGGCACAGAGTGTAAGCAATAGCTGTCCGTTAGTATTCATATTACCCACACCATTATTCCCAATCACGCCTGGCCACGACTCAGCATCTCTGCCAACCCTTGCGTTAAAATCGCCGAGCATTCGCAGCCGAGAAGTATTTGCTCATTTGGACGTATATTGCTAAGACATTGGCAAAGCTCTTCGTAAAATTGGTCCTTAACACTGTTCTCATTGGTCATGGTCGGTGCATATACGCTTATCACATTCAAGTAGTTGTTGTTTTGAAGGTGAAGGCGCAATGTAATAATTCGATCGGAGATGTATTGTGGACATTCTGGCAGCTTTTTTGCGATAGTAGATTTAATTGCAAAACCTACGCCAGCTAATCTCCGTTCAGTCTGAGGTCTTCCTTTCCAGAAGAATGTATAGCCACCGCCAACTTCCTCTAGCTCGCCCTGGTCAGCTAGACGTGTTTCGCTTAGAGCAGCTACATCTATACTGTAGCGACCAAGTTCGCGTGCTACGACAGCAGTTTTATGCTCCGGGCAAAGGTTTCCGTCATTGTCCATTAATGTGCGCACATTCCATGCGCCGAAAGTCATAATCGATGATTTTATTTTATGCTTTTTGTGACGTCGACCGCGGGTGGTGGGGTGCTCAAGCAGCCGGGGTTACTACTCCCCCAATGTGTAAGGACAAGCATTTTTTTGGGGCACCTTTTCTAGCCCCCTCCCCGGCTGAGCGGGGGAAGCAGTGCCTCCCTAAATAGGGCTGCTTTGTCGCCTATGGTGCTGCCCAATCCACACTGTTGTCCCAATTGCAGTGCAGAAACGACCACTCTCCTTAGGCCGCCATACGTGCGGGCTTCAGACAAAGTCGGGTGTGCACCACAATCCAACCTCTCTACCTCAGCCCATCGCCGTAGGTCTTAATCAGATTTACTTGTTTTACAAAGCAATAATAGGTAGGTCCTATATTTTCTATTGACAAACATCAAATACATTAGATTAATCTTATACATACATAGTCTCACGCCTATATCCCCGAAGAGGTAGGCAGAGGAATACCTATTGCTACACCCAATGTTTGCCAGATTTAATTTAGTTCCACGTAATAGGGGGCGAGCCTATTGCCGTACCGGACACATTACCAGACTCCGTGCTGCTACTGAGAATTTCCTTACGGAAAAACCGAATAACACTTTGCCCGACCCAGGAATGGAACCCGAGACCTCCCAATCCCACGTGCACATTTATGCCGCGAGACCAACGAGGCACTCTTATAATTTTACCCTAAAGCGAGTTAAAATGTTGAGTATTCCTTTTACAAAAGCAAAATTATTTCAGTGCTGATGAACATTTCAAATACATATTTCAATCCTCGCATAAGATAGGCGTGGCGTGAAAATAAATATTGCAGTCCATTCTTTAGAAGGTTAGTGCTCTCTAACTGTTCACATTTTCTTCTCGCATCTGAAGTAGTAATTGCTATAGTGTAATGGCTAACGTACTGATTGATATAAATGCAAGCCATCGGGCTGTTTGCCTGAGTTTTATTACCTGGAAATTTTGTTCTACCAATACTGAGCTATTTTTGGTGATTATCTTCGAATATCTGCAATCTGGTAGAAAACTTATAACACTTATGGGTTTTGCCTAGCACATTGAAATAGAAACGCAGTGTGCCTTCCAAATTCATACAGGTAGTGTCCAGTATAACTTTAACTAACCATGCACCGCAGCTCTACAACACTGGTATTTATGCCTGAAATGTTTCGTATATACTAACACACACGTACACAAACGATTTTATTTCTCTAAAATATTCACGTTCAGTAATGCGCTTACTTGAGTTTGATCGGATAACTGGCTTTACACGACGTCGGTTTATTCGATACGTCAACTGAATGCTACGATCGTTGTTATAACAATTGCGATATTTAGTTTAATATTTAACTGATGATTGGCGTCATAGATTAGGATTTACATACATAGATATAAGGACTTACACCTCTGCCTACCCCTTCGGGATACAGGCGTGAGTCTATAAATAAAAAAATAAAAATTAAGCATTACTAAGTAGATCTGCTTCACTCTGAGGTTTATTCCGTTACAAGCTTATTTGATATGTTACGTTGAACTTCCTCTGATCATTTGCAGAGGCCAATATGGTACCTAAACGATTAGGATTCAGTGAACAGCTCTGATTCCTAGATTGAGCAGCTATGCAAACAAAGACAAATTTCAAAGTCAAAAACAATTGCAGCAAAATAAACCTTACTAGATTTGATCCCTAGTTCTGAAATTTTGATTTTAATAGTATGCATATTATGTTCAGCATTAGAATCAGAAAACTTTGAAGGGGTGAACTGGACGAATTAACTTTGAGAGTTCATACGTCGTCGATGATAACAAAATTCGTATAAAGAACCTTACACACAGGTGGTAGAGTATTTTAATATTGATGGTTAATTATTTTGCAGCGGGAATTAGATACATACAACTGATAGCATCTATAGCAAACTGACGAAGACAATGACGAGTGGTGACATCTAACGGTCATCGCCTAAACTACAAAAATATTTGAAGGTCTTTCATTGCGCTATTGAAAGTTTCACGCGTAACGGTTTATAAAAATTCTTGACAGCATGCACCGGGCCGCGTCCACCAGGCACAACTACTCCGGTCCTCAGTAGACCCACCCTCAAGTTAGAATAATATCATGCCATATTTTGCCACAATTGCAGTACATTTTTTCGCGTTTCGTCGCCTGGGGATAAGTGGTTAATTTCTGAAGAGAAAAATTTGATAAATAAGGTAGGTAACACGAGATAGCCATAGATGTTTTGCGAGTACAATGGTTTTAAAATGCCTGGGTGTTCTATTCAGCCCGTACAATGTATGCAATAAAATCTCAAGCTTCTCTGATCTTCCATGAGATAGCGACCTTTTTTAACGGGGCTGCTCTAATTAAAGCCATACATAAGGCTTATAGGTTTTACCAATTTAAAAATATCCTAAACATTACCTACTTGGTAGTCAAGTAATTAGCTCAAGTAGTAATTGTAGTATTGTGCATGCGATATTCTAAATATATATATTACGTTCTTACCTTTAGTGCATTCACAGGACGCATTACATTCTACGATAATACCTACGTAACATTTATATTGTACAAAGATTCTCTACGTAATGATATTTTCGTACTTATTGTACTACATTACGCAAGCTAATCATTGTGCTAGAAGATAAGTACGTGTAGCATTATTATTGTCTGTCTGTTTGTGAAAAACTCAAAACTACTGAACAAATTTTAAGATTTTCTTGTTTTCATCAAAATTGATAAGGCAGGTTTAAGTAATTACTTCGTAAAGGTTTTTTGTAAATTATTCTATCCAAGGCAATCCGGACGAGATCATTACTCTACACGGCGAGAAGCTCGAGAAAAGAGAGAAGGCACACGATAAAAAATCTTGACTTGGCGCACGTGAAGCCAAAACAACCAATGATTTGGAGGATGTTATTGAATCGTCAATCTTCGTTCCGATATTCATACGATCTACATTATTAGATAATTGGCTTAGAAGAGAATAGAATATTTTTATTTCAATTAAACCTATTACAGGTACTTTTGAATGTCATACACATAATTGAATATTAAATTACAAATTAAATGCTGTATAGGTTGCCATAAAGATAATAACATTACATTCCATTGATGTGAAAAAAAAAAACATTGTAGGGTTAAAGTAATTCATGCTCAGTAATATCAGATAAAAAAACAATATTAAAAAAATACTAAAGTAATCAATAATAAAATAAGTATCAAAGTATGTAGGTACCTACTCAACATAAAATAATCAACAATTTTACTTAATTGTCAGTCCACACACAAAAAAAAATTGCTACATAACAATGAAGACACAAGGCAATATTACCTTAAGACCGAAATATAGCACATGTGAAAGACTTTTAGATAGATGGTGTAAAATTAAATGTGCTCAGCGAATCATGATATTCGCTGTGGCGAAGCGCAGCGCACTCAGTTAGATGGTCCATATGTAAATAAAGAGTGGTTTTCTTTATTTATGTAGGGCTTGTTGAACAAGCTGTGGTTAGAGTGGTCTCATAATAGCTACCTAATAAAATGCAATTTAAGGTTTGACAGAAATCGCACTATAGTTAATTTAGCCCTTTTGATTTATACTTATACGGTATCTTAATCGAACGCCATAGGAATTTAATTAAAGTCATTGATTTGGTTTATTTCTAGATAAATGAACTTAGATTATGTCTCGATATGACATAAATTTTTAAATTCAAGAGTTTGTGTATGATATCTTGGATTTGGTTTGACATGAAAGAGTTTGGTCGTTATAAAAGTTTTTTTCTCTCTGGAGCCCTAACAATCGTCGATTACTAAGATCCTATTTCCATCCTCAGAAAAAAAAACATTTATTTTGTTTTTTTGTACTTCACAATTTTATTTTACAGAGTGGACGAAAGTGTAGACTTTAGTAACAACCGAACAGTTTCAAGTCAAACGAAATCCAAGATTTTTCTACGATTATAGGGGTCATGACAACGTTGCGTTGTCTTTGTTTTTTGCTTTCGAAGCACATTGAATAAAAGCTACCACAATAAAATATTTCTAGTTTTAAAGAGATATCGTATGAGTTTCGTTGAAATACCAAATCCTCTGTGACGTATGTCCGGTACCTACCGCGTCTACGTCACAGTACCGTCCATACGCTCGGCCAATCAGAGAAGGCCATCGTCCGCGCTCGCGAAGCCTGACCAAATATGGTCGTGAACGGACTCTCCATCAGAGTTCTGATAGAGAGCCCTGTATATAAAGGGGCCGACAGAGAGGCCGGCACCGCTAATCTATACTGACTACTACCGCTACTCTATCCGTATACGTTGTACGTGTATCCTGATTCCCAGCTGTGGGTGAGTTACTACATTTACTGCACTAGCGTACTGCCCATCTCTCTACCTGCTAGCTGAGGCCGGCTGACGCCACCTGCCTGACTCTATTGGTTGTGGCTCTCCTAATGCTGCTTTTTTCATTCATTCAATTGCATAACATACGTCCATGCTACTCGCTAGTGCTAGCTCCGTCAATATCTTCAAGCGACAGTATAGCAACACTGCAGACGTTATGTTTAAACTACGAACGGATGAAATGTTTGAACTCTCAATTCCGCGAACCGTATTTAAATAGTAACGACACGTTGGCACCAGACCTAGCTTACGGTCACAAACTTATTAACCGAGCGCGTAATAATTCCTACAATAATTATCCCGTTGCCACTATAGAGGGTACGCCCGGACAACCCGAATACACTGAGAACAACGAACCTAGCAATCCTAAGTCTAAACTTAGCTCTGTCGCTCTAGTCACGTTCAAGTACTGTCCGCGCTGCCGTATCAATGATCACAGTTTGAATGAATGCAAACGCGATCGGTTGGCAATTTGCTTCAAGTGCGGCCGTAGGGATGTGACATTCCCTAACTGCCCAAACTGTAATTCGACGAAACCAAAAAACTAGTTGGTCAGGGTCGGGGCGTGTCAAAATCTAAATTAGGTTCTACAACCTATTCAACCAATTTTGACAAAGATGATTGGAGAAATTGGCTAAACACTCTAAAAGTGTATTTCTCTAGTTATTCCGTCGCCTCGATCCCGGATAATAAACCTAAAAATTACCTACGGCCCTATGTACACGTAACGATTAACAGTTTACCTATTTGTGGATTGCTCGATTCCGGTTCAGCCATTACAATTTTAGGTAACAACTCCCATATGGAAGTAATGACTAAAACTGGGTTAGAAATACAGCAGTGTCACAACACTAATTCGATTCGGTCCGCGGATGGAAATATATTGTTGCCGCGCGGGTTTATCAACTTACCCACTACTTTTAATAGTCGAACCCACTTACTGAAAGCTTATATTATTCCAGAAGTTACAAGTAATTCAATTTTAGGCATCGATTTCTGGAAACTATTTAAATTACTGCCTAACCATATCGCATCCGTATGCATGTCTAAAACATTGCCGTGTAGTGTGTTAAGTGAAAATAAGCCGAGTAACACGAACGTATTGCAATCTTTTACTGCGGAATTCAATATTTGAATTTTAGATAGATCTGTAGAAATTTAGATTCATTTTTGACAGTTTTTGACATAAGCTCCATACAAAATATGTCAAACACGTATCTAAAATCTACAGATCTATCTTTAGTTCGAATATTGAAAATGGCCGTTAGTGAGTTGAGTGAGTCACAACAAAGAACGGCTAAGTTAATTATAAAGCAATACGAGTCGATTTCTACTGAAAAAACCGGGTTAGGACGAACTCACTTAATAGAACATGCAATAGACACTGGCGATTCTGCGCCGATACGCCAAAGATATGGTAGCGCCATCTACCTTCCTATCTATAACTAATCGCACCAAGATCAATCGTTCCACGTACAAGTGTGAGCGATACCATATTTCCGTCTCCCTCTATCCCACTCCCTGGAAGAGGCACTGCCTTTCGCCTGTTTCGTCGCCGCGATCGTCGACGCGAGTGACAGTCCAGAACATTCCGCTCGCTGAGAACGTGTCCGCTATATCGTACCGCGCCGCATCGCTGTATGTGATTATTACCGCATATACAAACCGCTCGCAAGTGGGAGTGACGGTGAAGTGAAGTGAAAACAAGCAGCTGCATCACGAAAGCACCAGGAGACTGCCCTTCGGAAACGAAGAAGATTGTATAAGGTAAGTGCCCTCCATCCTTGAAATATCCTATACCCACTCAAAATCACCTCTTCCCGTATCCATGTCCTAGGCGGCTAAGAACCCGCTATCCTTTGTATACAGTCCATTTCCCTCCCAAGTCGCCTAGAACCTACCTACGGTTTCGGTGTATCGCCGAACCATTTTTTTGGTCCTTCGAGCCGGATTCATTTACGTTTTTATACGTTATATCGCTATACCTAGGCAGTTATAGCACCTAGCTATACTGCTAATATATTCACATAACCGTCACATGGTTATTTCCGCCCGCATCAGTAGCTTAACTTTTATGTAGCTACCTACTTATTAAATTATTAATTCTCGAACTATCATAGTTGTCTTATAAATCTTATATTTCAAGCAACTTTTAATTCCTCAGCTCTAAAGTGTTGCCTACTTAGCCTACTTAGGTAAAATAATAGGTACATTAGATATTCTTATTTTGTTTCGTTCTCATTAGCTTATACTTACGTAAACATGTCACAACAAAAGAAGTCACGCGTGTCGGAAGACAAAGAGATGACAATCTTAGAAGCAAAACGCAATATTTTATTTGAGCGAATTCAAAACATCTATGAATGCTCAAAAACCGCATCTATGTCTGACAGTAATAGCGAAGCATTTCTCAGTTATTGTATGACAGTAGATAGTATTCGAACAGATTTTCATAAGTTGTTAGACGATTATAACGCAAGATTACTTTCTATCAATCCTGATGAAAAACCGAACTATCAGGCGTATACCTCATTCGAAGATCTTTATTGTATTATTAAGCGTATACAATCGCAATTGGAGGGTAAATGTTCGGCAGAGCCCGTTGCCCGCAAACCGAGATTACCGCCAATCGAGATTATGTCGTTTGACGGAGATATACGAAATTGGCCGTTATTCTATGCGAGTTTTAAGTCTACAGTGCACGATAATGGTTCTCTGACAGATGCTGACAGGTTGTACTATTTAATAGGTAAACTGTCACCGAAGGCCCAGTCCGTATTTGCAGGTGTCACACCCAGTGCTGAAAATTATCAGGTCATATTTCAGTCACTACTTGACAGATATCAGGACACGCGCGTCCTAGCGTCTACTTACTTTGACCAAGCTTTAAATCTCAAACTGTCCGGCAACGCGTCTGTCTCGAATTTCCAGCTGTTTATTGATAACTTCGTAACCGCGGTTAATTCTCTTAGGAATTTAAAATTAGAAGATCTTTCCGACTTTATGTTGCTTCAACTCGCTTTAAAAAAGTTTGACACTGATACAATTCGCGCATTCGAGATGACGGAACGCAATAATAAAATACCTACACTAGATAGTTTTATTTCGTTTATCAAAGATCAGTGTCGAATATTTCATAATACGCAGTCTGGTTCACCTGGCCCGTCTAACACTAACAGCAACAAACAAAGGTTGAATAAATCGCGAAATAGTAATAATAACTCGGTCCCTAATCCACAATCTTACGTAACATGTTCGGAATCTAATAGTAATAATTCACAGAAGTGTCTGTGCAGTAATATAGTGCACGACCACTTATACAAGTGTCCCGCCTTCGATAATTTGCATGCAACCGCTCGTTTTAAATGCGTAAAAGATAACAAAGCTTGCATTAACTGCTTAAGCATAAAACATAAAACAAGTAATTGTTCTAGTAGAACGAGATGTCGCTCATGTAATCAAAAACATCATACACTGTTACATTTCGATAAAGATAACCCGTTGTCAAGCCAAGCCGCTAACCTTGACACACTTGCGCCGCAGGTGCAGACCACGATAGCTGCGCCTTCCGCGTCTGAGGACGAAGTATCGTTGTGTATGACATCCATTGCGCGGGCGACGCGCACGCGAGGACGGCACTCGCGCATCTATAATGATCCGCGCAGGGCCAAAACGCAATGTACGGCGTCTAAGACGGTACTGTTAGCGACAGCGCAAGTTATCGTATATGATGTTAATGGGTCGCCGCATATGGTATGTTGTCTGCTAGATAGCGCATCTCAGACCAATCTAATAACATCGGAATGCTTCAAACGTCTCGGATTATGGAATAACTTTAAAAATACTAACTCAACCGTCAAAGGGATAGGCGGATCAGAAAAGCATTGCAGGGGTTCCGTAGATATTAAAATACATTCGCGTTTTGATAGGAATATTAATTTTAACATTTCTTCGCTTGTCGTGGAGCGTATCACGGACGCATTGCCGAACGCTAATGTAGACGTAGCATCACTCACTCATCTCGAGTCATTGCCGCTAGCCGACGCGGAGTTTGCGAATCCGGCAGGCATTGATCTTTTGATCGGAGCTTCAATATTTCCGCACTTGCTACTCACTAAAATAGTACGTAGTGAGCGATATGATTTACCGCCCGCTATTGAGACGGTACTTGGGTATGTGATTATGGGTACCGTACCTACGTTACATACTTCTCATTGTATTACGTCTTCTTGTTGTTCTGCTCTTCAAGAGATCAAGGTGGGTGCTAAAACTGTGTGTAAGATAAAGCACTAATTAGCTATGCTATGCTATGCTATGCTATGCTACGCCATGCTATGCTACGCTATGCTATGCTATGCTACGTTATGCTACGCTATGCTACGCTATGCTACGCTATGCTACGCTATGCTACGCTATGCTACGCTATGCTACGCTATGCTACGCTATGCTACGCTATGCTATGCTATGCTACGCTATGCTATGCTAAGCTACGCTACACTACACTATACTATACTACACTTCCGCTTTGTATATGGATGACATTGCCTGTAATGTCATACCCGCTCCGCTAGCAAATTCGCTTTGTGAAGAGCTTATTCAGCTTTTCAAGCGAGGCCAGTTTGATCTTGTCAAATGGACAAGCAACTCTAAGGAGGTTCTCGCACGCATACCAGATTCTCATAAAGCTTCTCCAGACATTGAGTTTGAGAAGGCTGTACCGCATAAGTTTTTCGGTTTACGCTGGGACAAATCCTGTGATAGTTTTCGGTTTGATGTCTCACCACCAGATGATAAGTGCACCAAACGCACTATGCTGTCCACAGTGGCTCGACTATGGGACATAATGGGTTTTGTGGCTCCCACAATTTTGTACGCCAAGCTCTTGATCAAAGAGCTTTGGCTATCAAAGTGTGAGTGGGATGAAACACCCCCTGACCATATTGTCGCCGCTTGGGGCCAGTTTGTATTGAGCTTACCGCGCTCAATCAAATTACTATTCCGCGTCATCTTGGGTTGGTAGATGGAAGTACCATCAACTTAATAGGTTTCGCTGACGCCAGCGAGCGTGCTTACGGCGGAGTCGTATATCTGCAAGTCCGCATTGTTTCTAACTACTCGGTGCAGTTAGTTTGTGCCAAGTCTAAGGTCTTGCCTGTTAAAACCATTTCGGTTGCGAGACTGGAGTTGTGCGCAGCCCTTCTGCTGTCTCAGTTGCTCCACAAGGTTCAAGACACAGTTTTGCCCCACTACTCTATTTATAAATATACGCATTTTCCGACTCCAAGGTAGTGCTCGCTTGGATTTATTCTTCTCCTCACCGCTGGCAGACTTTTGTCGCCAACCGCGTTAGTAAATTGATTGAACTTGTTCCCGCTACTTGTTTCAATCACGTCGCGGGTTATCGTACTCGTCTTCAGGAAGAACTTTCCATAGATCATATTGACTGGAAGTTTATTCCACCAGCATCACCACATTTCGGTGGATGTTGGGCAAGCATGGTCAAAGTAATTAAAACGCATCTCTTCAAAGTTATAGGTCAACAGATCCTCTCTTACGAAGAGCCTTTAACTGTCCTTGCACAAGTCGAGGCACTGATCAACTCGCGTCCGCTTCCAACTCAGTCAGATCTAGCCTGAAGTTGGACCTACCTCTTAGTTTAAGTATTTAGTTAGTAGTTTTCGCTATTATTGCGTTTGTAGTTTTTGCTAAAGTTAATTTAGATTAATTTTATTGTCATATCGCTGTCTTAGCCTATTGATGGGTTATGCGGTAGTACACCCAACATAGCTAAGTTCAATTCTATTTTTTTTAAAGGCAACCCTTTAGGGCCGGGGGGATATGGTAGCGCCATCTACCTTCCTATCTATAACTAATCGCACCAAGATCAATCGTTCCACGTACAAGTGTGAGCGATACCATATTTCCGTCTCCCTCTATCCCACTCCCTGGAAGAGGCACTGCCTTTCGCCTGTTTCGTCGCCGCGATCGTCGACGCGAGTGATAGTCCAGAACATTCCGCTCGCTGAGAACGTGTCCGCTATATCGTACCGCGCCGCATCGCTGTATGTGATTATTACCGCATATACAAACCGCTCGCAAGTGGGAGTGACGGTGAAGTGAAGTGAAAACAAGCAGCTGCATCACGAAAGCACCAGGAGACTGCCCTTCGGAAACGAAGAAGATTGTATAAGGTAAGTGCCCTCCATCCTTGAAATATCCTATACCCACTCACAATCACCTCTTCCTGTATCCACCTCGTAGGCGACTAAGAACCCGCTATCCTTTGTATACAGTCCATTTCCCTCCCAAGTCGCCTAGAACCTACCTACGGTTTCGTTGTATCGCCGAACCAGATATTATAGGTTACCGCCGGCAAAATTAAAAATAATTATTGAAGAATTAGACGAAATGCTTGCATTGGGAGTGGTAGAAAAATGCGAAAGTCCGTGGTCGTCACCAATTTTACTAACGCCTAAGATGGACGGTAAACTAAGGTTTTGTTTTGATAGTCGGAAACTTAATTCTATTACTAAAAAAGATGCGTACAAACTACCTTACGTATCCGAAATTTTAGACAATCTTAGGAACGCTAGATATCTTAGTAGTATAGACTTATCTAAGTCCTTTTGGCCGAAACGCCTCTTCGCGAATATGATCGTGATAAGACTGCGTTCTATGTGCCTACTAGAGGAACATTTAGATTTGTGACTATGCCGTTTGGTTTAACGAATGCGCCTGCGACACAACAGCGTTTGGTGGATCACTTGTTTACGAACAGCCCTGAGTTCGAAAACTCTGTATTCGTTTTATTAGATGATATCGTGCTTATATCGCCATCTTTTAATGCTAATGTGTCACTATTAAATAAAGTATACGAAAAATTAAAATCGGCCAACCTTACCATTAACTTAGAAAAATCTAAATTCTTCCGTGATGAATTGAAGTACTTGGGCTACGTAGTAAACTCTAAAGGATTACAAGTAGACCCATGTAAGGTGGAAGCCATTCTTCAATATGCTACGCCTAAGAATAAAAAAGAAGTCAAAAGGTTCTTAGGCATTGCATCATGGTATCGGTGATTTATACCTAATTTTAGTACTATTGCCGGTCCTTTGAACAAACTTACCTCTACCGGTAAGAAAGCCGCACCATTTCAGTGGTCGTTGGAAGCTGATGACTCGTTTTGTAAACTAAAACAATTGTTAAGCTCCGCACCAATATTATCGTGTCCCGATTACGAGAAACCTTTTCAAGTTCACACAAATGCGAGTGCGAGTGGCATCGGTGGGTTGCTTACACAAGAAATAGATGGCGTGGAACTACCTATCGCTTACATGAGTAGGTCACTAAATGCACAGGAACAAAACTACAGTATAACAGAACGGGAGACATTAGCAGTTCTAACAGCCCTCGAATATTGGCGCTGTTGTTTAGATAACGGGTTAAAGTTTGTGGTGTATACTGACCATCCTGCACTGAAATGGTTCCTAAACTTGAGCAACCCGACTGGTAGATTAGCTCGGTGGTCGGTTCGTCTGTCAGCCTTTAACTTCGAAATAAAGCATCGGCGCGGCGCAGATAATATTATAGCCGATGCGTTATGACGATCCCTACCTGTAAATATAATTAACGCGAATAATAATAACGTGAATGACCCTAATGTTAACACTGATCAATGGTATTCAGTCACCTACAATGGTTGTTTATCTTCGCCTAATGACTATCCAGACTATTCTATTAAAAATTATAAATTGTATCGTTTGATAAAATCTAGGTATATGCTACATAAGGAGTTCGAATGGAAAGAAGTGCTACCTTTGTCTGATCGAAATAATGCCATATTAGAGAACCATGCCGAACCCACTTCGGGGCATTTCGGTATTAATTAAAACTTACAAGCGCTTAGCACTGCGTTACTATTGGCCCAAAATGCGCCGTGACGTGGTAAAGTTCATAAATTCTTGCGACATTTGTATCGCGCACAAACATCAAAACCATGCACCATTGGGTACCATGGGACGACCCAAAGTGTGTTCACGACCCTTCCAAACCATTAGTGTAGATTTGGTGGGGCCATTACCCGTCACAAGAAAACAAAACGCCTACATCTTTGTAGTAACTTGTTGTTTTAGTAAATATTGTCTTCTTTTTCCTATCAGGCGCGCAACTGCTAAAATAATAACTAATATTTTGGAAAAAAAAATATTTTTAGTTCATGGTATATGTCGGCGATATGCCAGGGTTATGGTGTCCAGACTCCATAATAAAAACACTCAGGTAATATTACTTGGTTTATTATCAGTTGATTTCTAGCACATAATTGAATTAAAATGCGAACTACAGTCCTTTTTATAAACTAACCGTCATTCACTTAATGTAACGTTTAACAACTCCTTTTCAACATATGATTGAAATTACTGTACGATTAATTATAAACTAATCAAAAATCGACATTAATATTGTAATGAATTTTGCACAACACCAAATTATTTATTTTACACGAATAACAAATTTATTTTATGCACCTAACGCTGCTTTACAACACTGTCAACAGATGGCGCTATCAACAAGATGCAAATATAAACGCATGTTATTTATTACCGTAAAAATAAGTGTCAGAATAATGTTATTTAATACTAATTGATTTTACTTTGAAAGTTTCTGGAGTTATCTTAATAATTAAGTGATAAATTAAATACTTTATAAAACAGTTAAGCAGCCAGTACAGTGTCTAATATTGTAAAGTAGTAAAGTTCTCAGTTCTGTGTTCACAAATAGTTATTTAAATATCAATCTTAAATATTATTAATATTTTCGTAACAATATAATCATTATATATTAATTTGCGCCCATACGGCCATTCTGATCCAGCGCGCTCCTCGCGCTGATTATTTAACAGTTACAGAATAAACAGCATAACAAACAAAATGAATGAATATAAAAATTACATAAATAAGTGTTTATCATACAGAATGAACTAAAAGTTATTTACAAGGCTTCACCTAGTCATAGGATCTTAGCCTGAGGCATGCGTCACCCATCACGGGATCTAACAAACAATGCTTCACCCATGGCTAAGCCGATTACGGCATCACCGATTACGGGATCTAGCGCACACAGGCATCACCCACATAGGGATCTAGCCCACAAACGGCATCACCCACATAGGGATCTAGCCCACAAACGGCATCACCCATCACGGGATCTAGCCAACGGCATCACCCATCACAGGATCTAGCCAACACACGGCATCACCCATCACGGGATCTAGCCAACGGCATCACCCATCACAGGATCTAGCCAACACACGGCATCACCCATCACGGGATCTAGCCAACGGCATCACCCATCACGGGATCTAGCCAACACACGGCATCACCCATCACGGGATCTAGCCAACAAGACCAGGATCAAGGATACGCATGGTGGCCAGCCAGCGTTTTGGGAAGGATGTTGGATAGGAAAAATTAAATTTTACTCAAACACATAAATGCAAAATTTGCCTCATAAACACATCAATGCATATACAAAACATAATCATCATCGTTGGTCATGTTCAGTTATATCAATACAATGCAATTACATAGGTCCAACAACGACAGTGGAGGAGGTAGAGAACCCCCCCACGTAAATCGGTATCTGACGAATCCTCCGCCCATACGGTCAAGCCGCTCATACAGTCGCCGATGTTGATCAGTCACAAAGGTTAGCAAACAATGCTTGACTCCAGCTCAGCTCATGCGGCATGTGTGCGCGCAGCCCACACACAAAACCACCGACGTCAAAACGGCGGGCCACCGTCATCCATACATACAAATCAGTAAAGGGCCGCTCGTCCATCCTCTCCTCACACCAAGGTCAGGTCATCTGCTAGGATGTCATCATCAACCTGCAACACTCAAAAGACAACATGTGGTGGGCAACATTTCCCACCCAAATATTAGTTCCATGAACCTTCGTTACTGTAGATGAAATAAAATTCTACTCTTACAAAGTGGTCCGGTCTATTAAGCTATATCTATATATCAGGCATGTTCAACCTGTGCATTAATCTATAGTTATCTTAGCTACAACAGTGTTGGGAGTCCATATTTTACGCATAAGGTAAAATACAAAAGACTCTGAATTTTCTCAGGTTCTGTCTGACAGTGCTATTTTAGATAATCAAATGTAAAGTTATCAGGATACCCATATTTTGCAGTTTTGATAAAATAGTTAAAACTTAATATATTCAAAATTAGTTTTATCCACATCAAACAGAAAACAAAATGGCAAGAACAAAGAGAGGCCTATGTTCAGCCGTGAACAGTCGGACTGTTGGTGATAAATATGAAATGATTTCAAACCATGCAGATCCAAGGATTTCGAAAATACTAGTGCTATAATTATTATTCATGTAAGAACATGAATAATCCAATATTGAATATTTTTAGGCATAGTGCAAGCTGTGAAATTGTTTAACTGTTTGCAAACTGAGCCATAAAAGAGAAATTTACAAGCTACCAATATTTCAAAGCAAGATTAGTGCAGTCTTATTTCTAAAAATGATTCCACTCAGTTTGTATAGTTAATATGGTGGTGAGTTTATATCAATAGTTTTATTTGACTTTATATTTAAGGGAATTTTCTAAATAATGTTAATATTTATTTTCAACTGTTAATATGTGGTGTTAATGTAATTCTTATTAATTCATACACAATAATTGTTTATCTGAATAAATAAACTTAAACTGACCAATCACAACTGACTTAGAAATAAAGCATGAGTAGTCCATACAATTACTTTTTCTTGCTAAGAACAAATACTGCTAAATGGGAAAAGATATAATATGGATTTTCACATCATGTTCTTTACACCCACTTACCATTATCCTAATAATCATTCCTATCCGTCTTGTATCCCACAAGAGCTAAGCAATAATGTTGGCACTAAATTTTATTGGTTTATCACTGGTTGTCATCTTGAATATAGATGCAACTAACTTAGCAAATGAACTCACAACTAAAATAAATTGTATTTACCGAGTATAACACTAAGGCTTGTTATTTATAAAAGATTAGCAGTCACCTGCCTTAAGACTTTCAACCTAAAATGATTAGATGGACTTTTATAATACCTAAGTGAGTGCATATATGTCCATAAAGAAATCTACTGTCCAGATCTCATGTTTCTAGCTTCAGTAGTTTGGGTTTAAGCAAGGACGTATCATGGTCGGAACGAATCATTCTATACAGGTATAAAATTAAACGAAAAATATTAAGATATGTTGGGTTCCCTTGTCTTATAACCTTAACTTGAGCTGCAAGTTGACAGTAACAATTCCAACATAATGTTAAAATGAAATCATGTAGGCACCTACAGAGTCCACAAATATAATATAAAACCAATTTTGTAACTTTACAAATATTAGCTTTAAAAATGTGTATCACAAATTTATTTTTATATCTACCTTCTGAATATATATTTGTACTAATATAAGAAAACTGAAGTTTGTTTTGTTGAATGCACTTATCTGTGAAACTACTGGTTTTATGCAAATAATTATTTTTGTGGTGGATAGTCATTTATCAAGAGAGGCTTCGTATAATCCTAGCCGTGAGCACTAGCCATAAGTAATGCAGTTAATTAGCCTTATGTAATGTGTAACCAAGGCCTATAAATAATGTTTTGATTCCTTTAATGTTTTACTATTGGGATAATCTATTGACTACCAATTGAATTCATATTCAGCACATCAATTAGTTTATTCAAACTGAAAGCAAATCAGGTAATTTATACAATGGATCTATATCAGAGTTTCAACTTGAAAAGGGCAGTTACACCGTTCTTTACTAATAATTACATTAGTAGAACCACATAACAACAAAGCTATTTTCTCTTTCTTGTGTAGATAAGTAAGTTTTACAGAAAGTTTACGACATGGTCTAACGATTAATAAACAGACAAGAGCCCCAGCCGACGGCATAACATGACTATAAGCACAGTAGCACTGCTATGTATCAAACATGGATAAACAACAGTTACCTATAAGTTCTATTTGGGGTGTAACGTTCGTAATTTTGACTGTATAATGTTTATCTGGTAATCCTTACGGGGACAGTAGGTAATCTTGTAAGCACCATAATTTATAAAATTAGGATGTTTCTCAAAAACTAATCAAATCAGCTCTGGATAAATACCTCTGGTCATTGCATCAACAACCCGCATCTGCAACCTCTGGTAGAACTCGGAGCAGAACAGCGTTCACGCCACAGCACACCACGGTGCGTGCACCCCGTCGTAGTCGCTCTGTCGCTCTTGCTCGCACGTGGCCTCACGTGATGTGTAGACGTGCTCGCCATAACTCCGACACACCGTGTGGTCTCCGATCAGGGTTGCCTAGCGCCAAACACGGCTTCCAAGCGCTTGTCGCATCATTCTTCAGGTCATCATTGGTAATGGCGGCTAAGCCAAGAGACCCATCACTCTCGCGCCAACCGTAGATCCCGAAGTCTCTTAGGGGGCGTTTATCCAACCGCTGCTGGCGGCGATATGCCAGGGTTATGGTGTCCAGACTCCATAATAAAAACACTCAGGTAATATTACTTGGTTTATTATCAGTTGATTTCTAGCACAGAATTGAATTAAAATGCGAACTACAGTCCTTTTTATAAACTAACCGTCATTCACTTAATGTAACGTTTAACAACTCCTTTTCAACATATAATTGAAATTACTGTACGATTAATTATAAACTAATCAAAAATCGACATTAATATTGTAATGAATTTTGCACAACACCAAATTATTTATTTTACACGAATAACAAATTTATTTTATGCACCTAACGCTGCTTTACAACATTGTCAACAGATGTCGCTATCAACAAGATGCAAATATAAACGCATGTTATTTATTACCGTAAAAATAAGTGTCAGAATAATGTTATTTAATACTAATTGATTTTACTTTGAAAGTTTCTGGAGTTATCTTAATAATTAAGCGATAAATTAAATACTTTATAAAACAGTTAAGCAGCCAGTACAGTGTCTAATATTGTAAAGTAGTAAAGTTCTCAGTTCTGTGTTCACAAATAGTTATTTAAATATCAATCTTAAATATTATTAATATTTTCGTAACAATATAATCATTATATATTAATTTGCGCCCATATATACCATCTACAATTATATTGGACAATGGTAAACAGTTTGTCAGTGCTACTTTAAAAGCTATGTTGCGCAAGTACAAAATCCCTAATCTTCATTATACTCCTAAATATTCCCCACATGTCAATACGGTCGAACGCTATAATAAAACCATTGGTTCTACCTTAGCGGCGTTTGTAGGAAATTACCAGAGATTATGGGACACTCTCCTACCTAAGGTGCAGTTTCCATTAAATACCGCAGTTAATGAAGTCACGGGCTATACACCTAGTTTTTTAATCTATGGACGTGAATTAGTTCCATGCGGCTCACACTATGTCGACACGGACGCTGATGATATAGTATACATACCTAGAGACGATTACGCAGTAAACATAGGTCATTTATCAGGCATATTTGACAAAGTTCAGGCACTCCTCATTCAAGCTCATGCTAGAAATTCCCAAACTTATAATTTACGCCGTAAACCAGCTGAGTTTAATGTGGGAGACACTGTGTGGAAAAGGACTTTTTATCAGAGCGACAAGGATAAGTCCTTCTGTAAGAAACTAGCCCCTAAACTCGTAAAGTGCACAGTGATTAATAAAAAGTCGCCTCTCGTTTACGAGTTGTCGGACGCGTCTGGAAATTCTATTGGGTTTTGGCATATAAAAAACTTAAAACTTATACACTATGGCGCCTAACTAATTGTTACAAACCGTATAAGACTTTCCCTTCCTTCTTTCTATATGCCGTCTTAGCTTGGACAGTAGCGGACTCGTAGACCTAAAGTCGGATTTTTCTTGATAGCCACGCAAAATCCTCTCCTAAGGCGGGCGGTATTGTGACGTATGTCCGGTACCTACCGCGTCTACGCCACAGTACCGTCCATACGCTCGGCCAATCTGAGAAGGCCATCGTCCGCGCTCGCGAAGCCTGACCAAATATGGTCATGAACGGACTCCAACTCTAATGGAGGGCCTCGTATATAAAGGGGCAGACAGAGAGGCCGGCACCGCTAATCTAAACTGACTACTACCGCTACTCTATCCGTATACGTTGTACGTGTATCCTGATTCCCAGCTGTGGGTGAGTTACTACATTTACTGCACTAGCGTACTGCCCATCTCTCTACCTGCTACCTGAGGCCGGCTGACGCCGCCTGCCTGACTCTATTGGTTGTGGCTCTCCTAATGCTGCTTTCCTTCAGGTTCCAGCTCTACCTTGGAAGCTCCGGGCTACGCTACCTAGACCGCTACACTACCCTGCACCGTCCTCGACGTCACCTCTGCCGAAGAGTCTGGCCCTGCCCTGCTCGTCGCACTCAGACCGCCAGCGCCTGCCAGCTGAACCAACGGCCTGCGAGGATCTGCCCACTACGCGCAGCCCTTCGAACAACCTGCCCTACACACCACCGGAGGGAACAGCGTGGGAGACTGCAGCTCTTAGTGTTCAGGCCAGTGTCGTGTTGTTGGTCGGTCATACTCGTGCAAGGGAAGTGAGACAATACTCGGCAATAAACGCACCTAGAACCTCTATTGCGTTTTAATTTTAGAACCCGTTACACCTTTACCAAATCTTTCATAAAATTGTATTTATTATTATACTATTCAACTGCAAACCCACTACGGAATTCAATATTCGATCTATAGATAGATCTGTAGATTTAAGATTCGTTTTTGATACGAGTATAAGCTCCATACAAAATATGTCAAACACGAATCTCGAATCTCCAAATCATGTATGGTTCGAATATTGAAAATGGGCGAATATTGAACATCGCGCGATCACAGACTACTTGTAACCGCCAACTATCGACTCGTGGCTACCAATTACAGTTAGATTACTGTACTTTACAATCTTGGGTTAGTTAGCTGTTTTCTGTTTTTTTTATTATGTCCCGTATGTTAATCATCATTTTCCTTGAGTTATCCAGGTTGCATCCGAGACTTTCGTCTTTGAGCCCGGGGTTCGTTTTCTAGTCTAACTTATTTGATAAAATATTAGCTTTAGAGAAAGCTAGATTTACAAGATACAATGTCTATTCATTTCGCACGCCCTTAAGGTTTCCTGAAAAATAGTTAGCTAAGCTATGGCTGAGTCACGTCATACTCGTGAACGGGTGCTGTCTGCCGGGACAGGTCGGCTCTGAACTGTTGTCACAATTCCCCTCACACTTCATAACCACACTTTTTCACATGTCCACTTTTTTTCTGGACCTTAAAAGAGACTATGACCTCTGAGTTTGTTTCGGATAATCGATTTTAAACTTTCGCGATTTGTAAACATCATACAAAATAAATTAGCGGGTCTTAATCGCGTTTCGCTCGTCATGCACCGAGCGTGGTCGCGGAGAGACTCCGCGACCACGCTCGGTGCAAGACGAGCGAAACGTCGGAAACAAATAGGTATTTATACCTTAAATAAATTAATTGTACGCGATTAAGACCCGCTAATATTTTGTTTGTTTCGGATGTTTCTTCTTAGGGCAGTCCTGACTGCCCTAAAAAGAAACACCTGGGCTATATCGGCGGGGGTCTCCGATTTGACGGTGTTGGCCGCAGTCCACGCCACAGCGAACGTCTCCATAGCACTTTGAAAGTCCATCTTGTCAATTCACGGCGACATCAACATGCCGAAAATTCACACAACATGTGCACGGTGCGACAGACTGACGGTTAGGGCGACACGTGCGTGCGAACCGCCATGATTTGACTTTGACACATAAAAGACCTATGAATAAAAAATAAGTTTCCATAGTAAAAGCCGCCGATATTTTTTAGTGATAGATCGTGATGTTATTGAAAAAGAAAATGTTAGGTGTGGGGTTTTAACGAAAAGATTAAAGCGTGACATTCATTAGTAGCAATCAGTCAAGCGGACTAAGCAGGGTGGCCTTCCGACAGCTGACTGCTACTTATCTAAATAAGATCAGCGTCGTGCGTGCGATGGATTTTAAGACCCTCGTCGCACTGGCCTGCCAACGCTTAGTATTTTTAAATCAGCTTTCGCGTTCAGACTGTGTTCACATCGTTATTTAAATATGCTATATTTTAAACAATAATTAACTTCCGGCCAACGCCTCACGTGACCAGAAGGCTGGTAAGTATCTAGCACAAAAAATTAGCATTGCTATACAGCGTGGCAATGCTGCCAGTCTCCTGGGCAAGTTCTCAATTGACGGTGATGTGAGGGACTTTCATGACGCCCATTGAATTGATACATACATTTTCTTTCTTATTTGTATTATATTTTAACATCTTAATTAAATCGTAGTTTTAAGTAGTTATAATTATTTTAATCTAATATTAATTTAAAACTATCATACAAATTAATTTATATCATACAGCCTTTTGTAGTGCTGAGGTCATAGGCCTTTCCTGATTTGTGTAACAATATCTTTATAGTCAACAGGACGATTTGGCCTATGACACCATGCTGGGTAGGTGATTCGGCAAATGGTTTGATGTCGAGTTTTTCGCCTCCTCCGCAAGATATTATGTATTTGCTTCATTTATTGCCTTAGAAGCCTTTCATGTTACCCACCGAATGATATGTGAGAGTAACACTTTGCATTCTTTATTCGTCACAGAGAGCAGGTTATGTAAAGTAGGTGGTAGGATTATGTTAAGAAACTAATTTTAGATATCTAATTATTAATATGTACCTCTGCTATTCTCCTACGATTCAATTAGCTTAAGACGACCGTGGTTGCGAAGGCGCTGGATTATTATTACCACTTAGGAAGTTGTACCTGAATTACTATGACTATTTTGTATTTGGAAATAGCAGTAGAGAACTAATTTGGTATAATCTAATTGTGCTGATGACGTAAAGATAATCCTTACAAACATACTTGTCTAAGTTGAATGGATTACTAGAGTATTAATCATTTGATTACCCAAATTCTTAGAGGCTGTCAAGTTACTTTTCAAGTACTCTCAGTCACTTTTTAATTGCTACTTAGAATATATAAAACGTATACAAATCTTTTGTTTAAAATATACAAGAAAGAAATATTCACTAAAAAGATACGCAAACTTTCTAGTCCAAAATCGAACCCAGCGCTTCGAATCCAATAGCTGACAGTTCTTGCAGTAACGTACCAAAACAGCGAAATTTACACTGTGAAACTAAACTACTGCAACGAAAGGACTAATTAGTAAAAGACAAATAAGTGCGGACGTCCGACGTAGTACATACAGACAGACTTGTGTTTTTCTTTTTCCAAAGTCAATTTGTACTGATTCGCTTTTAACGCAACTGCAGTTACATGTGTCGTACGGAATTCAATGATAAAGTAACATTGAACGATAGTTCGTGAGTCTAAAGGTCAAGAAATCTATTTTCATTCAGAGTAATAAATACTTTCAATCTTTTCAATTTTAAGATTAACCTTTTTATACCAAAAATATACCAGGCAATAAATATTACTGACCATTATCCAGGTAGTAGAGCCTTGCTGATTTCAGCATGAATGGACCGGCTCGACCGGGGAAGTATTACCCTCTCACAGAAAATCGACGTAAAGTAACAGTACCTAAACTGTTGCGTTTCGTTCGGTGAGTGAGAGTCCCGGAGGCCCTATCCCCTCTCCCTCATCCCACTCCTCATCCTATCCCTTTTTCCAACCCAAAGGGGCGGCAACGCACTTGTGACTCCTGTGGTGTTGCTTGTGTCCATGGGCGGCGGTAATTGCTCACCATCAGGCAATCCGTCTGCTCATTTGCCGCTTATTACCATAAAAGAAAAAAAAATCAATGTTTGTGTGGTGATGACGGATTATGAGAACAATGACATTAACCCCCATTATGTCCATGGACGTGGTAAGAGGTGACTAAGGAAAATACACAAAGTTATTTCTATATTTGCGAAGACGGCCAATTTGACATAAAACCTTTTACCAATTCGTCAGGCCAGCGTCGTATAGTAGGCCAAATTCTCATTTTTTATTAACATTGACTCATTATGCCACTATAAAACAAATTAGGAGATTATATATTTAGAGTTGAAGTCCAGCAATAGACTCCGAAAAACTGTGAAAAATGATGGACCAAGTTATCAATCGGGTATAATTTATAATAGCCGGGCAATGCGTGTGATGTATAGTTTACACGCTGCTTTGAGCGAAATAAATCATAACAATGTGCTTTCATCCACTTGGTAATCTAATAAGTTGTTTTAAGTTCTCTTACAAGCCTGCAGCTAAAACTAGGAGCCCTGCAAAGCCGGGCTCTGTTTACTTAACTTATTAGTCTATTATGGCACAAATTCTTGCATCATTATGCCCGAGTATTTTGAGAAAAAGACCCTTATTTATGACTTGGTCCTTTACATATAAATAGCGTGTCATCATTTCTCTGATGATATGTACTATTCTATAAAATATGTATGCGATTGAATCCCGTAAATATTTTAGAGAAAAGATGAAACAGTAGCATTGTTTATATGACTACGGTGAAACGTTGGGACATGATAGACTGGTATTTCACCTTTTGTTTAAAATATATATACACGATCCGTTATACGAAGATACGCATATACATTACAGAACCTAAAGATATATTCCCTTTCATAACACAAATAGGCATCAAAATAAATTAAAACATGATGGTATAAAATTCTCGGCAATTCTAGTTTTTTAATAAACCCGAGGTCCAATTCATAGTAAGGACAAGGCAACGTAGAGGGCGTTCTTTCTTCATCATGTCAGCCTAGAGACGTCCACTGCTGGACATAGGCCTCCCCCAAGGTTCTCCACGCAGACCGATTTCAAGCCGCCCGCATCCAACCGCTTCCCGCGATCTTAACCAGATCTTCGGTCCACCTTGCGGGAGGCCTACCCCTGCTGCGTCGTCCGGTACGTGGTCGTCACTCCAGAACCCGCCTGCCATTCTTTCTTATTTCTACTGAAATATGTCTATTATTGACATAGAACTTTCTCCAAGGTTCAGCAAACAGTACAAAAACATTACCTTACCAGCTCTTCGGTCCGCCTCCACTGCGTTTATTTGGTACGTGCTTTTTTATTATTAGTAATGTATAATAATTGACAATATACCCACTTGAATTAAATGGCTTGTCTGATAAACCAGCAGACTACCTTACTGAAACAACTGATAAGTTATTTTCAGCATTTTTACTGTAAGCTTTCATGCTGCTTTTTTTTCTTTCTGCAAATTGGCCTTCACTAAAGTTTTTAACAGACCGATACTGAGCCGCCCTCATTTCACTGATACCGGCTTACCACTGCTGCTTTCAAACTATGTTATTTTACCAGTAAATAAATTGAGAAAACACAAAAGAGAAATGAACATGGAGTGTGACTGAGAAGGAGACTGTTTTTAAACTTTCTTCGCTCACACTTAAAGAACTTTATCATTACGGCAACTGGATAATACGTCAAGTTCCTTGCTCACATAAACATGCTAAAGCCAAGATGTGTAGTAGTACTAGTCATGACTACATTTTTTCGAAGTGAGTGTGAGACCAACTGTTTTCTGAACGCCCAAAGCCCTCCGACATGGCGTAACGACTGTCCAGAGATAAGAACTGGGACCAACCGCTTTTTCATGCCCTCCAAACAACGATAGCATTCTGATGTAAATGCTACACGTGGTCACCCATCTAAGAGACAACCTGTGCAAGCGTTGCTTAACTTTGCCGACCTGTTACGAACGGCAAGCCAAGTCATGCTATGAGCGCTACAGTAATGCCAGTAAATCGGCTAAGGAATAGTCCTTTGTATTGTAGTATAGACTTACGCCATTGACATCCTATCCCTGAACTGAGGATTGAACAAACAGTTTGACAGGCTTTGGCATCTAACATCTTGGGGAATTATTCGTGCGAAATCGGACCAATATCAACAGTTCGACAGTACTGCTACGACTCGCTAGACCCAATAGAAAATTGGATGATTTAGTGTCACCGGTGCACAAAACAGTGCTTATATTGTCAGCACGTTGCCTGCATATGGTACAATAAATAACCTGAGCAATAAATGGACGTTCACATCGCTATAGAATAACATCGTTATTCATAGTTACGCAGGTTGTAGCAAGCGGAGCGTAGCACGGTTCCACATGGAAACACCTTGTTTTAAAAGTGGAAATGTATTTGTATCTAGAAAATGGTTTTGGTTATAAATAATAGATCTCGAATATGTTTTATATCTCTATGTCACAAACTTGACGAAATAGAGTTAGGGACTATTTAATCTGTGGTGTAGGGAGCAATACAGGTACGTATATCGGGCCTGAAGTGCATGCGCGACTGAACTGCGAGAATGGTCCAGTCATATGTAAAGACGTGTATTATCATGTTCACACCTAATTAAAACCGAATGAAAATAACATCTACATAACACTGGCAAGAGTAGACGCTTTAGGGCCTATGCATACCACGTGTTTTAAACGCGCCACCGACGTGCGTTTGTAGCGATACAGACGCGATATGCACGCAAGTCAGACGCGGGCTGTAAACCTTTGCACACCTGTATAAATTCAAACGCGCGTGTGTAGCGATACAGACGCGATGCACAGGCGCGTGTGCAGCGATACAGACGCTCTCAGATTATAGAACAAGAATCAGATGGAGCACGCGGAACAGTTGCGTGAGGCCACTAAAGCAAATACAAATTGAAAAGCGAATACAAATCCGGCTCAGTGCGAAACGAAGCATCGTACAGTTCACGCGCTCCGATCAACTCAACTTTTAAATTCATAAAATGCCGTCATGCGTTTTTAAACATTGTAAAAGTTGTTTCCAAAAGCAAAAACAGAAAGATAGAATATCTTTTCACAGTTATCTATGGATTATTTGACTGTTTCATAATTTAATTTCGATAAAATTCGTATTTCTGCAAAAAATGTGTAAGGGTTGCCAGTTTACGTCGACGCCGTTTTCCCTGTATTATGGAAAATGCACTTGTCAATTGATTTATGTAATATGTAATAAGAATTGTCATGTTAATGAAAAATATATTAACATATTATAAAAGTATATTTTAGATATATCTTAATTAGCAAATATTTTTATAGGCTTTCCAATATGTATACATTGTTTTGGTTTCGATCCCTATACGATCTAAATATTCATGTACTTAATGTGTAGAAACAGTAATATTTGATTGCACGCATTCATTTTTTTAATAGCTTACGTTGTCCCACTCCTGGGCAAAGGCTTCCCCCAAATCTTTCCAGGTATGCTTGTCGCACGTAATCTCAAGCCAGCTCTTGTGGTAGGCGTCTAGGTCATTTCGCCACCTGTTTCGTGGCCGGCCTCGGCGACGTCGTCTATCCTCTGGTACCCACAGTGTTGATACTCTTGCCCAACGAGCCTCGTACATACGGCTGACTTGAGACTGGCAGCCTTCCTCCCACTTCTTTGATGCCTGTTCTAGAACGCAGCTTGGCGTTCCGTATCCTGTCTTTAAGTTTAAGATCCATAATGCAGCGCTCTATGGCTCTTTGGCAGACCCCTAGGCGTGACCTGTGAAGCTGAGAAGGTGACCAGGTTTGAGAACCGTACGTTCGAATGGTCAGAATAAACAATCATATCCATGAGTTTGCGCTTCTAATATTTAATTTTTTTTAATAGTAAAATTAGTGTTCTCTGCAAATCATAATATTTATACTTTATTGTGTACTTGACAAAATTTCGCCGGTTTATGAATACCTTTACAAGGGTGAGAGAATTGATCTATATTCACCTGTATAGGGTACATCGTTTTCATTAATGTTCACTGTCTCCGGTGCATGAATATTATATACGTACTGAAATCTATTACAGTTATGCAGTAAATTATTCAAGACCGCAAACTAATGTCAGTATATAACTTCCATAAAAACATTACAAAACTATGTGCAAAATAGTGAGAGATTGGGTGACGGATTAAGAATTCGGAATGTCACCACCCCATATCTTCCCATGGGTGTCGTAAGAGCCGACGGAGGGAGCATATTATGCAGAGAACAGCACTGTAAGAGAAGGAAAACTTGATACAAACCCTACACCAACCCGTTTGGCCAGCGTGGTGTAGTAGGCCAATTCTTCCTTTCAAATGAGAGTCTTAGTCCAGCCGTGGACTGTTAAAGGCTGATGTGAGTGGGAGATTATTCATAATCTGGCAATTTTACACGCACATAGACGTTCGTGTCCGTACAGTGCAGTCGCCAAATGTCACGCACACATAGCTGTCAACGTGACTCACTTTGATGAATGCGCTCCATCTGCTTTTTGTTTTAATAATCTGAGCAAACGCTATACTAACGCGCGTGTGTATCGATACAGACGAGCCGGTGCGGCCCGTCTGTATCGAACGACACGACGTTTGTAAACGACAACAAACTGCTATGTGGGAAAAAAGCGCGCCGTCGACGCGCGTTTTTGAAACGCGCGTCGACGACGCGTTTAAAAAACGTGGTTTGTACAGGCCCTTAGAATATTTGTTTGAAATATCATTATGCTAAGTGACAGAAACGCTTATTAAAATGGCCAAGCGCGTCACTCAAACCTCAATATATTGACTGCCATTTTGCTACTACGTCGCACGTCTCTCACACTGAATACATTATCTCTGACATACGCGATACGGTTCAATTTTATACTCTATACAACCGAACCACACAAATACTTCACAAAAAATAAATAAACATTTACATATTACTCAAACATTTTACGAGAGTCAAACAAACATAGCTTTTATATTCGACTATTGCACGGTATACGTTTTGAATTTATTAGTGTTATTTAATTCTGCATATGTAAGCCGCTTCGGAGCATTCCCTAAAATCTCATATACACAGTAGAAAGTGGATATAGTATGAGGAAAATTCAGATTAAACGTGACTGTGAAAGTCCCAAGCGCCGAGTACGGGTAATTCGCAATAACATAGCGCTAATGAGCCAGCATTCACAAGGGAAAATTCTTAGCTAACTGCGACATTATGACCTTCTTATTTGGCTATTTCACTTCGTTATGGAATATGGAGTCTCTGTGGGAGCTTGTAGAAAATATCAACTTAACATTTCTGTAAAATAGGGGCCCAATTCTCCTAAATAAATATAGTTTCGATATCATGTCAGTGTCATACTTACGTCACAAAGAGCGTATTCTTCTAAATTAACTGATAATTGAACGAAGTTGTAACGAGATCGTAAATTTAAACAAGTGTCAAAATATGTGTCAACGACGAACTGTTTATTTCAAATTATACGAAAATGACATTAGGTTATCAGAATATCGCTTCTGAGTCAATTCAAAATATAATATCAATGTCATAAGATTAATTTGTCCATAGTACTATACATTTATTATTTATTTTATGAATTTTGTAATAATTAATCTTCAGTACTGTAAGAGGTTTTGATGTAGCTGAATATATATACAGCGGAATATATTCATTACAAAAAACTAAACCATAGTATAAAAAGGATAGTAGGATAGCTTCAAACAAATCGGCTACCGCTGGTTTGAACGTACGCGTGAGTCGCCGGCGCCGTGTACGCACGCACTTTTCACGTACACAATCTCAAAGACGAGCGCGGCGAGTGCGGCGTCAGTACGGGATGCGCCGCGCGTCTGATCGCGCGTGTGACGTCGTGCACCGCCGTCAGGTCTGTGACGTCGAATGTAGGAGGGAGCGCCTCTGCCCGCACGCCCCGCACGCTGTATATAAGCAAGCGAAGCCGTTCCTTCTGCCCAGGATTCGCCTCGCCGCCGCCGCCGAAGAAGGACCTCTCACCGCAAGCAAGCAAGCACCTGCAAGCAAATCAAGAGCTCCAGTTTCGGAAGCGCTGCACGGACCGCGACGCTGTTTGTTACGTGCAGTACATACGATTCTCGTATGTGCTGTACGGAGCAAACACTTCATCGGATCACCCAGCGAAACACAGTCGCCGAGCGGTCGCAGCCGTAGCGCGATCTAACAATGTCGTCGCGCCGCAATAGCCCTTCTCAGGGCTCACGCGACGAAGACGACGAGGACGAGGACTTCACACCGGTGTCCAAACCGACACCGCGCTCACCATCACACCGTCACCATGTATACCATGACCACCATACTAGCACCATCTCTGCAACCATAGGCCATCAGAGTAACCAAAGGCCATCTAGTAACCAAAAGCCGAGTAGCCAACCACATTGTGACCTCCGGCAGGCTGACTCCGCTGTCGCCGCCTCCGCGACCGCCGCCCCCCCGCGCCCCGGGGCAGGCCCCGCGCACACCCGCCCGCCTGCGGGTCGTCCGAGTGCGCGCAGCGCCGCCGTGATGCGGGCGCCCGCGAACCCGCCGCCGCGACCGAGCGCCGCCGCGCGAGACCGGGCCCCCGCGACCCGCGCCGCCCCCCGCGCACACCCGCCGCGGCCCGCGCCGGCGTCGAGTGGCTCGTCCGTCGCGAGCTCTCCGCCGCGCGTCGCCACCGCGCGCGACTACGTCGCCGAGTCGCCGCGCATCGCTGCGAAGGACTCTCCCGCGCCGCGCTCCGCCTGCTCATCCAGAAGCGGATCAGAGCTGTCGTTGGCATCGGCAGACTCCAACCTGAGCGCGGCCGAAAACCCGAAAGCGGACCTGGTGCTGCACATAAAGCGCCGCCGACACACGATGTGTATGTCAGCGAACATCCAGCGGGCTCACTCGTTGCCATCAGTGGCAATGGAAGTCGACCAGCAAGCCGCCCGCCCATCACCATACAGACGCAGAAGGAGCCCCGATGAGGAGGACGAAGAGGAGGAAGCCAAGAGGCACCGGGCCGACTTACTAAACCAGGCACCGCTACCACAGCGCGACCCCCGCCTCCACCGCCCGCCGCCCGCAGCGCCCTCTACCGGCGCTTCAGGGAACCACTCACCGCGCACGTACACGGATGTTGTCCGCTCGCCGCCCGCTCCCCGCGCGACCGCCGCCGCGCCCGCCGCCGCCGCCGCGCGCCCCGCCGCCGCCGCCGCGCGCCCCGCCGCCGCCGCCGCGCGCCCCGCCGCCGCCGCCGCGCGCCCCGCTGCCGCGCCCGCCGCGACCGCCGCGCGCCCCGATGCCGCGCCTGACGCCGCGCCTGCCGCGACCGCCGCCGCCACCACCAGCAAGCCGCGCTACCCTCCGGTGATCGTGGAACACTTCCCGAACTGGGCACACCACCTGAGGGAGTTGAAAAACCAATTGGGAAGAGCCGCCAACGCCCGCCCCTTTGGAAAGGGCATAAGATTTACCCCAAGAGAGGAGGAAGAGTACCGCTTAATACAGCGGTACCTCACAGAGCTAGAGAAGACAGAGAAGCTCTCTTGGTTTTGTTACTCCCTCCCAGCGGAGCGCAGCCTGAAGGTGGCCATTAGAGGCCTCCCATACAACACGACGCCGGAGGAGGTAGAAGAGGAGCTCCGCGAGCTGGGGTATGAGCCCGAATACGTACGCAACATTCGGGCCCGCCGCGACAGACCGGGGTGCATCCTCCTAGCTATAATAAAGCGCACAAAGGACGTCACACCGGGGATCTACGAAGTCACAGAGATGCTCGGCATCCCCGGTGTCAAAATAGAAAACTGGCGCGGGAAGAGGAAGCCGGCTCAATGTCATCGGTGCCAAAAGTTCCGGCACTCGAGTCACCAATGCCACCGACCCCTGGCTTGTGTGCGCTGCGGAGAGGAACACACCGCAAGAGACTGCCCGCGCCCACTTGAAGAACCAGCTACTTGCGCCAACTGCGGGGGGACGCACCCCGCAAACCACATACACTGCCCCGTTTTCAAAAGGGAAGCCCGGAACAAGAAGGCCGGCACTGTCGCAGTCACCGGGGAGCCGCGTAAAGAGCCGGCGCCGGTAAACCCTCAGCCGAAAGGAGAGACCGCGCAGGGCGCGACGCTAATGGCTGAGGCGAACGACCCCACAGCTCGCGGAGCCGCGGTCGCGGCTAAGAAGAAGAGAGGGCGGAGAAACCGCAGGCGAGGTAAAGATGGCGCAACTGCGCCCGCCGCCGCGGAAATACCCACTCAACTGGATCCACCACCATCCCAGGGCGGCCAGAGAAAGCCGAAGCGCAACCCAGCGCCGGCACAGCAAGCACCCCAGCCGTCCGCTCGCCCGGTCGCCACCCCCGCCGAACCAACCACGGCCAGGGGTAAGAAGGCGAAGGCCCCACACCATAGTGAGGGACCAAGGAGCGGCGGCAACTCAACCGTTCAAGCCGCGATAAACGTGCTACACGACGTGCTTACCGCGCTCAGCGCCGGGCGGGACAAGCAAGCAATTGTCTCCATTATCCTCAAGGGCCTAGCGGACCTGATCATGAACGATGAACAATAAGCCCTTGAGGATACTCCATTGGAACGCCCGCAACCTCCGCAAGAAGGCCGCCCTGCTCCGCCCTCTCCTGCAGGAACAGGACATCGACGTGGCGCTGATAAATGAGACGCACCTGGGACCTGCAGACCGACTACGATTCCCGGGTTTCCTCATTTATCGGAGGGACGAACTATCGCCGGATGGAGTACGCTACCGCGGACTGGCAGTGCTAGTCAGGCGAAGAGTCGTACACCAGCCACTACCCGTTAGAACCACGAGCACCCTGTACACGCTGGGTGTGGAGCTGCACCTAGGTGGTGCAAACCTTCACCTGTACGCCGCATATAAGCCGCCCGCAGTGAACATAGACATCGCCGAACTGCGGACCATTCTTCAAGCATCTCACCCGGTCGTCATTGCGGGCGACTTCAACTGTAAGCACCCAGCGTGGAACTCAGCGACCACCAACGCACCGGGTGTACGACTCTTCAACGACGCCGAAGCCCATGGATACACCGTAGCGGGTCCGGAGGTACCTACACATTACCCGGACACGCTAACGCACATGCCTGACGTCCTAGACATCGTGGTGCACAATGACCTCTCGCACTGCCAGTTACAGCTTCACCAGGAGGTGCTCGACGACGAGCTACAATCGGACCACCAGCCGGTACTCGTCGTCGCACAACAGGAGCCTACACGTATCGTCCCTCAAGCGCCACGTCCCAAACCGGACTGGACCAGATTTAGGGATACGATGGAGACCACCACACCAACTCGCCCTATCAGCTCCGCAGCCGACGTCGACGCGCTCGCGGCCGAACTCGCCGGCGCTATCAAGTCCGCCCTTGTCAGCTCCACACCACCCATCAACACCCAGAGGAGGCTACCCCCTCTGCCGGCACACATTGCTAAACTGATAGCTGACAAGCGGCGCCTCCGCAGACAGTGGCAGAGCACGCGATGCCCCACATTAAAGACGCAACTCAACCGGCTGACGGAGAGAGTGAAGGGCGAGTTGAGGACCCACACCGCCGAGAGCTGGGAGAAACTCATAGAGGACTCTCGCGACGACTGGTCGTCGATCCACCGCCTATGTCGTCGCCTCACAAACACCCCAGCTCCGGTGCGCCCGCTACTACACGCCGACGGAACTCCACGCTACAAAGCAGCAGACCGTGCAGCGATCCTAGCCGACCACCTCGAGGGCCAGTTCAGGCCTAACCCGATTGTTGACGCAGAACACGCCGCAGCAGTCGAGAAACACCTTCGGGAATACTTCGCCACGCCGATAGCTCCCGAAGAGGACTCCATCTTCTTTTCCCCTGGAATGGTGCAGCGAGCCATACGGCAGACCCAGCCCCGGAAGGCCCCTGGGGCGGATGGGATACCGAATACAGCGCTGCGCCACCTGCCGCACCGTACCGTGGCAGCGTTGGCGCGCCTGTTCACGGGGATCGTCCGCACAGGCGCCTTCCCCGCCTGCTGGAAAGAAGGCCGCATCATTATGCTACCGAAGCCAGATAAAAACATCTTGAAGCCGGGGAGCTATCGGCCGATCACTCTCCTGCCCACGATCTCGAAGGTGTTCGAGAGACTCCTGTTGCGGCACCTCACACCGCACATCACGCCAAGACCGGAACAATTCGGGTTCAGGTCTGAACATTCCACAACACTGCAATTGTCGAGGGTACTGCATCGGATAACGGCGGCGCGCAACAAGCGCGAGCACGCCGTAGCAGTATTCCTCGACATCCAGAAAGCTTTTGACCGAGTGTGGCACTCCGGTCTGCTGTTCAAACTGTCGACATCCACAGCGCCTCGCCGTGTAGTAAAGGTGGTCTCCTCGTTCCTTAGCAACCGGACTTTCCGAGTGGCAGTGGAACAGGAGCTCTCAGACGTCCGCACCATCTCTGCTGGAGTCCCGCAGGGCTCATGCCTCTCGCCTGTGCTTTACACCAGGTTCACCGACGACATCCCCGTCGCCGAGGGCGCCGAGCTGGCGCTCTACGCCGACGACGCGGCGTATATCTCCACCAGCGTCAACGCCGCCCACGCCGCTAAGAAGATGCAGCGCGCCCTCGACCTTCTCCCCAGCTGGCTATCGCAGTGGCGACTGTCGGTGAATGTGGGTAAGTCACAGGCGATACTCATTAGCAGCAAGCAGCTCCATCCACTGCCACTCAAACTCCAGGGTGAGTACATCCCCTGGACCCGGACGGTGAAGTACCTGGGGATCACCATTGACCGAGCTCTATCCATGAAGCCGCACGTCCGCAACGTCGTTGCACAGGTACGCGCAACCAGAGCGCTTCTGCGTCCAGTGCTCTCCTCACATCTACCACTTCGAGCGAAGCTGGGTGTGTACAAATCTTATGTGCGCACCCGGCTCACCTACGCCGCGCCCGCTTGGTTCGCCCTCACGAGCGAGTCGAGCCGCATTCGCCTCCGCGCGCAGCAGTCGCTGTCGCTGCGCGCCGCCGTTCAAGCTCCTCGCTATGTGAGGAACGATATCATCCAGCGGGACACCCGCATCGAGAGCCTGGACGCCTACATCCGCCGTCTGTCCGTGGGGATGTTCGAGCGAGCCGACGCCTCGGCCTGGGACCACGTCCGGGACCTGGCCCCCTGGCACGCTCGCCCCCCGGACAAGAAGAAACTGCCTCGCGACCTCATCGCTACCCCCGACGACGCTGCGGACGAGCCGGTTGCCCCGGGTAACCGCCGTCCCCCCCCCCTAACTTGACAACCTCTTAGCCCTCTGTTGCAGGTGGCCGCCCCCTTCCGCGCGACATCTGCGCGTATCGACGCAGGATACGCTCATCATGTGCGCGCGCGGACGACCACCGCAACAGAGCACGCCATGGACACACTCCAACCACGATGTCGGCGTCTAACCAGACGCCGGCACCACACCACCACCACCTCACCACAAAGACCTCCGCAGGCCGCCCGTAAGTCGCCGTCTGTGTCGCTGGCTTCACGGAGCTGGGCCTCCCTCGGTTCGCCGGGGGTCTCACCCGGCTCGTGTTGACCGCCCGGACGGCGTGAAGATTCGGCGGCCTGCGCAACACGCCTTTCGGTCAACCGCCTTAGGGCAACTACTGCCCGACCCAAGGACCTGCCTTTATTAAAGGGCAGGATACTAAAGAACCCGCTAGCAGGGGGCAAAATCTGTCCCGAACTAGCCGCTGCACGCCCTGTACGGGGCGTCGCGATGATCTACGTTGTTCTTCTGCCCACTGCTGGCCATCACGGCGTTTTTGAAACATACAAGCATTTATCGCTTGCCTACTACTGGCCGAGTATGTATAGCGATGTCGTTAAAGCCGTCCATGCGTGCGATACTTGTACGGCCCACAAGCACCAAAATCATTCCATTCTCGGCCATATGGGTCAACCTAAGTCGTGTCATAGACCATTTCAGATGTTGAGCATAGACCTCGTCGGACCTTTATCCCCCTCGAGGAAGCAGAATACGTATGTTTTCGTAGTGTCTTGTTGTTTTTCTAAATATTGTTTGCTTTTTCCAATTAGGCATGCCTCTGCCGAAATTATAACCAAAATTCTAGAAGAAAATGTTTTCCTTGTTCATGGTATTCCGTCTACCATTGTCTTAGATAACGGTAGGCAATTTATCAGCTCCAGTTTTAAGAATTTATTATCTAAATACAAGGTTCCTAACTTGCATTACACACCGCTGTACACCCCACACGTTAATCCGGTCGAGAGATTTAACAAAACTATTATGACAGCTGCTTCAACTTTTATAGACCGCGATCACCGCGTATGGGATTTGAACTAGCAGAGATACAATTCGCACTCAACTGTGCGGTGAACGAATCAACTGGTTTTACCCCATCATTCTTGGTTTATGGTCGCGAATTGTTTACTTGTGGTTCTCATTATATTCATCACGAATCGGATCCCAATATTGTATTTGAGCCGCGGGATGAATAGGCCCAAACGCTTGGCCATCTGTCTACCATATTTGACAAGGTGCATGCAGAATTGCACAATGCTCATCAGAGGAATAGGCATTCTTATAATCTTCGCCGAATATCGGCTGATTTCAATGTTGGTGATGTGGTTTGGAAAAGAACTTTCTATTTGAGCGACAAGGATAAGTATTTCAGCAAAAAATTATCACCAAAAGGACTTGGACAAAATGTGCCCCACGTTGACCAGAAACAAGCGGTTGTAGATAAGTTATATAAAACATACAAGGAATTTTTAAGTACTTTTTTCATTCAATTGCAATCGCTGGAAAGAAAATAATTTAAAAGAATTTAAAGCTATTTCCTTTTATTTGACTTTGTTTGAATCTACCGATAATGTTGCCACGTAACAATGATAAAAGATCAGTGTAGGCAAAAAATATAGCAACAGAATAGGCTCCTGTCCACTAAGAATAAATCGGTTTGATTAAGTATCTATAGATTCATTATGATTTTAAGATGTCAATAAAGTTTATTATTTATTATAAAAAGGTAAGATTAATGTTATATTTAGGAGCCTAAAACTAAAATTAATGTATTTATTCTTGTGACAGTGAACACCAATCAGAGAGCATTACGTCAAACAGTACGTCCGCCATTCATGTTGTTGACGTTTAATAGTAAATACAACTAAAACGTCAAACTTCCTACCTGTCAAATCGAAAATAACAAAATAAAAGTGGGTACATCAGACCAGACTTCATTCACGGTTTGTTTTGTTTTGTACTTTGTGATATCACTCAACCGTCATGACGGTTTACAGCGTTTTCGTGACAAATTCAAAAAGGTTTTTAAAAAGCCGTAATTAGTAATTTTGCTGATCGATTTTTGAAGAAAAAATCAGGTATTTCAGTTTAACATCTAATAAAGGAACGAATCAATCGCCAATTACATTTTAGGACACAAGCCTATTGTAAGAGTTAAAATACGCGTAATCTTAAGAATGATTCAATCATTATAATAATATTATTTTCTATAAAAACAAACCTTTTAATAATAAATTAGATCTAAATATACTTCAAAATCCATTGACTAACAAGGTTATTTTAATCCCGGTCTGGTATCACCAAGCTAATGTCAAAATAGTTGAAATGTTGACTTATCGTCTTATCCATAGAGTAAAGTAATACTACGGAGGTCTTGTCTATCGACGTACGCGCCTTTTCGGTTATATTTAACTTCTGGACGAGAGTATTATACTTATATTTCATATGATGAGAGTCCCTCAAGCGAAGGCCAAAAATAAATAATAGAAACTTAGGACAATAAAATGCATGAAAACTAATATAGATTATATAACTAATTACATTATATCAATAGATTGTGAAATATTGTCAAAAAATATGTCATTAATCATTTATTTCCAACCTTAATAACTTTTGACCACTGCTGCTTAGCTTAATGCGCCTTTCTTATTGCAGAACTAGAAGATTTGTTCTTTAAAATGATATATGTTTCATCTCTGTACTTGCTGGGGCACAGGCCCATAAGATTTTTGTTCATCTCCTTCATTAAATGTAAAATCGTGGCAAAAATATCTCCCCTTGTGTATAAACTATCTGATATGTTTGGCAAACCTCTTGGTGATTTCCATATAAAGGATCTTAAATTGTCCGTGTGGTGACGGATTAAGAATACGAATTGTCACCACCCCATATCATCCCATGGGTGTCGTAAGAACCAACAGAGGGAGCATAGTATGCAGAGAACAGCACTGCAAGAGAAGGAAAACTTGATACAAACCCTATACCAACCCGCTTGGCCAGCGTGGTATACTCGTAGTAGGCCAATTCCTCCTTTCAATGGAGAGGCCTAGTCCAGCAGTGGACTATCAAAGGCTGATGATGAGATCTTAAATTAACTCACTACAAAGTTTAAGAAAGTAATGATTAATGCTCATCACTAATGATCTAATCACAAAAATAACTTAACGCTTTGTTACAAATAGTATAAAAATCTTTAACTCCCATATACAGCTAAATTTTGAACCCAATTATCTTGTTACATAATTATAGCTTTAGTAATGACTGGTCGTAATGTAAAAAAAATATTTTCCCTTATGCCTCAGTGGTTAAAAGGTTGTTGTTGGATCGGTCTGTGGTTTGATTCCCGCTTGTGGTTTTTTTTTGTTTTTTTTAGCTATGGTAGTGTATACTATATCATCGATTGTCTCCTGCGGTGATATATTGTTCATTACATCTTACTCCGAATTGTGTATTTGCCGTTAATGACTTTGTATCATGTTCGGAAGCTAGTTAATTGTCCGCGACAATGAAATGCGGCGCGGCGCCAAGCGCGCAGTGATGACTCACGTGTTTACCTGAGCTCAAACTTTCCATCGCCGTAGTCATTGTTTATTTTGTTTTAAATGAATACAATTTGCCCTTGCAATGCGCATGAGCGTGTTAATGAGCAATTTGCTTGTGATATTGCCAACTGATCGTAATATTGTTAGTATCGTAAGATCGTAATATTAGTTTATATTAGACTTATACATTTTCAATTTAATTTTACTTATCGAGCTCGGGTTGCCAGGTGTTGCCTAGCAACCTAGGCTGGGTAACTAACTTCTCTAAACCTCACGTAGAATACCTCTTCGCGCGTCTTGTATTATAATGAATACGACTCGCATCGGGAATGAATGCTGGCTTGTTCATACGTATGATTGTGTGTAGGCCTTTTGAATTTGATGAATGTCAGGTAATAGGACGTTCAATGCTTGGTGACGTATGAATGGTCGAGGGTTATACTTGGTTTTTTCTTTCAGGGTTAGTAGTTGCCTTGTACTTAGCCTACTGACACCACCACCACTCATCTGTTTCAGGGTCCCGGAATGCAGTTGCCGCCTACTAGCCACAGAATTTTCCCATCCCATCCCAAATTCTGGCCTAAATGGGGGAGTGTGTGACGTCGTGCACCTCCGTCAGGTCTGTGACGTCGAATGTTGGAGGGAGCGCTTCTGCCCGCGCGCCCCGCACGCTGTATATAAGCAAACGAAGCCGTTCCTTCTGCCCTTTCTGGCCGCCTCATCACAACGAGCTAAGTGCACCAGCTATTCTGACGACCACCGAGAGCGGATCCTCAACAACACCCCTTACCATCGCCGAATCACGCGACCCTGATTCTATCTCCTTAAATAGCATTTATTAGTATTTTTTTTAAATAAATTCATTTGCCAAAGGATGTGTTAGATTCTTTGATGAATTAAATCGATTACTTTCGATTCGACGACGAAGAAAAAAACAGGAGGAGGTTCTCAATTCGGCCGGTATATTTTTTTTTTCGATGTATGTACACCGATTTCGCCGAGGTTTCTGAACTGATTTACGTAATTATTTTTTTGTTTGATGCGCAATAGTTTCGAATTGGTCCCATAAAAATTTTATTCATGTAGGCCCAGTAGTTTTTATTTTATGAGCATTTTTTTATTTATTTTCACCTATCCTTAAGGCTGAAATTCCTATGAATAATAATTGTGATGGCTGGTGTAATGTCAAGTTGTCATCACTACGGTCACCAAGGACTACTGACGTCTACACGACAAACTGGCCGATCGTCAAACATAATAATAAGCAAAAAGGTTTGAATTCATTCATTATTTGGAAATGACGTAAGCACTCTGTCCATTGTTCGCTAAATTCGCCACTAATTGATAACAAGGCGATGGCCGTGCTGATAATACATCCGCTTTATGTCTAAAGGTGTGGGTTCAAATCCCAGTCATAACAGTTAGTGGATTTTGGTTTTTATTTTATTTGGAAAAAGTTTATGAATATTTGGCAAATATTTATTTTTTGTCTTAGGTAGACTTTAAATAAACTAAAGTATAATTGGTCTATAAGTAGGATAAACATTATAATGTACAATAAAATAAAACTAATTATATAACTAAACTATCCTAAACTATAAAAAAGCAAAAGTATGAAAAGAAAAGCAAATAAAATATAATAAAAAAATAAATTCCTCCGCAACGCTGTCGAGCGGTAGCGTGCCCAGAAGGCTGGCAGCATTGCCACATTGAATGGCAATGCTTATTCTCTCAGCGAGATATAAACGCCCTCTGGTCACGGGAAGCATCGATCAGCCTTCTGACGATTTCTTTGTATAATGCGCGTGCACTAGGACCCCATGGCCCCAGCGTTCCGACCCCAAACGGCTCAAAAACGTCATTACCAGCCAGGTTTCCGTATTTGCGCCGTTTGAGGGTTTCCGCCGATGCAGCAGCAGCGCCAGCATCATCAAAATATTATTTAAATATTTCGAATAAAAAATTGAAAATTCTAGAAACTTCAAAAAGGAATGGACAGAGTGCCTCGTTGGTCTCGCGGCATATATGTGCTCGTGGGATTGGGAGGTCTCGGGTTCGATTCCCGGGTCGGGCAAAGAGTTATTGGGTTTTTCCGTTAGGAAATTTTCAGTAGCAGCACGGAGTCTGGTAATGTGCCTGGTACGGCAATAGGCTCGCCCCCTATTACGTGGGACCTAAAAATTCATGGGAAATGTGGGTGTTATATTACACCTCTGCCTAACCCTTTGGGGATACAGACGTGAGTCTATAAAAAAAAATATGTCAGACATCGGGTGTCTGGTTTTGTATACCTACGTATTTAAACTGGATGACAATGAAAAGTTATTATGACATAGAGCTGCTCTGATGATGGAATCGAAAGGTGGCCATAGTAATAATATAGGAACTCAGTAATTAAGTGACAAAATTTTATAGAGTTTGGGCTCGTTTTCGTCCGATGAAGGAGTCAGAAGGTGGCCATACGAACTCAGTAATTACAAAAATCTATTTGAATTGCACAATGATGATAATGGTGACTTCAAAGACTTAAACCATGCGGTAATGCCATGATTTGTCGATTATTAATGAGACGAAGTTATTATTAGCTCTCTGCTCAAAAGACTCATTCGCTAGACGCTCTTGGACCTTACCGAGTCTAGAATTATAATGTTTAAGAGTTTCTTGACGTTAACGTGATTTCATATATGCTTTCCTGGCCAACAAACGTTTTTCACGATCTTTAATAGTCTCACAAGAACGTAAAACTGTGTCCCGAAGAGCATTTTTACTGAGACGACTACTTTTATTCGTTCCCGTTTCTTGAGATCTATATTTTAAGGCGCGCAGCACCTTTTGTAGGTCTACCTATAACTAGTTGACAATACAACAATAGGTTCACTAAAAAGTATTAAAAAAAACTACGTTAAAAACAACCGACTTCAAAAACGGAAAAGTGAAAATAATAAAGATTTAACATTAATTAAATACTACCTATTATTTATATGTGCTATTTACTAATTGGTTTGAAGTCGGTGCCAAATCAAATTTCAAAATCCTTTAAGAAGGCATTTCATAATTCACATGAATTCACATTCTGTTCAATACATTTTCGTATTAATTTTTTTCATTATTCTTCGTATTAACTGAAGCTGCTTATAATATTAATATCAAATTGCTCTTTATTAGGTTTATTTATGCATCTTTATCTTTATAGTAGTCATTTCATTGTATTAATTTGCTCGTTTTCATTTAAGTGATTAAAATATTATTATTTGTTTAAGGATTGGCACCGACTTCAAACCTATTAGTAAGTAGCACATATAAATAATAGGTAGTATTTAATTAATGTTAAATCTTTATTATTTTTCACTTTTCCGTTTTTGAAGTCGGTTGTTTTTAACGTAGTTATTTTTATTAATTGTAACATTTAACCACGTTTCTCATTTAACCACACCCTAAGTAGGGACAACGTTACACGCGCATTCATATAGGTACTACACTGCTCGCCCGCTCGAATTGTTTATGTACATTCAGTTTTGTTATAAACGTTATTAATACTATACAATGTGTTAAACGACAGTAAATTAAACTTGTTACATTGTAGGGTTGTAGAAGAGTGTGTAGTGCGAAGTAAAAGTCACAGATTGAAGAAACGAAGTATGAAAGTTTATTAAGAGGTGGAAAAGTTCACAGGTACAGTTTATAGGCACACACACAAGCAGAAGGAGTGAAAGATAGCGAGAAGAAAGTTTTTAGAATAGGCACAAGAATTTCGTACGCGCGGAAGCGATGAAAATTATTCACAAGTACTAATAAGATTTAAATATAAGGCGGTTCGCGTCAAGACAAATCATAGACTGTTGATGGGCCTGGACTGACGCGGGCGCACCGACCGTGCTCTCTCGCTCGCGCGAGCTACCTGCGACGCGAGCCGCGACACACGGCCGCTCACGACGTCACCGCCTCGCTGTCCCATCTAGTAATATTTTATCTATATACAACTATTGTAAAATGTTTGCGTGTATGTTGAATTATTATTTTATTTAAATTACAATTATTTTTAGGCTAGTTAGAGATTAACACTTCTACAGTATAAAATTAAATCTAAAACCTGTAAATATAAATTTATCAAATTATGATGTCACTACAACAACTTTAGATAGTTATATAACGCTTAGGTAGTCAGTAGGTATTTGAAAAAAATATATATGCAAGCTTAAATTGTGAACTATTCAGCGCGATCACTTAAAAAGCGGCGAAAAAGCGCGCGCGCCGACAAAGCCGTTAGCATATTTCTCACAACACACGCAACGCATGTCATAGGCACGACGTTAGCGTACCATGTGGCGTCAACACTCGTATGACATAGGCACTACGTTCGCATATCATACTACGCTGGCACACCCTCAAAGAAGGTTGCACAAGCATCAGGAGGCAACACACGCAACATATGGCATAGGCACAACGTTAGCGTACCATGTGGCGTCAACGCTCGTATGACATAAGCATGACGTTCGCATATCATACTATGCTGGCTCACCCTCGAAGAAGGCTGCACAAGCATCAGGAGTCCACTCCCCTCGCCATGGCACCATAAATTCTGCCGCGGCCTGGGTCGCTTTTCCATACGAGCCAGCCAGTAGCTGCAGCTCGTAGCGGCCATGGGGAAGCGCCTTGACCACTCAATATGGTCCGCGCATGCCCGAGTCGAGCTTGCCAGTCGCTTGTGCCTGTTTGATAAGAAAAACCAGCGAATTAATATCAAATGATGGAACAGGCCTCCGGTTAGCGTTAACCTTTGCATTTTGTTGATGTTGGTTTATCTTTAGACGCTCAGAAGCTTTTTGTCTTTGCATCTCCCTTAACGCCTCACGGTTCGGATGTGAGTTGTCTAGGGCGACGTCTCGAACGAGATGACGTATAAGAGGCGTAGCTGCTTCTATGCCTACTAGCAGGTTCAATGGCGATGACTTAGTAGTTTTTTGTTTGGTTATGTTTAAAACGAACTGTAATCGCCACATAACCTCAGACCATTCATTTTGCCGATGATTACACTCTACACGCACCATATTCAGTAACGTACGGCAGTAACGTTCAACTTGCCCGTTCGAGTGGTGCATCCCAGGTGTTGTGAGGTGCAAGTCTATGCCCAACTCTGTTACAAATTGTGTAAAATCTGAACTTAGGAACATCCTACCACGACCTGCTTCAATTAACTTAGGGGTTCCAAACAGAGAGATTACATTAGTTAAAAGTCTTTTTAACTCGCTCGCGTCTTGACCAAATATAGGGTATAAAAAGCAATACTTAGAAAATGCGTCTATAACAATAAGTACGTACTTATAACCGTTAGACTGAGGCAGGGGACCTAACGCGTCTACATGAATGACCTCAAAAGGGACACCTGGCTTTTCCCATGAGTGTATGAGCCGGTGAGGAGCTCTAGGAACCCTTTTATGTGTTATGCAAACAAGGCAATGTCTCACATACTTTTGCACAAATGAATTTAGAGAAGGGAACCAAAAATGTTTCCTTATGAGTTCTAGTGTTTTATCTACTCCGGGATGGTCATGCTCGTCGTGGCAGATCCTGAGCAAGCTTAGTCTATGACCCCTGGGTACAAAGCACAAAAGTCTAGTCTCCTCTCCTGTTGGGGGTATTTATAGTAGAGATGTTCATTCTTTTGGACATAACGTCTAGAGTCTAGCTGTCCGTCAGTCAATTGTTGCAGAAGCTGCTGGGTTTCTTCATCAGCAGCCTGAGCCATTTTAGCCCAGTTTTGCTGTTTTCTTGCCTCACAAACATTAACGGGATTATGGCTTTAATAATCTGCGTGTGACATTGAAGTACTCTTACGGTATTCTAAAGAAAAGTCAAAATCTTGTAGCTATATCCACCATTTGCCCACGCGAGGCAAAAGATCTTTCTTTTGCTGCATAGCTTTTAATGCATTGCAGTCGGTTACGACTGTAAAATGGACACCGACCAGATAGTGTCTGTAATTCTGCAGCGCTCTAACGACGGTCAAGGTTTCGAGCACATAGGAATGATACCTTGACTCGGCACCCTGGATTCGTTTACTAAAATAGCTAACAACTCGTTTATAGCCCTTTTCCTGAACCTGGAGAAGCACTGCACCAAATCCAATAAAACTGGCGTCTGTATGGATCTCAATAGGCAGATCGGGATCATAAGTAGCCAGTATAGGCTCGCTCGTAAGTCGTGCAATAATATCCTACCGTGCTTTTTCTTGTTCACTACTCCAGACAAAAGGTACGCCATTTTTTGTCAATTTAGTAATAGGAGCAGTCTTACTCGCAAAACCAGGTATATAGCGACGAAAATAGCTTGCGAGGCCCTAAAATTTACGGACCTGTTTTACAGTTTTTGGAATGTGTGCCTCAACTACAGCCTGAACCTTACGTTCGCTCGGCTGTTCCCTGACTTATAGTGCGTCCTAGGTATTCTATTTTAGTCGACAAAAAGGAACATTTCTTAAGATTTATGTAAAAACCAGAACTTGTCAGAGTTTGGAGCACTTTACGAAGAATAAGTAGTCCTTCCTGAACCGTGTTACTCAGGATAAGCACATCATCGATGTACACGAGTGTTTCACCCACCAGATTCCAGATGCTCACGGAAGCTTTTTGACATTATTCGTTGGTAAATGACAGGTGCGTTTGCCAGACCATAAGGCATCTTCAAATACTCATAATGACCCTCCGGTGTGACAAAACCTGTGAGTGGTATCGAGTCTTTATCCATAGGAATCTGATGGAACCCTGTTACCATATCGAGACTTGTGTTTGCCCAACCGGTCTATGTGGTCGTCAATCAACGGTAACGGAAAACGATCTTTAATTGTGATTTCATTTAGTTTCTGGTAATCGACACACATTCGGTCTGATCCATCTTTCTCCTTAACAAGAAGGATGGGGCTAGCATATTCAGATTCAGACTCCTGAATAACATTCTTCTCAAGAAGGTCTCGAATGATTTCACGAACATTTAATATTTCAGAATATGACAGACGGTATGATCTGTAATTGGCAGGGGTATTGCTATTCAATTTAATCGACATACAGCCAGTGTTAACAGTGGAAGTAGTTGTCCCGGAAATAAAGAATTTTGGAAATTCGTCAATTAAATTAAGCAACTCCTTCAAGTCCTGACCAGTTAAAGGTGTCTGAATCGGAACCTGCATTCGCGACACAGTACACATAGCGTTATGTGTAAGACGAGGCTCATAGGTGAGGTGTTGTTGTTCGCGAGTGCGGACATAAGTAACGCCTTCCCGATTTAATACATGGGTACCAACAATAATAGAGGTGTTCATGAACTCGGGGGACACAGCATGCAAATCTACTTCTAAAGTTATTTCATTAAACTCTATTGGCAAAGTAACAAAATAAGTTGACTCGATTTTCTTACCGCCAATACCTCGCAAAATCCTGAAAGCGGGTCTGCGCGGGCATTTAAAATGTTTTAACAACGATGAAGAAATCAATGATATACTTGAACCGCTGTCAATGAGGACATCGACAGGGATCCCCTGTATGACTGCCTCGGCAATATCTTTGTTTTTATTCGAGTACTCTTGACAAAAGTTAACATTGTTCTTATTACGCAAATCTGCCTTTTGTTTTGCAAAACAAGTTTCAATTCTATGACCCGGCTTTTTACCGGAACTATCTTTCTGATTAGTATTATTGCCTCGTTGGTCTCGCGGCATAAATGTGCGCGTGGGATTGGGGGGTCTCGGGTTCGATTCCCGGGTCGTGCAAAGTGTTATTGGGATTTTCCGTTAGGAAATTCTCAGTAGCAGCACGGAGTCTGGTGATGTGCCCGGTACGGCAATAGGCTCGCCCCCTATTACGTGGGACCTAAAAAAATCATGGCGAAATGTAGGTGTAATATTACACCTCTGCCTACCCCTTCGGGGATACAGGCGTGAGACTATAAATAAATAAATATAAAAAATTATTGCCACTACTATCGTTGGTCGTGGTTTTAGGTTTTTTAGTACAACTAGACTGCGTGCTTGGGCATAGTAGTGCGGGCGGGCGCCGCGCGCGCGTCGCGGCCGTGGCGCCGCGCGCGTCTTCAAGTGTCCGTAGTGGCGCGTTTGCGGGTGCGGTGTACAGTGTTTGTCAAATTTAGTATTGTGACGGATTACGGCTAGATTACTATGAGTTTTCAGTTAGATGACGTAAACACTCACCATAGTAACACTCTGTCAATTGTTCGCCAAATTCGCACCTAACTTATAACAAGGCTATAGCCGTGCGGATAATACAACCGCCTCACGGTCTGAGGGCGTGGGTTCAAATCACATTTATAACTGTTATGAGAATGTTGGTTTTTATGAAATTCGGATTTTTTTATGAATATTTGGCAAATATTTAAAATAAAATATTTTGAATAAATATTGCAAAATTCTATAAACTTCAGGAACGAATGGAAGGATTAAAAACAGATATGTGGTAATGTAAATAAATAAAATAAATAAGAATTTATATAGATACTACCTTTCACCCGCGGCTTCGTCAGCATGAAATTTTAATAAAGGGTAGCCTAAGTACTTCCCCGGGTTTTAGACTATTCATGTCAAATTTCGTTACAAACGGCTCTGCAGATTAGCCGTGTAGCATACATATAAACAGATAATGCTTAAAAATAATTTTATTTTCATAATCGTCGAACTTCAGGTAAAGATTATTATGTAGATATATTATTGAAGTTATGAAGAGCTTATCGACTGAATATAACAGCAGCAAAAATTAAAACTGAAAGCATTACTACAAACTTCACCCCGCTGTGCTTAAGCGCGCCAATTCATAGAAAGCTTTTAATGACGCTGCACTTAGGTCAAATGTATCGTGATAACTTTTAAACTATTCGTCCAAACTACTTACTGTAAAAGACAAAGTTCATCTACATTAAATACTGATCTGGCATTAAATCTATCAATTTTGAAACAATTTTATAACTACTCCAGAATGATTGTTTTTATGTTATACTGTTATTACAATAAAAATGATGAAATTAAATTATGTACTAAAAGCTAAAATGTAATTAGGTAAGTTGTAACGTTTATTCGTGTGTAGGGAGATAAATTAGATACAGTATTGTTGGTTACGAAATACATTTATTTGTCAAGCGTTACACAATTATATAACCCGGTAGCAATTATTAAGAGCTAAGATCTCAGACTCAGGGCAGGGTAGGCAGGCAGGCTGACTAGGCTTCGGTGCTCCTGGACAGGAAGAGCACTTAACTGAGGCAGCGTCCAGGATCCAAAAGGGGCGATTCGCTGTCGCGCCGCGGTATTTATGTGCCGCAGGTAAGCGAGGCGGCCAGTCAGAAGTAGTGGGGGGTACCGCGACGACTCCCACGTCACAAAGTCCTAACTACCAGATCGCACCAATCTTCTGATCAATCTAGGGTATTGATCAGGCAAATATATAATCGTGGTGCAAGTGAAATTTCTATCATAATGTTTACCTACTCTGGATACGGTACGCCCAAAACCTTTTAATTTTTAGTTAATTTTATTGTTAAGTTTTGTTGTTAGTTGATACCTATACTTTTCATTCTATTTTCATAGTGAGCCCTTTTCTACCAATCAAGCCCTGTCATTCGATACCTATATTGAGGTATTTGTGGAAAATAGGTAATCTGCCATTTTGTGGCGGGGACTATCTTGGATTTTTCATAGTAAGCTGACTATTCTACCAATCAAGCCCTTTCATTTGATACCCATATTGAGGTATTTGAGAAAAATATGTATTCCACCATTTTGTAGCGGCAGCCATCTTGAATTTTTCATAGTGAGCCCTATTCTACCAATGAAGCCCTTTCATTCGATACCCATTTTGAGTTATTTGTGGAAAATATGTAATCCGCCATTTTGCGGCGACAGCCATCTTGGATTTTTCATAGTGAGCTCTATTCTACGAATCAAGCCCTTTCATTTGATACCCATATTGAGGTATTTGTGGAAAATAAATAATCCGCCTATTTGTAGCGGCGGCCATCTTGGATTTTTCATAGTGAGCTCCATTCTACCAATCAAACCCTTTCATACATACATACATACATAGACTCACGCCTGTTTCCCGGAGGGGTAGGCAGAGACTACGGAACGCCATTTGCAAGGATCCTGACATACCTCACTTGCTTCACTCACTCCCATCAAGTTTCTCATGCATGCTCTTCTGTTAAGGGTACTTCTGACTTGTCCTTTTTTCAGGATGTCTCCAATCTGGTCAGAGAACGTCCGCCTAGGTCTTCCCCTTTGTCCTGTTCCATTCACACTTGCCTTATATATCTTCTTTGTCAGTCTATCGTCATCCATCCTCTCCATGTGCCCAAACCATCTTAACATGCCTTTCTCAATGCTTGTCACTACATCTTCTTTTACCCCACACCACTCTCGTATCACACAATTCTTTACTCTGTCAGTCAAAGACACACCACACATACTTCTCAGTGCTCTCATTTCTACAGCATTTATTTTACTTTCAAATCTCTTCTGCCATACCCAAATTTCACTACCATACATAAGGGTAGGCACTAACACGCCTCTATGTACAGCCAAACGTGCCTTTTTGGACACGTTTTGACTGTTCATAAACGCTTTCAGAGCTCCATTCACACTATTACCTGCATTAACTCTCCTTTCAATATCTTCTTCATTCTTACCATCTCTTGTAAACAACGTACCTAAGTAAACAAACTCATTCACTTGTTCCACTCGCTGTCCATCGATCAAAACATTACAAGCCGTAACGCATTCCTCCTTTTCAAAAACCATAACTTTCGTTTTACTTACATTCACTTTCATTCCCTTCCTCTCTAACGCACCATGCATGATTGCTATCATCTCCTGCAACTCCTCCGCTGAAGATGCAAGTATTAGCTGATCATCAGCATAAAGGAGGCATTTGACGAGTAACCCATTCATCCTTAATCCGCAGTCACTATGTTTTAAATCTTGCAAACAACTGTCCATGAAGAGGTTAAACAGCCACGGCGACGCTACACATCCCTGTCTAACACCTTTGTCGATGGTAAACCAGTCAGTGTATGCCCCGTTTATCCTCACACAAGTTCTAGAATCCTCATAAAGGGATTTCAGAGCTCGAATGAGGCTGTTGTCCACCCCATTCATTGACAGCACCGACCACATTTCATTCCTCACCACTTTATCATAAGCCTTTTCCAAATCCACGAATGCGCAATAGACCTTTTGACCTTTTGCCAAAAACTTTTCAGCTATGCTTCGCAAGGAAAAAACCTGATCCGTGCATCCCATACCCTTTCGGAATCCCGCTTGTACATCCCATATTTTCTTGTCGGTTACTTCCATAACTCTTTCAATAAGTACCCTTGCATACAATTTGCCAACAATGCTGAGAAGGCTAATGCCTCTATAGTTTTTGCAATCTTGTTGCGAGCCTTTTCCTTTATAAAGAGGCATAACTACAGCTGTGGCCTAGTCATTAGGTACTCGGCCGGTGGTCCAGCACAAGTTATATAACCGCTGCAACTGACCAACTATGATGCCCTGTCCAGCCGTCAGCATTTCGACTGTAATCCTATCATATCCTGCAGCCTTACCTACTTTCATACTTCCCAGTGCCTTCACGATCTCATCCACGCCAATAACGCTTTCATCATTGCTATCGTTACCATTCATTTCAGCTATCGGTGTCTCTATCGCCGACCTTTCAAATAAACTTTCAAAATACTCTTGCCATCTCTTCAGCACGCAAGATTCATCATTTACTATCTTTCCATTCTCGTCTTTGATGGATGTGTGTTCTGAGGATTGAGTTCTTCCTCGAACTGCACGAACGGATTTCCAGAAAAACTTAATGTTTCTCTGGAAATCGTCAGATAATCTGCTATCAAACTCATCTTTCTTTTTCTCTTTTTTCCTTTTAACCATTTCTTTCACTATTCTTTTTGACGTAACAAACTCCTTTCTTGCTTCATCTATGTCTACACTCGTTGCTTTGCCCATTCTTTCATTTGCTCTGGCAGCCAACCAATCTGACCAAGCTTTCTTCTTCTCTGACACTGCTGATTGTGTACAATCAGCAGTGTCAGAGAAGAAGAAAGCTTCCTTGTCCTACCATGTATTCTTAACCTTTCATATTTTCCTTCTCTTGATCACACCACATACTTCAGACGCTACACATACTACCTCTTCTTTAAAGGCCTGCCATAATTCTTCCATATCATTTATGCAATCGAACCTCTCAAATTTTGCTATCAATCTTCGTTTATACTCATCTTGCACATCTTTCTCTTGTAGATTTTCTACCTTAATTCTTTCCAAGACCCTATTTTCATTACGCTCTCGGTGTCGCCATCCTTTAAAGAGCCCACTAATCCGGCTCAACACCAAGAAGTGGTCTGTGTGGATGCCGATCCCTCGATATGCTCTTGTATCCGACACATTCTTTCTCAATCGTTCATCTACTATCACAAAATCAATCATACTTCTTCTAAGATTTTTCGCCTCTCGCGTATACATATGTATCCTTTTATGATCAAACATGGTGTTTGTCACACAAAGGCTCCACTCCAAACAAATCTCAAGCAGTACTTTTCCATTTTCGTTCACACTCTCATCACCAAATGCACCTAAAACCCTTTCAAATCCATCTCGCTTTACTCCCACCCATCCATTGAAATCCCCTAACAAGATCAATCTTTCATTATCCTTGCAGTTCCTCAAAATCTCTCTTAAACTCTCCCAAAACTCCTGCCTTTCGTCTTGCTCATGTTGTGACATACCCGTAATTATATTGACCGAGGCGTACACCCCCACAATAAAGAGACGAGTAAGTCCTACTTTCATTCTCATCCACAGTAGCCTAGCATTTACACATTCAAACTCTTTTACACACTCATTCATTCGCGCAGACAGTATTACACCAACTCCCTAACAGGCTCTGGTGGTACTATCTACACCAGACCAATACGCCGTATATGCGCCATGCTTGGTGGTTTCACACCCTTTTCTTTTTGTTCATTCACACAAAGAACATCAATCTTTCTATCATCCATCATCTGACATACTTCATCCAATTTGCCGTTCATTCCTCCTCCAACATTCAATATTGCAAACCTGCTCTCCGTAGGCCGCTTTTCGCCCTCGCGGGAAACGAGACGTGATGGGTTGCGAACCGCGTCGCCGCCGTGTGAGGAAATATTATTAATTGTTCCCATTGCGTTCCCACGAGATTTAGGGTTTTTAAATGTCCATCCCCATAGAGTCCTTTACGGGGGTAAGGCGGAATATCACGTGTGCCCTGTGACCACCAACACAGGCACCCTCCGTTTGCGACCAGCTTACCCTCTGGCCACGAATCTCTCGGCACGGGTCGGTTTACACCTTAGATCGGGGTTTTGTGTCGAGTATGATCCATGAAAGTTGGTTTAATTTCGGAGTTTTCCTTCTCCTAGACAGGCTGCCAACCAAGGCTAACGAGCCCCATCTCCCCGAAACCCTTTCATTTGATACCCAAATTTAGATTGTACATACATACATACATACCGTCACGCCTTTTATCCCCGAAGGGGTAGGCAGAGGTGTATTTCTACACCCACTTTTCGCCAGATATACTTTAGTCCCACGTAATAAGGGGCGAACCTATTGCCGAACCGGGCACATATCCAGACTACGTGCTGCTACTGAGAATTTCGTGACAGAAAAACCCAATAACACTGCCCGACCAAGGAATCGAACCCGGGACCTCCCGATCCCACGCGCACATTTATGCCGCGAGACCAACGAGGCAGTCGTATAGGGTTTAATGTCGAGTTTTCCGTCTCTACGCAATGATGGTATTTGCATCGTGTTATCCCTTAGTCGCCCCTTACGACACCCACGGGAAGATAGGGGGTGGTGACACTTGTATTCTATGCCGTCAACCACACAGCAAATTTAGATTGTTGTAAAGTAATATGTGATCCGCCATTTTGTAACGGCGGCCATCTTCAATTTACAATCATTTAAATATTATATTTTAATCTTGATGACAATATGAGTGTATATCAAAAATCAGATCAATCTGTCATCAGGAAGGTGGTAAAATTACTATATATTATTATAGATAGCACATGCGCAGCACTCAACTTACAGCGCATGCGTTCTTACTCCCAAGAGGTAAATTTGTGCCGTAGGTACAAACATCTACCCTCCCTACATTCTCTCCTAGTTTAATTTTTGCAGATAATACTTTAAAAAAAATTAAATTAAATATTGCAGTATAGCTTATACATCACAATGCCACATGGGGTACCATCTCACCCACATCGGCGAAGCCGTGGGCCGTAGCTAGTCTGTAAAATAAAAGTATCGATGAAATTATAACGTCACTACAAATATCAATACAAACTATGAACGAGATCTCAAAGTTTCAAATGAAGTAATATTTAATTTTGACGGGTAATGTATGGCTATGGTCATAAATGTAAGATTCTTTTAGTGATGATCTTGCGATTTTATCCAGCCATCTATTAAGTTATATAAAGCGTGCCATCTTCAGTGACGTCTCATTGTAATGTGTGATATCGCAATATGGAGTTTTCCACGAGTGCGTTAGTGTGTCATTTCTGAAAATTGCCTGATACGTAAGTAACCTATCCTTAAAGTTCCGTAGCCATAGTGGCTTAAAACTGAACCCCTGATAGATTCGCCATGTCTGTCTGTCTATCCGTTCCTATGTCACTGACACTTTATTTCGAAACTATTAAGACTACAAATTTAAAAATTGGTAAGTAGGTGTATTCTGTGAACCGCTTTACGATTTATATACCGACAAAAAAAGAAATATCTGTCCTATACTAGCTGGGTGCCTATGGAGATTTTTAAATTTAAATTTTGCTTCCCAAAACCATTGGTGCTCAATATCAATAAACAATATCGACATACAAACACTAAGGAAAGCAAAGTTATTTTTGCTGGCGAAATCTTGATAGTGATATTTGGCTAAGGGGCTATGTGATGCTTATGTTAATTGAATCCCTCTTCTACGTTAACCTTGATGAGCGAGTTCGACTCGCACTTGATTTAATAATTACTCATAATATCATTGCTCATAAAAGTTTGAGATCCGCACGCTCCACATTGTTTCCCGCTTACCGCCCGCGCATTCACTATGGACACTTGTATGAAAGTCCTATGGTTTGAATTGCCCGCGTGCTCTCCGCGTTACACAGCCCGCGCCGCTCGCCGCGCCCGCTCTCCTACTACGGACACTCCTATAGAGCTCCATATGTTTGAGTTTCCCGCATCGCGCCCGCACCCGCACCCGCCTTTCACTGTGGCCGAGCACTGCTTGTGGCCATACTGACCGCACGAAAAACATTTACCATCATCGAATCTACGTTTACGATAGCTGGCATCAAAATTTGTTTTTGAAGAACTGTACGGGAATTATAGTAAGACTTCTTATGAAAAGTGGAGTGGGTATTTGATTTAACGTAGATAGAAAATAACTCTACTAGCTCATTCGGCATCAGTTTAGCATTAGTCGCCGAAGCACGGATTTGCGGATCTGTAACGCCCCGTATTATTATTGCAGGGATCAGTTCCTCGCTTAACCCTTTAACTATGCGTAACCTTAACAGGGACCTGCGGGCGTAATCGGCATATGTCGGGTACTTGTCGGAATTTGTAGACATAGCCTCGTATAAAATATTCGCGATGTCAGGCTTCTTAGCGCACAAGGGTTTAAATTCCTTTTTAAGGTTACTTCAACTACGGTTATTCGTAACCCACTCATTGATCCAGGTCTTAGCATCACCTTTCAAACAATTTCCAATACGGGACAGACACTCATTATCGCTCCAATGATTCAAAATTTTAGTGCGGTCTACTTCCTCACACCAGTTGTCTATGTCGTGGATGCTTGGATCAAAATTCTAAATATAATAAGATTGGGTGGATCTGCCCGTCGTGTTGATTGATCGTATTGCGTCAATAATACGATCAGCAGCGCCGCCATCATGAGTCGTGGCTGCACCCATGGAACGCCCTGGCAAAGACAGGACCGCAGACTCTCGAGGCTCGGTCGCAGTCGACTTTGACCGCGGCGGCGTTGTTACGCCAGCACTCGACTCACGTGGTCGCGGTAAAGGAGGACGGTGTCGTTCCTCCAATGACGCCAGTCGATCCAGTTTGTTTTGCATTTGTACAATTAATACATTGCTAGGAGAGTTACCCTGTTTGCGGTTAATGTTAGAACGGGAATGTCGGTCTCTGGAGTCCAGATAACGGTTACTGGAACGCGAGGCATGGTTCCCAGAACGCCGATCACGGCCTCTGGAAAGCGAATCATGATCCCTGGAACGGGATTCACGCTCCCTAGACAATGTGCTGCGGTTCCTAGAATGGCTTCTATTCTTACGGTTCTTATTAGGCATATTTTCTTTTCTAGAAACCGTTTAATCGGCACGGATAAACAGAACTAATTATCACAGCAACTTACGTGGGTATAAACAGCGAGTAAAACTAATACGAAAAGCACTTTAATCTCGAAAATGCGTATTTAAAAACTCACTAATGGCCTCAACAAAATGGAACGTACTCACCAGAAAGTTATTACAACGCACGTAGCACTATTTATCACACAACTTCACACTTATACGATTACTCACTTTTTTTTGCCAAATGTATTCGAATTGAACAGCCAAGCCGCCTGGGTACGTGAAAACGTATCCCACTTCTGATTTTATCACTCTAGCGGTGAATTAATTAAAAAAACAATCAACAACACAATAGAAATGTATTTGCAAGTTAATTTTACAAACTAAACACTTTATCAGGCGTAACTTATACTGATTTTAGACCATTAAAAATAATTAATCAGAGTAGGCTATTTGACTGTACAATCAGGCTCTCCCCTTAACAAGTTGACACTGCGGTGAAGAAGTGTGGAATGGCCGGTGCACGCGCTTATAAAGACGCGCTCCCACCACTGTGCGTCATCCCCACTACTAACAGCTTGTCTATTCCTTTTCCGCTAACAATATATAGATAAATCCATAGTATCTGTCTCTTTACACAAAAATTGAAAAGTTATTAATTTCAGAATAACACCCGTCTCTCTACCCTCTCAGAACGACAAGACCGATGATATGTTATGATATAAATAGTATCTCACCTACGCGCATGTACAACGTAATTAATTAATCACCCCTCTTGATAAATGATGGGTAAATACAGTGAAGTATTTAGGCCAATGATAAATACTCTAGCTTCGGTTACATTCGGAACGGGAGTAATGAATTTGATACTATAGATTAGACGGTTTAATCAATACCGATAATGTATTCAACGCGACTGTTTCAATGCTCACCTAACGCTCGGCAACCTTCTCATTGCAGCTCCAAATGGAATAAAAGCCACGCATTACGAGACGAACAGAAAATTCAATTCGTTGAATGTGGTTGAGAACATTTTGATTAAATAGCGACTCGCAAACACTCTATCTGTGCTCTCGTACAGGTTAATAATTTGATATATACACAGATATCCGATTGCGTCATCCTGTTCCGCGCCGATTTACCTTGTATGGGGCCAAGTCTTCGCAAACTTATGATACAGGTACTTATTTTTCGGCCGCGAAACCCTTCTAAGTGGATTGGGAAGTTATTTACAGTGTGGTAAGTAGGACTAAAGGCGCGAACGGAAGAGTACCATAACATAATTATCTCATATGTCTTTGTGATTGGGGGTTCCTTGTTAGATTTATCTTAATTGTCTTCGGTAATGCAGACAGGTGGCGATAGTTTAGTTGATCAAGCAACGGTGCAGGGGTTGTTGATTCGATAAAAGGGGCCAAACATTTGCGATACCTAAAAAACTTCTGTTCCTACGTCTAGGTGATCTTTTTATCCGAAGTCTCAATATTTTTACTGTCTGAGAATAGGTACAGATAGATTATTTTTTCTAAACTGCAATTACGTTCAGCTTTGTTTAAGATGCATTTGTTCATATCAAGTCATGAAATCTATGTATTTGCCATATAATATTTGTTACAAAATTCAGCAGTAATAATACTGTAAAATTGTATTTGCAAATATACGAAGGCAACGTCAACAACGCAGAAACATTACAACTCTGGTGAGAGCGAAGATATAAATGGAACGAAAGCCCACTCAAACATGATTGAGGAAAGATCAGACAGTATAATATCAATGGATTCGCATTAATTACCAATTGCCCATTGAACTAAAAATGAAATAACCTCGAATTGATACCATTGAAAATAAATAATTAACGAATTAATTTACGTCTATGAATACACGTAGGTACTTATACATGTTCCATACATTTTAATTTAAACGTTGTATGTTTAATGTGTGCCAATAGAAATGAATTAAAGATCTTGTTTAAATATTGACTTGACCTAAAATAATATTTGACTGGCACGCCAGATACAAATATTCCTTAACTGAAATAAAATGCAATTTCGTGGATATTGAAAGGAAGTAAATGTGATATTTTTACTTTTACTAAAATATAATAAACGATGGCCTCAGAAAAGAACATTATACTTAGTATTATAGCTCGTAATATTACAGTAAAAGAAAACTTAAAACAGTAACGGTAAATAAAGTTCAAACATATAGTTTTCTTTTTTCATAAAAGGCGGCTGCTTTATTCCAAATTCGAATCGCACTTAACCTTCTTTCAACGAGCCTATTGAGAAGAGGTCGGACGATGAATCGCTACTATATAAATGAAAAGTTATATTGGATGTTAGTAATGGGTGAAGGTTGCACGCTAAATCCACATCGGAGTAGAGTAGACATGGATTCAATTAGCGTGGAGGTGTGAGATGCATGTAACACGCCAAGCGGTACATGATGTCGTGCTGAAGCGCCTGCGGCTTCCTGCACCCACAGCACTTAGGGCATGGGGGATGGATGTGGACAATTCATAAGCGAGAGCGATCTATCGACTATCCAAAGAGAGTGCTGAAACCATGGACAAGAGGCCAGAAAAATATGTCAGGACTAAACAAATAATGAGATGACTCGTATAGACGAGTCATCTCATTAATAGAGATATAGATCTCTTAACATTTTTGCGACACTGTTGAAATCAGGCTTATAATATCAGGTCAACCGTCATAAAAACTGTGGGCTAAACAGTACTGTTTTGAGTTCGGATACCTATTGTAGTTCAAAAAATCTCGTTACAGCGAAATCATATAATTACTCGACCAATTTACATTAATCAGAGTTAATACGAATTATATGATACCTACATATTATAAATAATGGAAAAGTGTCATAAAAACGGCTTAATTTAATCTGATAACAAACATATACTCATACTTAATTGGTGCTAACAGTATCAATATCCGTTCAATGCCCGGAATTTTTGGTTAGAATTTCCATACTATTGTTTGGTACTGCCGTCATTATCACGACATTGCGGACATGTAACGAAAGTCAAATCCAGTTGGCAATATAATAATAAAACCTTCAAGATAAACCTTGATTTATCTTGTCCTGCAAGAGAACCGTTTTAATATCCTTACTGTATAATGATATAGTTTATTTAAGGCCTTTAAACTTTAATTTTTAATAGGTGAACTTTTAAGCAGACTACAGAGAATCTACGCTGCCAATGTTGAAATTATATCAACTAAGTTACGCATGGTTCTACGTCGCGTGGCTCAGTAACCGTGGGTTTGAGGTACACCCACGGTGAAGCAAAGCGGGATCCCGGGAGGGGACGTTCCACGTGGGCTTGAGTGAGGACTGCGTAGGTAAAAAAAAAAGGTTCTACGTCGCGTCGGCTGTGTAAATGTGATAATAATACATTTTATTTTTGCTAACACATGTCATTTATTTTTCGTACGCAGCTAATTGCTTTTGTGCACTACTGGTGTGACGGATCTAAACCATTCGTCATCCAAGCTGAATCTGTATTCTATGATGTAGTTAAGTTACTAAAGTCAATATCATTATGATATTATAGACATACTTTTTATGACTACAGCTGGACATACTACCCACGCCGAAACTTCTTTTAAAATATATCTAACCTATTTAAACTTAACTTTTAAAAGAATTACGCAATGAAGAGCTGTTACATAAATACCAATTAGTAGGTAAGTTGTTTTTTTGAAGAAGTCTGGTGTATAGTTTTCTAAAAAAGACAATTCAAAAGAAATTCGCCGCTTGAGAGTTTATAAAATTTTCGTTGCATGATATCTAACTGCTTAAAATTTAAAATTGGTATATCCTGTGTTACATATAAAAAAATTAGTCTCGCACTAAATTGCCGACTATAGTGCTTTCTAAACTTCAATCTTTAATTCACCACGAAATTTGCCTTCAAATGTTATAGGTAATGTTTTGGAAACTGTACTTTCGTCTATGACATATAAAACTCCAGGCAAGTAAAACGTACACAGACAAGCTTATTATTTACTCAATTACGCCCGCAGTACTGCACTCAACTCTACACCTCTCACTTCCTCAGGAATCCCACTATCTATTGGTGTAAACTGTAAACCGTACAAATACCCGTTTGTTACTTTTTGAGTTTATCGTGTTCATATTATAGACTGACAGGACGAAAAGCGGACTTTACATTATAATAAGTATAGATGCAATATGCAGAGTTGAATGACAATGACCTTCGATTCTAGTGAAACTTTAAGTGATGCAGGAATAAAAATGTATTTAATATTGCTTAAAGATAATAAATACATCCCTGGAGTAACTTATTTATTTATAAACTAATATTATATCTACGTTCTTAAATGCCATAATAATTGTAGGAGTCACCGAAAAGTAACAAAAACCGCAAAATTTATAAATTTCCTAGAAAATTTATAAATTTTCGTAGGATTCTAAACGGGAGAATAATTGTATTATCAATTTGCGGCGTCTCGTCGTAAATTTATAAACTAACGGATATGCATACGTAAGATTTTAAACGGTTCGACCGATCACAGAAGAGCTTTTAATTTTACGCTTATTTAAAATACGGCAAATAACACACTGCTCTCTTTGATTGGTCGATCGGTAAAAATTAAAGTCGGCATCAGTTCAACTTAATAGGTTATGTTAGGTTTTCTTGTGACCCTGAATACAAAAATAGGCGCCCTGCGAAGCAGGACTCCGTCAACTTCGCCTCATTAACTTCTCTAAAGTTCCGGTTTATTCGTAAAAGTGGTGAAGAATGGCGGTGGCGAGGAACGAAATGGAACACGTGACTTATTCAACCAATCAGAGCGCACATGGCATTTGGTTGTTGCTTACTAATTATTTTACGAATGATTTCGGTAAGTTTATCATAATCCGAAAATCTGGGTTCACGTTTAGAATTCTATGAAAGTTTATAGAGGTAAATGGGCACCTTAGTATGGAAACCATACCCATGGTGGACACAAACGAAATATAGCAGAGTGTATTCGTCTATGGCTCTCATTTACTATGGCATTAGTCGCATTAATGTGAGCTACGGGAATCTCAAAAAATTCAAGTGTTATCTATGTATATATCCATACTCTTTATCTCTGACCCGATTTGAAAAAATCTTTTTGTGTGTGATAGCCACATTCATGAGAAAGGTTATAGGCTACTTTTTATCCCGATATTCCCGCGGGATCCATGAATGAGGCCGATGAAGTCGCGGGCGTCCGCTTATTAATTGATATCGGTAAGAAAAATAAAATGCTAATTCATTAAAATATGTTTATTCAATTTGACCCAAAGCAATCATAAGATCATTTAAAAAGGCAGCGGGTGCGCCAGTTGCTTCCTGGTGTATGGTCCAAGACAGAAAATAATCAATGGTAGCGATAGGGGCGCTGCTATTAAATGTGCGAAAAAAAACCTGTTCAATGTGCGAAAGGGACAGCGTATACCAAATCTTTAAGCATTAGCTCATTTCGATATTATTTTTATGCCTTTATAAGATAAAATAAAAACCTTTGATACCGTTTGTTTTAATTTTTAAAGGATCCCGTACATTTTTCACCGACGATTTTTAATCAAACAATTATATGCAATGAAAGGTCATATTATTCCCCTTTGTTTAAAACTATTTTGGTTAATGTCCGCCACTGTTCGCAAAGCGGGTCAGATATGTCCAACGACCTTTCCCAGGAAATTTATAAATTTGCGTTTTTTGTTATTTCCCGGTAACATAGGTATTATAGTTTATGTTAACGACGCTACCATCTGTATAAATCTGTATAAATTCATGCGTTTTTTACTGGACTGGCAGACAAGCTACAGCCAAAATTATTCAACGCAAGAAGTTGAAATTTGACATATACATATGTTTTTTGGCGACCGTAGGAGTGCACTAAGAAAAGACCTCCCACAATTCTCACAGGATCGGGCAGAAACTGTTAAAATCTTAATATATAAAATCCTTGCGTTACTGACTGACTGACAGACACGCTACAGCCGAAACTATTGGGCGCACGAAGCTGAAAGGAGAAAGACCAAATACGGCCTGTAGCGGCCAGAAAGTTGTGAATCGTTGAAATTAAACATATAATTTTTAAAAATTTTACATCGTTTTCGTTTCTTGATAGAGTATCGGTGAAAGAATTTAGTTTTTAAAGATTAATTATTTTGAATAAGCTATGGTAATAGCGGATGAATGTCTTATGTTGCCAGCATTAAAAATAAAATGAAGTATGGTAGGCAGAAATTGTTTTAAGGAAATAATATTTTTATTACTATATTAGAAAACTATATATTTTATTTACTTTATAAGTATATTTGTAAAAAGAATCAAGAAATATATAATTTCTTATACATTCCATAATTATTAATCGGTAAAAATCGTTTTGTTTTTTAATCGATAGTAGACATATTTTTTCAAACCATTTGCAACACTTTTTTATCTGTTATGTCATTCGTGTTGCTACTGTGTATCGTAAATATTTTGCTCTGATTTATTGGTGTTTTCGTACGGTTTTAATGTAATGTAATTGAATATAAATTCAATAATAATGATCAGCACCTTCTACCCATGCTAAGAATATGCAGCGGTGTTTGTGATTGTGGTTAGCTTTTTTGGACGAGTATACATAGTACGAGGTTCCCTAGTACACAGGTGATTATTCATTATTATTGGCCACTCTTTATGTAGTTTTTGTTCTTTAAGACGCAAAGACATACTTTTATTTACATCTAGGTATTATATTTATGTTAAAATTCAATTTTGAGGTATATTTAGTTGCGGAATAATTTCCATTTCAAATATCTCGTATCTTATTTCCACCAAAAGTTATTTAAAAAGAAATTATACAGGTTAATAGAATAGTCATTTATCTTCAAAACACACACGGTGTTGTGTTTGGCCGTGCCAGGCCCATAATGTATGGCCAAATGGTACATCTCCTTTGGCATGTATGTTGCTTGGGGACCGTAGGGGTACACTAAGAAGGGATTGCCCGAAATTCCCACGGTATCGGCCAAAAAGGAAAAAAAAATGCAGGCGTAGCTGCTGGCGTCCTCTAGTAAAAGATAAAATGTGGGCGTAGCTACGGTATCCTCTTGTATTTTATAAATTACGTCAACGCTAAACATCTAGTGTAATCATAGAACGCTTACTAAAAATCATTAATATTTGGCTACCAACACATTCAATGTTATATACTTAGTTCCAAGAAATATAATATTATGTTAAACTGTCAAAGTGATTTGTTGTGTAAACGTTTGTACTTATAATAATATTCATTAAATGCCTGAATACAATATTTTTCGTAGCCATTGAAGCTTCGTTCAAGTTAATGACACAGTGAAGGTTTTATCAACATTGTTTCTTGTTTTAAAAGTTTTGAATTATTATTGACGTAAGATAGTTACAAACGTATTACTTACTTACTTCATGTTAACTTGAAAATTAAATTAACACGGTAAACGTTCGATGCAAATTCAACGAAGCGAAACAATGAAGAAATTAAAAATTGGGGAGGAGAGGCGTGTCGGTGTTGCGTTGCTGAGTGCCCTACCTCCCGCGACCAAATGGGAGCGCACCTTTTGATGCGTTGCGGTGGGGCTGCAGAGGAAGAGGAGATGCGGTATTGTCAGGTTGTCGTCCTCCCTATCCTCTGCGGCCGGTGGGTTTTAGTGCCTGCGGTTGGCTAGCGCTGGAGCTGCTCCCCGTAAGCCAAAAGGCAAGAAGGCGGCGTAGTGTCCGCGCTGCCTCCCACGTAGCATAACGAGATGCCAACACCAACGGCAGGCCAATCCCGGGCGGGGTCACGGATGTTATGCTATCCGCGAATCACGTGACCCCGCCACTGCACAGGGCTCGTAGGGACACCGCGGTGGTTTTAGTGAGTATGCCCCGAACGCCTTTAGGGGGAGCCTCCACATACCTCCTCCGCCAGTCCTAAGCCCAGTCGATCACACTCTGGCGGGTTGGCGTCGAGTGGAGATGGCTCATAAGGAGAGTCTCTACCGAAGTCAAAAATACTGAGCGACAAGTGCGAAGCAGTATCCCTAAATAGCGCTGGTGAAACCGTGGGCTCAGCTTGTTCATTAATAAAGTTAGAACTTTATGTCACACTTGTATAAAATATGATAAGATGATTGACTAATTGATACGACAAGACAACTTCTTCAAAATAATATTAGAGGGTAAGATCCAAGGAAAAGAGGAAGAGGACGGTGGTGGAGAAAATAGGTGGCACAGTTGAAGGAAAAGGTTGGTGTCGGGTCCTTTCAAGGGGTGAAAGAACGGGCAGAAAACCGAAAGCACTGGCAATTGATCCACCGACAAGAGCTAGGCTCTTAAAACAAAGAAAAGGAGTATAAAATAACCGATTTCCATTATTATGTATTGGCCGCTTAGTAAGGGTTCCACCCGTTTCAATAAATTTGATTAGGTAGTTATGAAGCCGCCTTTCTTATGTCTTTGTTACAAGTGAAGCCATAGAAGGAAGATCATCAGTAAATAACGCGCTCAATACTTCAAACAACAATACTTCAAAAACTACTACCTAGTAGAGCCATGCTGATTTTTGCACTGATGGGTTTGCTCGATCGGGTTAGTGCTAACTCTCTCAGAGAATCGACCTAAAGTAATATTATCTATCTATACTGTTATCCCGTCGTGTCTTCCTTCTCATTCATACCCATGCCCCCTCCTACCCCTTTTCGCGCATCTACGCTGCAAGTCACGAGTAATTCCTCTGAAGTTTCTGGTGTCCATGGGCGGTTGTAGTCGCTAACTATCGGGCGATCTATCTGCTCTTTTGCCCCCTATTATATGAATAAGTACAATATTTAATTCAATTACAAATACATACAAAAGAGACTTCTATTATTTTTCATTGAATCATTAAACTTTTATTACTTGCTCTGACGAATTAGCGCGCATATAATTTACTTAAGGTCTCTTCATTTTTTGCTGTACCTGCAATAAGGCCTTCTCTGCATTTACTATCCACATATAGAATATTTGTAAACATATTTTCTGAGTATTGGAAACATCTATCAATCAATAAATCAGCCTTGTGTAATCCACAAAAGAAGTTAAGAATGTTAGGCAAGAATACATACATACATACATACATATAAAGATAAAAGATAAAGATTTATTTATACTGGCTCACACATAAAAGACATAAATATGAACATAAAAGGAAACAATTTATATAAAGTAGATAAATATAAAATTAAGAAAAGAAATATAAATCAAACAAAATATACTCACGCCTTTTTCCCGTCGGGGTAGGCAGAGATAACGGAACGCCACTTGCTTCTATCCTTACAAACCTCACGCGCTTCCTCTACATTCATTACTCTTTTCATACATGCTTGCCGGTTCCAGGTGCTTCGGACCTTGCCATTTTTCAGAACGTCACCAATTTGGTCGACGAATGTCCTACGAGGTCGGCCGCGACCGGCTTGCCCATACACGTTTGCCTCATATATTTGGTGCGTCATTCTTTCTTCGCTCATAAATAAATAGTTACTGCATATTGCCGTGTTAGATCTACGTCGTAAATTGGCGCATCGATTTAAGACTAGTTAGTTTTTGGTTTCGACTTCTTGATCGGGCTAAGTGTGTTAGCTTTTTGCTGTGTTTCTCATGCAAAAGCGAGCCTAAAATGTATATTATATTATAATATAAAATATTTATAAAAACGTAAGGATATTTATCTGGTTGCATTAAACCCGCATTCAAGGCTTGCTTGTCTCATTACTATTATAGGACATTTGTGAAAATGGATGCATGATTTAGGTACACTTTCACACAAAATCTACTGACCGGACCCCTTATCCTAATGACTGCGGGCAAAAGCAAGTTAATACTAAAATTCCGGTCTCAGTTTATGAAAAGTACCATGTGGTGCTAAGCTAAAAATGCGCTCAAAATCTTGGCAATTAGAGTAGGATTTATAAGAAAATCTGTATCATTCATGTATGTTATACTCAAAGACTGAAATCTCTAATCGAGGTCACTGTATAACTTTAACATCGCCGCTGATGAGTTGTTGTAGCAATCACAGAAACACAAAATGGCGAAATTCATGTTGTGGTATTATAATGTGCTCACACAACGTAGTTTTTGCGACCAATGAGTATTTTCCCTCTTTAACCATAAGAAGATACATTATTATTATAAACCAACAGAAACTTTATGTTTTAGGATTACCCTCAGAGAAAGAGAAAAATAATATCAAAGAGAATGAGAGGCACGACTTAGATTAAAATAACTTGTTCCTTGTAAAACTTTAGCAAAATTTAGAAGGATGTTACTCGCTACTAACGAACCGTGTGTTGCTAATGCCTTGAAAACTGTGATACGTTCATTGTTTTAAACGAAGACGTCTAGCTTAACATGGAACGTTACATGAGCGTTGACTAAACTGGAAAGAAAAGTAGTGCGGGAAGGACTGCAAATGAGCCAAAAATAACTAGAGCAGAAAAAGCACTCATATTTCTTAGGAATTAAGAAATTAGTATCCAAAAATTAATGAACATTGTCATACATCGGCGATATATAAATAATGACATGTTAAATATTCAAAAGGTATAAAGTCATATAGTAGGTATACATTGTTTAAAAATCAAAACTTGCATATGAATTGACTCATGTCCATTATAAAAAAGTTATAAACTCCTTTCTTGAAGTCGAACTAAATCTGAGAAAATACATACATACATACATAGACTCACGCCTGTTTCCCCGAAGGGGTAGGCAGAGGCATATTAAACGCCCACTTTTCGCCAGTGTTTTGATCCCACGTAATAGGTGGCGAGCCTATTGCCGCTTATTGGGACATTTTGTTTGCCAGAGCCTCGTCCGTTGATCGGCAGGAGCACCACTAGCAGGTGACGTTGGCTGGGGACCCTAAGTTCTTGGTGGGAACCCTATGCACCCTGAGAAAATCTATTATATTTTTCTATATGCATATTATTAAAATTATGTATATATTTTCTATCTCTTCGAAATTCTATTAGAAAAATGCGCGGTCTTGACTGTGGCTAGTGGTAGGTAGACAAAGATTTGATTAGTTACCTATCACCTTATTTAAGGCTTTTGACCTCTCGTAAATCTGAGCTTAACGTTCTATTTTACATAGATGCACCAACCCATAACCTTCTCGTCTCCATATAAATATTAATGACTTCGTTGAGAAGAAATTTAATCAAAAATCGACATTAGTTGCTAGCTATTACATCGCAATGTCTTGAAGAGCTAGCTTTGCGTGCTATGAAAGGGTGCATAATCCAAAAAGCGTTGCTCCATATCTGGAGGCATTTATTCAGTACTTTTCTGTGTAGTACGAAAGTTCATAATGTTGTTCTGAAAAAGCGAATTAAAAGTACATACTTAGCTTCATGTTTTAGGTACCATTGCATATTCGGCGAATTTGTAGCGGGGAATACTTATTTCGTTTCCAATTACCACAAGGTTTTAATTTGTTTAACCGTTTTAATGAAGAGCAAGCGTGTCTCAGTTGTGTGTTAAATTATATGTAAAGTGAACGTACTTGCGTATAGTCCCAAATACTCTGAAACTGTGTACTCGTATGTGTTGAAGGCATTTATTAATAGAGGTTTTATCTCAGGATTTTTAGCTGCTTGCCCACTCATGTAAAAGCTTAAAGCTATTAATCATGTTGATAGCAAAATTAAGTCTTAATCCGCAAATTCGAATTTGTCTGACACAGCTGTCGGATCATAATCCTGAATTACGCAAGTCTCTCGGCAAATTTATTTTTAATGCAAATAAATACAGATTCGTCGCACCTGCCTGTCTAGATGTATCGAATAATTAGGCAAAACATGAAGCGAAATAATACAAATTACTTTGAGACTTAACTCGACTTTATTTTACGAGAATACATTATCTACTTTAAGCGGATTACTTGACAATCTTGACGTACTATTACTCAGGCGTAAATTAATACTTGCGTTGTGTTTTGTTATTTCTTGAGTAAGTGTTAAATGTACTGTTTTAGGGTGGAAAATGTTAGTGATATAAGCATTTTGTTATTGTGAGAATGTTTGGTGCCTTCGTAGCTTTTATATCATTTTATATAATTAGAAACAATATATACATGTTAAGCTAGAGCCTTGGTAATCTGATTTTGATAATTGAAAATTGAAAAGCATAAAAATTATATTTAATGGCGGGAATTAAATTCGAGCGAATGTATCTGATTTGAGATATTCGCGAAAATAAACCGTCACATTTTAATATAAAATGAAATGACTGCCTCTGTGGTCCAGTGGATAGCGTATGCGACTGCTGATCGGCAGTCCCGGGTTCGATTCCCGGGTCGAGCAAAGTGTTACTGGGTTTTTCCAAATTCTCAGTAGCAGCACGGAGTCTAGTGATGTGCCCGGTAACGGCAATAGGTTCGCCCCCTGTTACGTGGGACATAAACATTTATGGCGAAATGTGGGTGTAATGTAATATTACACTCGCATTTCGCCATGAATGTTTAGGTCCTCTGCCTACGCCTTCAGGGATACAGGCGTGAGTCTATAAAAAAAATATATATAAAAAACCATAATTTATGTACTCTTATTCTAACAAAAGATTAAAGAAATATTTTACTGTTTGCGTAGTGACTAGTTAGATGAATAGTTTTAAATGTCTATGAGGAGTTACTCATAAGTTACTTAATAGATATTTAAAAGTTCTGAGTAGATAATAGCCGATAAAAAAGATGATCATCATCAGCCCATTACAGTCCACTGCTGGACTAGGCCTCTCCTTTGAAAGGAGGAATTGGCCTACATACCACGCTGGCCTAACGGGTTGGTATAGGGTTTGTTTTAAGTTTTCATTCTCTAACAGTATGGTGCCTCTGTCGGCTCTTATGACGCCCATGTGATGATATGGGGTGGTGACACTGCGTATTCTTAATCCGTTACCATACGGACAAGAAAAGATAAATCAATTTAAATATTCTTTTTTTAGCAATCTTCACAGGAACAACCTTAAATAACTGTACCTACTCTTATGAGTACCTACCCCGACAAAAGCGTAAATCATCATACTCAACGAATGTTTAAATATCTTAATCAAGATCAGTATGGAAACAAGCAGTAGGCATTGCAGAATCTTCACAATACGAACATGATTGAAGCCAGGAACTATTGTATAGCTAATAATACCATTGTGCCTCTCTCGCAACTCGGCATTTTTATCGCCTACAAAACAGTATAAGATAATAGTTTTTCTTTCTTCGAGTTGGAGATACTTACCACAATAATATTCAGGAGAAATATAATCTCGAAATTGTCTGGAAGTGTTGTTTTCTCAGAAATATCTCGACGTGATTGCAAACGGCTCGAGGTCGTAATTGCTTCTTCCGCCTCTTGACATCATTATCTTTGCCATTATGCACCGGGCTTAAGCTGGGACCGTCCCACCCCGCCACCACTTATACAAACCACCCAAAAAACTAAAACATAAACAGTTCAAATAAACAGTTCGTAGTTGTCACATATTTTGATTTTGTTTCAATTTACGATGTCGTTACAACTTCGTTCAATTATCAGATAATTTTGAAGAATACGCTTTTTGTGACGTAAGTATGACACTGACATGATATCGAAACTATATTTATTTAGGAGAATCGGGGCCCAGACAGCAGTCGCCATCTCTTTTTTCATCGCGTTGAAATCTCAACTTGATGCCCATCCTTTGCACTACTCGGGATATGAAGCCTCTTCTCTCACAGCTCCTCCAATATAGCTGCCGCGTCTTGGTCACGTCACTGCGATGCCCAAGCGGAGTATTTCGCTAAAGTCTGTAGGGCCGTCTCCTTTATATCGTCTCGGTTTTCTGAATATAACGATGGCTAAGAAAAATATTATATAACATTATAGCCGAATATTTTTGACATACCAGTCTTTGGGAACGACAAAAACTTTGGTGAGAATATAGTTGGTGCCACGAGAAGATAGACTCGTCGTCGTTTTCATGTCTTTGGGATATTGGCTAGACTGTAATATGCTGTTACTCTTTTTACTGCTTGGGGAAGCACTAGAAAAAAGTGTCTGCATATAATTTATTTATTAGAATCTACATTACCAACCTTACGTTTCCAATTTATGACACATGTATATACAAATGCTACATATATTTATCAATCTTATTATACTTTATAGTGTAAGTGTGGGTAAACACGGGCCACACTTGGCAATCACAAACGCCGCAACTTGAGCAAAAAGTGGTGAGCAGCCGTACCACAAGACTCTGATTTGCGGTCGGCCGAAACAAATAAGACTAGTGACCCTTACTATTTTTAAATCATTGCTTGCAGTTTCACCTCTAGCTATAAACAAAAACTGTAGAACATGAATTAATATAAGTACCAAATAAAAACAAAAATAAGAAGTGATGAGTTTTTTTTTACATTTACAGAGAAGCATAAAAATACAGTTGAAAACCAGCGCCAGGCTTTGTAAGTCTGGCATATGCTGAACTAGACTCCCATTTGGCATAATGTGATATAATAAATTCAAATTGGTAAATTCTAGATGTATCGAATTTACAAAATTGTTTATTTTTTATTATTTTGATCTTTTTTATTTAATATGATATTTTTGGTTGTAATTATAATTTCCACTTCGTTTTTTTTCCTTAACGAAAAGTAATTGTCAAGTATTCTTCTATTCTATGTACTTTTAATTGTGTCACCTTATCCAAATAAACTTATTTTCTTTCTTTCTTTCTTTTCATTAGCGGTTTCTGCCGCTTTAGTTTTTGTATCCCGGTAGTACTTAGTGCGATTAACTGCCGGTCCCAATATTTTATCTGTCCATAGACTTGGCTACTAGATATACATATCTGTGAGCTCCATATAAATATTGAGACCTTTCGCTACTGAGTACAATTTAGGAACAGTCTGGCAATTCTCTCGAAAACACGTTTATAAGGAATCAGAGAAACGTAGATAAGAATTTTGAAGTCACAAGAAGTTTCTCATTTTTGTAAATACCACTGCGTTAACTATGTAAGATGTGACGTTATGCAAGTGAACTAAACTCAAAGCCATATTACGCGAAAAGTTCCACGAGGCAAACTTGCGGCTCTAGGTAATTAAGATATTTAGAACTTACGCATGCTTCGTTATACAAAACTTCGTTATGAATATTAAATACTTAACCCAAATACACGCTAAATATTGTTTAAGCTTTGTTCTTCTAATTTATACTAAGTAGTTGTATTCGGCTATCACGTACTTCGAGTAATGTATATTATTAAATAAATGTTGCGAATCTATGTAATTCTATAAGTTTACATACATATATATTCCGTGTCATCATATTACACATCATAGTTATTATTTAAAAAGCTTATATTCTGTCATAATTATCTAATAGAGACTAGACTAAACCATAGATTATCGCTATCCCTTTGGTTCGCAGACGTCACACGGAAGTCGATCTGATGAACATGTAACAGGCCCTGCCTAATTTTGAAACAGGAAGCCATGTGTGAATTGAAATAGAATATTCTTATTATCTTTAATTATTGGTTCATATTGTCGACAAACAGTAAGACCATCCTCACTCGAAGTACTTTTTTTTATTTCTGCCGAACAAATTGACTCCATGCTGCCTGATGCTAAGCAGTCAGTGAAGTCCCATAGTGATGGCCATCATCCCAGCAGCCAGCATGACATTATGGCATGATGGCCCTCACCTTGACGGCCTTGAGTAAAGCTTTTTCACGCCCTGCTTAAAGGACCCGGGATCATAATTGGAGGGAAACACGTGGACTGGTAAAGATTTCCATATCTTAATGGTACGGCAGAGATAAGAGGCACCGAACCGTTTGGTGCGTGACGGTATCTGTTCTACCGTGTAAGAGTGGCACCTCAACCCAGCACGTGTCGTTCGGGATAGGAAAGGAGAGGGTGGGATTAGTTGAAAGAGCTCTTCGGAGCACTTACCGTGATAGATGCGGTAGAAGACAGCCATTAAGGCCACGTCTCTGCGTAATTGCAGTGACTCAAGAGTCTTAGTGGCCTCTGGATCCCCGATGATACGGACAGCACGCTGCTGCAACCTATCAAGGGCGTCCAATAAGTACTGAGCGGAGCCATTCCAAAGGTGAGAGCAGTATTCCACGTAGGAGCGAACCTGGGTCTTGTATAACAGACACAACTGCTCCGGCGTGAAAAACCTCCTCACCTTGTTCAGGACTCCGAGTTTCCGAGATGCAGATTTGATGACACCCTCGATGTAGTTCTTCTGGTTGAGATTTCTGCGTATGTCCATACCCAGGATATTGAGGCTGTCTTGAATCGGTAGTAGAGTGTCCAGAAGAGAGGGATGGGGAAGGAATGGAGATACCTTGGCTGAGAATGCGCACACCTGTGTTTTCTTGGCGTTGAAGTCGACCAGGTTCGTAAACATATTTATATACATATACATAAAACTTATTTGTGCATTGCACAAACATTTTTCCCACAGGCCTGATCATTAAACACTCATAGAGGGTGATCACTCACTCCTTAATAAATCAACAATAAGCGCATAATATCTAAGCCTGAATAAAAATTACCAACAAAAGTAGTTCATATTTCAGTATCTTTTTTTAACAAAAACGTGAACGAAAACAATCACTTTGTCAGTGTTATAGTTTGAAGAGATGGACGTTTTTCTATATACTTAATACGGCACTTTTATTGAGGAAGTGTGTGCGGTTCCCAAGGGGATGGGCCAGGCGAAGCCGCGGGTAATAAAAACTCGTATTTTATAAGCCACATAAGTACAGTTTTCATTTTTTTAGAATGAATAATTATGGTATGGTGTTTTCCCTCTCGTGAACGGCAAAAACTTTGGTGAGAATATAGTTGGTGCCACGAGAAGATAGACTTTTTTTTAAAGACAATTTCCGCACTAGGCCTAATCCTGTGTCGCGGGGGACTTAACAAACATACAACTAACAGACACAATGAACACCCATACTCAAAACAACAATTTATGAATCACACAAAGTGTTGTCTCGTGTGGGAATCGAACCCACGACACTCGGCTCAGTGCCAAGCGGTGAGACGGCCGCTTAAACCACCACGCCAACCGTGCAGTCCAGTGCAGGCAATTGGTAAAAAAGTAGTCAGTAAAGTGTTTTATTCACCTTCGTCTAAATGTCGGAGTAAATAATATACAATGCATTTTATCTTTCTTTTAGTACAAATATGCAATTTTGACCCGATACAGTACATAAATATAAGTAGGTACCTACTTATACAGATCACGAAAGTTTAACAACATATTTTATTAGATTTTTCTCGTGTTATCCCTTTGACAGTTACACCGTATAATTAAACCTGGTGGAAATAATTTTCCTGCGCGACACTCGAGTTCCGTTAAGGCGCGCGACCACCACTGTAGGGATAAAAGTTATTACCCTCTACAATTATAATAGATACAATGTTGCGTTCTACTACTTTATTATCTTTAATTGTTGTTTTGACGCGAAGTGAAGAGTATTAATAGAATATGTACAAGAATATGTGCTGTATTCACTGTCATGTTTTATCGAAGTTGGAAATAACAACAAGCAATGTGTGTAGTAAATGTTGTATATTGCTTAGTAAGATAACTATATTTCATAATGCTACTTATCAAACCTTAACAATTTGTTGGCATGCGCTTTAACCGAAAGTAATCGAAACGTCAAGGCAATATTGTATAAAATATTGTTAACAAAATTATCAGCTCCGTAATTTATGATACTTAACTTTCAAAATAATAACTCAATCATATTATACAAGTCATATGCGAAATGTAATTTCAGCATATTGCCTTAAGAGACGCATCTGAATTTTAAAACAACGTATGCAACGGGTGCTAAAAGAACTAAGTAACGGATGAGTGGCTTGGCTGTGTTCCCATACAGCCAAGCCGCTTCCTTCCGTTAAACTTTCCACCCTTTTTTCTGTCACAGCCTCAGTTGGTAGAAATATCCACATTCACCATACCAAAGTGCATCTACAAATTAGAAATACCAATGAAACATTTTACAGCATATGAACTGTATGCATAACATAACATAACATATCTTCACGCCTTTTATCCCCGAAGGGGTAGGCAGAGGTGTATTACACACCCACACTTCGCCAGATATGTTTCGGTCCCAATGTAATAGGGGGCGAGCCTATTGCCATCTACCGGGCACATTATTAAGCGAGCGATAATTAACATTTTTAATACACACATAACTTCGAAAAGTCAGAGGTGTGTGCCCGAGGTACCTGGGGATCGAACCCGAGACCAACGTCTCGGCAGTCCGTTACGTACACCACTGGGCTACCGCCGCTTTTTTTTTAAACTGAATGCGATATGAAATAATAAAACTGAAGGGTTCACAAAAGCATAAAAGCATTGTCTCACACAATGACACACACGACAACCCCGTATACAAACAGCTTGAACTTTCAACAAAGTAAATTACCTTCAAAATAAACTGAACCGCTGATTTACAACGACATGGTTCAACAAAACCAACCCCCATTATTACTGGGCCCTTTAAAAGTTCAACAATTGACATTTGCAACGAAGACATGGAGGCAATTCAACGCTTATTATTGAGCTATCAACCAGATAGTGGATGATTGATTGTTGTCTATTAATAAAGTTCAGAAGCAAGAGCGCTTCAAGGCAGACGCGGACACGAAAACGGTTAATTTTCCCTCAAATAGATGCGGTAGCAATCTGATAATCTCTCAAACCAAGTAGACGGGCGACTGATGGATACGAAGTCGTGAAATATGAACTTTATATATTTTAAAATGTCTAGGTCCTATAATAAAGTGTAAAAAAAAAATTATAAAACAATATAAGTTGATAAGAGTTCATTTAAAAAAAATATATAATATTATAATTTCATTTAGTAAAACGGTTTACTAATTACAGTATGTGTGTTCCAATTATTTCTATGAGATGCACCAAAGGATATTAGAAAACCTTAACTGTGTTTGAATTTAGTTTGAAAAATCTATGGAATGTTCGCCTGTACCAACCGGTACAGGCGAACATTCCATAGATTTTCAATCAGGTGCCAATAACATATATTGTATATATTTTTTGCATAATTATGTAGTAGTCGAACATGTGCAATAATAATTTAGTTTTTTATTTTGTTTATTTTAATAATTGTAAAACATAACGATAACACGCAAGGAATTATGGTTAGCCAAAAATAAAAACTACGTTCAATGTTTACTCACACTAGAAACGCCAACCGTGATTTGTTTGATTCACTCGTCAGTCAGCGATCCGAACGAGACGCCTTTGTTTTAAGCACTAGGAGAAAAAAGGCTGCAAGGTATGTCTAAAAAGGTCGAACATTTTTGTCTTTTTTACACACCTTGCTTTGAATCTTACGTACTTTAGTAAGAATGGATGAATATTTGGATGAATGAATTTTTGTTATCCTTTTACGCCAAATTTTAACACGACTACGGCACTACCTAGAGATAATCGACCCCGACGCGGACGAAACTGTGATGTAAAAAAGCTGGTATTTGCATTAAGCAATCATGAGTCGTAGTTGGTCAATTAAAGGAACGATAAAGTGAAAATATGGTTGTAGAAATGAGATAAGACATCTATTTCATTGAGTTCGTATAAGATCTTATTGAGCCTAGCTCTTGATATATTACAGAAAATTCTTACTTTCTTGATACGTAATTACTAGTTTCTAAGGCGTAACAATTAAGTCGAGTCTTGTGTTGGTTCAATGCAGAATATTCATTCGTTTTGTGACTGAGAATAAACGCGAGATATCATCATGTCCTATATAACGTCTTCAAAGGAAGTTTATTGTAGCATAGTATCATACACGTTTCATAAGTTAACATCAATCAAAACTGAACAGTGTATGAGGATACAAAGAATTCGTATATGAAAGACCTACTACTGATCCTATATATTTAGCCTTACAGAATAAAAACTAAATTTTATACTATACTTAGTCCTAGACTTTGAACTTTGAAAAAGTATTTTAAAAGAATGTATTTATTTATAATAATATATATTCGACGTTCGTTTCAACGAATTTTGGACACAGCAGCTTTATAAAAATGTATGTGTACTATCTAGGTATAATTAATTTTACACAGATAAGGCAAGGACTAAACTTCGAACTATATTAAGTCCATGTTTTATAATAAGGCATGTTATGCAGTAAACATTTTACATACGCTCGTACCAATGAACTCTTCGTTTCTTTAACGAGATAGCTTAACGTTTCATGCGAAACAAATTCAACCGAAGCACACAAATTGGAAACAAGGCTGAACCAAGTAATTTACGTAAGACTTTTATGACTACACTCCTATTACGACTTTGATTTCAAGTAGAACCTGGAAAATATGAATAAACGGAAATAGCTAGTAAAATGTATACAATATCATGAAGCTTTAAAATATATTAGATACTTTTATATTATATTGATTTAACGTGATTTATTCTTAAGTTTTACAACTTTACGAATAAGAAAGATCTTAAAAATGTTTTATATTTTCTAAAGTTTCGGGTGCTTTAAAGCAGCTATGTTTTCAGTAACACCATGCCCGTCATCAGGAATTTGTTGAGCTTTTTGTCAATATCCGTTTCAAGTTTAATGTAGGTATATAAAGTATATACCATATTTTATGTCGCATAAATGAATATACTATGCACAGATAGAAAATTACTAAAAAGCAGACTGCCTCGTTGGTCTCGCGGCATAAATGTGCACGTGGGATTGGATGGGAGGTCTCGGGTTCGATTCCCGGGTCGGGCAAAGTGTTATTGGGTTTTCCGTTAGGAAATTCTCAGTAGCAGCAGGAGTCTGGTAATGTGCCCGGTACGGCAATAGGCTCGCCCTCTATTACGTGGGACCTAAAATGTAATATTACACCTCTGCCTCGCCCTTCGGGGATACAGGCTTGAGTCTATAAAAAAAATAAAGGTAGAAAAATACTAAGAGTCCGCATTCTTTACAAACCATCAAACCTACTAAATACGGAGTTTGACCGCTACATTCGGAAGAGGATTTAATAACGTTTGTTCTAGTAAGGCGAGATGCTAGTTTGTAAGTAATCTATTGATCGCAGGGTAAGGCAAGGGTAGCGTGTACAGTTGGCGGTTCGTGATTGCTGACATTTATCTTGTGGCTGGCTAATTAGCAGCGTGGCACTGGGCTGAATGTAGCCGCAATGGGCTACTTCACGATACTGATAACGATAACGGTGAAATGGAACTATTATTTGGTTATTATTTTAAAATTACATTCGAAATAAAGCTTTTTATGTTGTAAAGATACCGCAAGTTGACCCACTGTGCAATTTTGTGAGTACTTCGGACGTACTTACTGTGTAATTTATTGGGTATGTCTCGTAGTAGACTTCTGTACAAAATACAGACTACCTCATATTCATAATAAACCTAAAAAAGCGTAAAAAGTATTCTGATGTTATTATTCCCTTCATTTGATTGCCTCAAACGAATAAACTAACAACTCTCAAAAAATAAAGAACGTTACATTTTACATAAAATTCCTTGAACTTATATATTTCTGCGGTAACTAGGTACATTTACCACACAAACTTTTCGCTTAAAACATAAAAGTAAACAAAGCAGAGACCACATTGTATTAAGCAATTAAGAATGCCGTAACAGAGTAGTAAAGTTTAATGAATGCATGTGCCTACAAGAAATATATTTTTTGTCCAGCGAGTGTGCTAATGAGGCCCACTGGGCGGATGTACTGCTCGTAAATACTAGTCTGTTTCGTTTTTTCGCTTCCGGTCTAGTGTTGCCATTACTTGAGCGTTACGTCTTATTTTTTATTAAATTTGAAGTTATGCATATATGTTTTAACCCTTATTTATTGGCTATAAAAAAGCCTGGATGCTATTAGCTTATCGTCTTATCAATGTGAAGTATGGCGCTAAAGGGTGTAGACTCTTGTGTATTTTTCGAAGTGCTTAATTTTAACATGACGTTTATGGTGTTATTTATAAGCAACAAAACAACATGGCATTCGGTTGTATGGTACTTAAACTTGTCTGTAATTATTTTTATAGCCACTTATAACGTCGGTTCATTAACGCTCGTGTTAACAAAATAAATGTGTATCGACTGTGACGTTGCTATTCGTATTTCGAGATCTAATTAGAAACAATACGCTCCGGTCTGAGTATTACGAGAGGTCGTCTTGTTACATTGATATTCTTTTTGCAAATTGCAGTAAATTGAGGAATTACGTACTTGCAATTCCGTGAAAGCGGCGATGGTATCGCAAGTTGAGGCGGTTGCCGACCACCGTGCACTGATACCTTAGGGTAGGCTCTCCTTACCGAGCCACTTTGCTAATGTCGATTATTAACTGCCTGCTACACTTCCAACATAGAATTATATTGCCTACTTCTGGAAATTAGTTCGGTACTAAGGGGAGTGATTCATGGTGCCCGTTTAATTAGATGTGCTTGTATTCCGTGTTATATTAAGTTGTCTAGACACGATGTAGTCTCCGTTTTGTTGGTGTAGACGTTTTTATTTACGAACTTTTTATAAGCAGCACTTTATAATGTCTTCACAGCCAATTCCAGTGTTTATGATGCCGTTGGGACCGTTTCGGCGCAAGTTCCCAATAGAACGATAAACGCTTATGTGTGCGCATTGAAAATAAAATTGTCAACCATAAAAAAGGTTGTGACAAAAAGAAAAATGTACGCAATTTTATTTTGCATTTGAAAATAGTTTAGGATTTAGTTGCCACAATGTTACGTTTATACGTAAAGAATTCATATAGACTTTAAAATAAATACTAAAAATATAGCTACAATTAATTGCAGACGTAAAATGGGCACTGAAAAATACTGAGCCATATTTTTTATACTGAATTTTTTATATTTCATTGTCTGAATGTTGGACGAAAAAATGGGTTACATAATAGGCTAGTTGACAAAAAAAAAATTATAAGTTCGTCCTTTAGATTATTCAAAAATAAGCGATACGTATTTTTTTGTTTGTAAATTAAACCAAAAATGACCAAGATATAGCTCATTAAAGTTACGTATAACGTCACGCCGTGCTACATTTTTTCGCACTACATGACGTCACACGTAACTTTAATGGGCTATATCTTTGTTATTTTTTAATTAATCGAAAAAAAGAAAAATACGTGTCCAATATTTTTTTATAATCTAAAATACGGACTAAATAAAATGTAATTATTTTGACCCTGGAAACTACCCTATTGATATAAAACGTTTGCTATCAGATACCGTGTAGCGAAATTGACATCAACTATATTTTGTCATGAAGCATTCACTTGGCATTGCCCTAGGGGACCTGTTGTCCTTAATATAATAAATAGAGTAGCATAGTCATAAAAAATCTTTTTACAATCGCGGACATGCTAACATCTGCCGAGTTTCGTTGCAACTTAAAAAAAAAAAATAGGAGGTAGGTTATCGTCTTGCGCAAGTCGTAAAAGGCGTCTACGAGTTCTTCACGTTGTCGTCTTTTACGGCCTCGTAGTGAGCGGAAGCCGCAAGTTTATGTTATCAAAACGTGCGTGCTGCTCGCGACCGACCGACCGACATCTGATTACCATGATAACGAAAAATAAATCAAAACTCATCATCTGTTTGGCAGTCTACAGCTATAAATATTATCCTTAAAGAGATAATTATTTTCTTAAAATACTATAATACGAAATATATACAGCACATATAAAGAAAATATACAGCACAGAAAAGAAAATTAATCAATGAATGTTTAAATTGTACTATTGTATATTATACAGTTGATAACTAACAATCGTACAATGAATAAACTAAGAAGCATCTTCTCACAAGTCTTATTCTATGCCTCTGAGATTACGAATAAATAACATTTAAAATGGTCAGGCTTAAGAGAATCAGTTTTGCAGAATTTTTAAGTCCTTCATATAAATGCATTCGTCAGATTCCGTTCTTCTTGGAAGTTTTTGATTGATTGATACACAGCTAATTAGGATTAACGGTTGGAGGTATTTAGTCTAGAGTGATTTCACCGTTTAGCATTTCCCCGTAACGCTGTTCTCCGTATTTGTCGTATCAGTGAATCATTACTAGTATTCATGTACAACAGTAACATACTTCAATAAGTACCAAAGATCATAACCTAAATATTTTTAATGATAGAAATACAGTTCAACAGCAAAATATCAAAGACGCCTGGCATAATAAAAAAAACAAAATTTCTCGATTTCTCAGAATAGACGGCATTATCACCGCAGGAGTATATTCAACAGTACTTACTATTTTTTTGAATCAGCGATTTTGTCCTATTCGGTTTCGGACGAACTCAGAAGGCTTAAGTATGCCTAACAAATTAACGTTACCACTTTTCTATAAAACATTTTTGTATCTGTAGCAGAAATAAAACTTAACGAGGTCGCGAAAATATACATTTTATTTATTTAAAAATTTCTTCACAATTTGTGAAAGCATAGAATGTTATTTATTTACAACAGTTTAGACGAATCTACAAGGTCTAAAATTCAACTCTTAGGGATACTGATTGCATGTTATAAACCATGACCATCGCAAAACCCGTTCATTTTTTTTTTAATCTTTATATACACAATAGTATAAAGGCGGACTTAATGTCATGGGCATTATCTCCCAGTCAACCTTAGAGTGGTGCAGAGAGAAAAGAAGTAGGTGTAATATAATTAAAATTAATTTGAACTAGCATAGATTATAACTAAGTATATTGTAGATCTAAATGATACATTCATGATACATAAATACGTTAGGTTAAATAAACATGTATAAGTTAGGTACATACTATAATACCTATATATATATATCTGGCGAAGTGTGGGTGTGTAATACACCTCTGCCTACCCCTTCGGGGATAAAAGGCGTGAAGATATGAAGATATATATATATACGTATGTATGTATGTATATATATGTATAATATATACATATTAAACCACATGAAACTTAAACGACTTAAGATACAATCGCCGACTCAGCCAATAGAAGTTCCTTCACCTTGAACTTGAAAGTGTTCTTCGTCTTGGCCATTCTGATTTCAAGAGGCAGGGCATTCCAGAGAAGGATAGATTGAACAGTAAAAGAGGAATGAAGAAAGTTAGAGTTGTGAGGAGGTACCGTGAGGAGAAGATTATGAGATGAACGGAGGTTTCGTTCATGGTTGGAATATAAGTATTGGAAGTAGGAAGATAAATACTGGGGAGAGGTTGAAGATGTAAGAATAGTATAGAGGGTGGTGAGAGCACGCAAACTACGGCGCTGACGTATGGGAAGCCACTTTAGTTGGGAACGATAAGTAGACACATGGTCATACTTTTTTTACTTGACAATTTTGTTTCAATTCCAAACAATTCACAATGAAAACGACTACAAGATACCATAAACTCGTCCGAATCCCGAAAAGAAAGCTGTAAAACGTGATGCACAACATTGTCTTTGTTCCTTCTTCGCTCTGAGCTCATATAAAACCTTTGTTTATACGTTTGGAAAAGGCTCAAACGAGGTCACCTCTACAACTTTCATATAAAGCAATAAATTTTGAATCTACAAATAATTACGTCTTAATGTTGATATCTGTTGATATAAACGTGGTTATAAATAAAAAGGCTTTCATCTCTGTCTTATAACTGTTGAATAGTAAAAGCTTTTGAAGATAGAAAATTTATTCACCAATTCAGCCGTGAATAGTCTAATTGACGGATAATGATCAAACTGTTTATTGTTACAAGACGATTATCTCATTGCTTTCGCGGCCGTCGTTTATTGTCTAAGCACCGCTTTTGAGGATTAACTGCGTAATACGACCGATTATATTCCGAATTTGATTGAATTGAGACTGATTGTATCAATAAATATGTGCATAATCGGCAATTAGTGGCAAAGATTGAGTCAGAGTTGGCGGTGAGACTGTTCTCACCGCCAACATTATCAAATGCCTATTGAGAATGCTGGCATTACAATTATGCCTTGACATTAAGTGTTCTACATTTATGTAACTGACAAACACATGTTGTACCTATTACTAGTACTTAAAACAGATCAAAGCTTCTCATAATGATCACTTAAGCGTAATTAATCTCATTTCTTCTAACATTTAGACAACTAAATGGACGAAGAAATGAGATTAATTGAACTCATTTACGAAAACAACAAGACGAAAAGCGCTTTAAAAATATTCAATGATCGAGAGAAAACGTTTAATTTTAGGAAATTTTTTGATCGGGCGTTATGTATTTCATAGTTAGTTATTGTAGATTTTTTGGTACATGTGATTTATTTTTGGTCATTATATTTATGAGTTTTCTTTTTTTGTTGTGCGAATATTAGTGTTTATTTTTAAGTGTTACTAGAAATATGTAGAGACAGTGGGTAGGGCAAATTGTTCATAAAACTGATGACCCGAAGGTTCTGAAGTGGCGGCCACGCACCGGATGTTACAGTAAAGTAAGGTGGACCGACGTTCATGTTAGGGATAATGGGAAACGGTTGGATCAGTTGGATGCGGGCAGCTTAAAATCGATGTGTGTAGAAAACCTTGCCGTAAGACGACCCCTGCTGCACGTCGGCCGCTTAGCTTTCTTTCAGCTGAAAAGATGGTGATGAGGAACTCGGACAAAGGTAAAAGAGATTTGGAATACATTTTGAATACTAAAGCCAGTTGCCAGTGCATAAACTTTTTATAATTAAAATGATAAGTATAAAGATTAGAGAACGAGAGAGGAAAATCTGGACACTGGCAAAAATAATTATTCCCAAAAAGACCATGAAACCGATGAATCTTGTAAAGGTTATTTGGTTTCTTTATTACGCTTACTCGACCCATGTTAAGCTTTTGGTCTGCTGACGGAGTGGATGTGTTTAGCTACTCGTAACTTATCCCATGGGACCATGTTCAGGTTGTCCCCAGTTGATAGTAATTACGAAGACAAGACTGAATCTGTTTTATATTGCGAGTATTTCATTGAAAATAATAATTTGAGTAATTGATTCATAGATCCTCTCAAGAGTGAAACTCAGTGAAACTGGAAGCAGATAGCTTTATAAGAAATCATGTAAATCAGTCTGAAAGGATTCCTTGGATATCATATCAAGTAAATATAGCTAGACACTATGTTACACTCCCTCAGTGGGCTCCACGATCTGTAGTCGTGATCAAACACAGTCACACAGAACCTACCCTCAACTAATGAATCTCAGCAACTCACGATGTGAGGAAAAGTAAACAGCGGGGGTGAGTAATAAACCTATATTCGTCCATCAGTGAGTGCTTGCCTGCGCAAGCGTTCAGTGCTCTAGTTAGCGTGGGGCGTTAGTAGTTTGACACTGGGAGAACGTGATGCCCAGTTTATTGCTACCCCGGCAGCGACTGATTGGATAACTCTGGGTAACTACCATAAAAGCCAAACTCGCTTTAATTTTCACTTTACACATACGCCCATTTTCATGTAGATTGTGAGAAGTGAGAACTCCGTGCGATTAGTTATCATGGTAATACCATAAGTAACGCACGACTGAGCTACGATATACAACGTGGGAAACATTATTTCATACCTACCTCACGACATTATTTGCTTTTATGTTTATTTTTTATCCATGTATTAAATAAGACATAACAATATGTTATCATAAGTATGTTAAAGATTTATGTAATTGTGCGTAAAAGAAGAGTAGGTCGTCATATTTCTTTAACCTAAATGCACTTTACAAATAATTACGCTGTGCATCTCAGTACAGCAATTTACTTTAAATGTATTACCTTTATTAAGGCCTGTTCAGACCTACGCGGTATTCGCTGCCGTCTGCGGCAGAGAAAACCCAGTGGGTATGTGGTAATATTACTGTTCAGACCTAAGCGGTATTCGCTATCTTTGTGGGTAGAATAACGCGCGGTAGTCGAGTTTCACTCAGAGAGATAAGAACTAGCCGCGGTACTTGATACCAAATACCTGAGCGAAACCCGCGCGGTATGTACCTCTACCCACAGCGGCAGCGAATATCGCCCAGGTCGCTCTAGCCGCGGTACTTGATACTAAATACCTGAGC
>OX123186.2:55703221-55863221 GCA_944739405.2 Euclidia mi | reverse complement strand
AACGAAATGTTGCGCAAATTTTACGACACTCTTATGCAAATCATCAAGGAATATACATCAATTACTAAACCACGTGATGAGCGATATCCTGTTTGGTACAGTCGAGCTTTACTCAAAGTTATAAAAGAAAAAGCTAAGTATAACAAACTGTACAAGATATACAAAAACCCTAGGGATAGAATTGCATATGAGTGCTTGAGAAAGCGCTGTAGTGGGTTAATAAAGGACTGTTATGCAAATTTTAAAAACAATATTGCTACACACTTCCGTCGTTATCCTAAGTAAGTATGGAAGTACTTGAGAAATAAAAGAATAAGTAACAGCTACATTCCAAATAAAATGACTCTGAACAACAATAGCACTGCCAGGGGTGGTCAGGAAATCGTTGACTTGTTTTCTGAACATTTTCAATCTGAATACACAGCTAACAGTAATAATACACGTCTTTCGAGCCCTATCCCGCCTGTCCATTGTAATCAGCCTACGTATTCTAGGAACAGGTGAACATGCACCAAATTTGGTCCTACGTAGTGGTGGGATCAAAGGTGTGACTGGTTTGCGAGGAAGGCCACGTGGCACTCTAAACCGAAATCTTTCAAGTAGCTGCGGGCAATCAATTTGATCGTGTAGAAGTTTATAAAGGAATTTCAGATCAATAATGTCTCTTCTTTTATCGAGCGTCATTGTTTGAAAATGAGATAGTTTTTCGATATACGACATATTTCGAATCTCTCTTTTGGACCAATACCCTGAATGCCTCATAAATCTCTTTTGAACCCTTTCCAATCTAAGAGTATGAGAAGAGTAGTACGAGGGTCAAACTGAAAGTTCTTAGAACTGGCCACTTATAAACAATATAATAAAAAAAATATTCTAAAATTTGAAAATAGAACTCTTTGCCAATATTACTGAGTATATATTTCATTCATTTGTCATTTGTTTTACGATTTGGCGGCAAATTGAAAATTGTCTGTGTCACGTCAACATGAATTTAACACGAGAAAATTTTCGTGCAATGATTTCTTATGACTTTCGATGTCATTTAAGTCAACAAGAAAGTTATGATAGACTACGATTGGCCTTTCACGATGAAGCCCCATCTCGTGCGACTGTTTACAACTGGTTTAATGAGTTTAAACGTGGTCGCACTAATCTCACTGATGATGTACGTGAGGGACGGCCTTCTACGGCGACGACTGAAAATAACATCTGTGTTGTGCGGCGTATGATAGAGACTGACAAAAGAGTGACCTATCAGCAGATTCGGACAAGCTTAGGCATCGGTATGAGTCATGTGCACAAAATCCTCCACGAATATTTAGCGGTCAGGAAGCTTTGCGCCCGGTGGATACCTCATAATTTGACTAAGGCTCAAAAACTCCATCGTGTGGATTGGTGCCGTAAAATGATTGAAAGATTTAACGGAGGTGACTCAAATGCTGTGTTCGACATACTAACAGGTGACGAAAGCTGGATTTACTGTTATGATCCTGAAACCAAAAGACAATCTGCTCAGTGGGTGTTTCCTTTCGAGGAGTTGCCAACTAAAGTGAAGAGAGATCGAAGTGCGGGAAAAAAAATGGTGGCCTCGTTCTTTGGAAGGATAGGTCATTTCGCAACAATTGTGTTAGAGGATCAAAAAACAGTTTCTGCAGAATGGTACACTACCAATTGTTTGCCACTTGTCTTGGAAAAAGTTCGAGAGAAACGACCTCGCAGTAGGATCCTCCTTCACCACGACAACGCCTCGTCGCACACCGCCAAGCGAACGATCGACTATTTGGCGACATCAAACGTTGAATTACTGGTTCACCCGCCGTATAGCCCCGACCTCGCGCCTTGTGATTTTTATTTATTTCCAAAAATTAAAGAAAAACTTAAAGGAAAGCGGTTTATGAATGCTGAAGAAGCGGTGGCTGCGTATCGCGATGCCATTGAAGAGACCCCTAAGGACGAGTGGGCAAAGTGCTTTTCCCAGTGGTTCCATCGCATGCAGCGGTGTATTGACGTCAATGGACAAAATTTTGAAAAGATATAATAAAACTAATAACTGGCTAATGTAATCAGTTTTTGATTTTCTAAGAACTTTCAGTTTGACCCTCGTAGTATAAGGTTGAAAATCGCATGCACCTGTTTTTTGCAATCACTATCGATAGCTGATCACTTTCTGGTAGTCATTTGTTTTGTAGACGTTCATTTGTTTTGTAGACGTTCATTTGTTTTGTAGACGTTCATTTGTTTTGTAGACGTTCATTTGTTTTGTAGACGTTCAATTGTTTTGTAGACGTTCATTCGTTTAACACATTTTTATACATACATATTTATTCGGATATGTGAGCGCGATGTTGTGACACTACCCTTGTAAAACATACATAGAACTAGTGGTAAATTTCCTATAACTGTTTCCCATTAGTTCTATTCTTCTCATCAAGTTGTGCTGATAGAACTAGCGAGAAAAAAAGTATCACTAGTTCTATCATAGAACTGTTGATGATGATGACGGGTCTTCAACAGTACCACAGATTATACCTATAATATACAAAGCATTATAACCATTAGCAGTAATACCTAAACGTTTTATTCTCTAATTTATCTCCTTGTTGCACTATATCATCGTACTAGCGCTTGTCTTCGCTTTTATAAAAATACAAAAACGTAAGTAGTAAGTCATTATCATACGAGAGATAACATTGTTCAGTTTAATGTCCACGTAGCACGTTGGTACAACACTACGAGCATGTCAGCCAGGAGTACGGCTAAGCTTTAAAAGACCCACCATACCCCCAGGGGTATTGCCAGGGCTACGATGGGTCCGCAGCGCACAGATTTTGTTCGCGCTTGCGATTAGATGTGCTATCTCACTTACACTTCTTATCTAATTCTTAGTGTGTCGTTTTGACATATTTATATTAGTGTGCGTACGCTTTTCGCGATGCGTGCCACTCGTAAGCTCCGTTCCGTCATGTTACCTTGTCAGTAACCTGTCTACGGTTTCTTACTAGTATGTCTATGGTTTGAACGATTGAGTTTGGAATACGAATTACTTTGTACTTTTGCGAAAACGTAAATGCGGGGGTGGAGGGGGATTGTGCGGAGCAACGTCGTACGTCCGCCCTCAATCACGCCTCGACAGGCACTGACAGGCTTTACAAACTTGGTCAACATTATATGGAATGTGCTAACTATAAAGATACTAAATAGAGTAGTTCTCGTTTTGTACCAACATACTAATAATGACACACATACCGTATTTAGACGATTTTTGCGCATGCGCGAATGCAGAAGTGCTGGCATTCGTTCCCAGATGTCGCTTATATCGATATTAACCACACAAAATAAAAATGAGTTAAGCTCAATAAAATTGTACCAGAGTAGCAATCATTCCTTTTAGCTTGCTTAATAATTTGACGATTGTTAATATGATGTTGCCACTATGTTGTACTTATTTTGATTTTGGCAGTTATTTGATGAAGTCAGTCCAATCAGTTATGAAAGGTTGTTTTACATTTCTATACATATAAAATCTTAGAAGTAACCTTTCTGGTTCGGCGTGGTGCCGAAACCGATTAGGTTCTAGGCGACTTGGGAAGGATTAATGGACTGTATAGAGAGGATAGCGGTTCTTAGCCGCCTAGGAGGGAATAAGGGAAGAGGAGATGGATACGGGAGGAGGTGATTGAGTGGGTATAGGCTATTTTAAGGATGGAAGGCACTTACCTTATGCAGCCTTGATGGTTTCGTGATACAGCTGCTTGTTTTCACTTCACTCACGAGCGGGTTTTCCTTGGTGGAAGCGGTGATAAACACATACGGGAGCGGCGCGGTACGAACGAGACGGCGATACAGCGGTGCGGCGCGGAGCGGTATCGAGACGGCGTTCTTAGCTAGCGGAATGTTCGAGACTGTCCGTCGCGTTCACGATCGCGGCGACGAAATCAGGCGCAAGGCAGTGCCTCTTCCAGGGAGAGGGAAAGAGAGGGACGGAAATATGATATCGCTCGCACTAGACAAGCGTGGAACGATTCATGTTGATGCGATTAGTTGTAGATAGGAAGGTAGATGGCGCTACCATATCCCCCCGGCCCTAAAGGGTTGCCTTTAAAAAAAAAATAGAATTGAACTTAGCTATGTTGGGCGTACCACCGCATAACCCATCAATAGGCTAAGTCAGCGATATGACAATAAATTAATCTAAATTGACTTTAGCGAAAACTACAAACGCAATAATAACGAAACTACTAACTAAATACTTAAACTAAGAGGTAAGTCCAACTTCAGGCTAGATCTCACTGAGTTGGAAGCGGACGCGAGTTGATCAGTGCCTCGACTTGTGCAAGGACAGTTAAAGGCTCTTCGTAAGAGAGGATCTGTTGACCTATAACTTTGAAGAGATGCGTTTTACTTACTTTGACCAGGCTTGCCCAACATCCACAAGGGCCAGCAGAAGGGCCGCGCACAACTCCAGTCTCGCAACCGAAATGGTTTTAACAGGCGAGACCTTACACTTGGCACAAACTAACTGCACCGAGTAGTTAGAACCAATGCGGACTTGCAGATATACGACTCCGCCGTAAGCACGCTCGCTGGCGTCAGCGAAACCTGTTAAGTTGATGGTACATCCAACTACCAACCCAAGATGACGCGGAATAGTAATTTGATTAAGCGCGGTAAGCTCAATACAAAACTGGCCCCAAGCGGCGACAATATGGTCAGGGGCTGTTTCATCCCACTCACACTTTGATAGCCAAAGCTCCTTGATCAAGAGCTTGGCGTACAAAATTGTGGGAGCCACAAAACCCATTATATCCCATAGTCGAGCCACTGTGGACAGCATAGTGCGTTTGGTGCACTTATCATCTGGTGGTGAGACGTCAGACCGAAAACTATCGCAGGATTTGTCCCAGCGTAAACCGAGAACCTTATGCGGTACAGACTTCTCAAACTCAATGTCTGGAGAAGCTTTATGAGAATCTGGTACGCGTGCGAGAACCTCCTTACAGTTGCTTGTCCATTTGACAAGATCAAACTGGCCTCACTTGAAAAGCTGAATGAGCTCTTCACAAAGCGAAATTGCTAGCGGAGCGGGTATGACATTACAGGCAATGTCATCTATATACAAAGCGGATGTGTAGTATAGTATAGTGTAGCGTAGCGTAGCTTAGCATAGCATAGCGAAGCGTAGAATAGCATAGCATAGCATAGCGTAGCATAGCGTAGCATAGCGTAGCATAGCATAGCGTAGCATAGCATGGCATAACATAGCATAGCATAGCTAATTAGTGCTTTATCCTACACACAGTTTTAGCACCCACCTTGATCTCTTGAAGAGCAGAACAACAACAAGACGTAATACAATGAGAAGTATGTAACGTAGGTACGGTACCCATAATCACATACCCAAGTACCGTCTCAATAGCGGGCGGTAAATCATATCGCTCACTACGAACTATGTTAGTTAGTAGCAAGTGCGGCAATATTGAAGCTCCGATCAAAAGATCAATGCCTGCCGGATTCGCAAACTCCGCGTCGGCTAGCGGCAATGATTCGAGATGAGTGAGTGATGCTACGTCTACATTAGCGTTCGGCAATGCGTCCGTGATACGCTCCACGATAAGCGTAGAAATGTTAAAATTAATGTCCCTATTAAAACGCGAATGTATTTTAACATCTACGGAACCCCTGCAATGCCTTTCTGATCCGCCTATCCCTTTGACGGTTGAGTTAGTATTTTTAAAGTTATTCCATAATCCGAGGCGTTTGAAGCATTCCGATGTTATTAGATTGGTCTGAGATGCGCTATCTAGCAGGCAACGTACCATGTGCGGCGACCCATTAACATCATATACGATAACTTGCGCTGTCGCCAACAGTACCGTGTTAGACGCCGTACACTGCGTTTTGGCCCTGCGCGGATCATTATAGATGCGCGAGTGCCGTCCTCGCGTGCGCGTCGCCCGCGCAATGGATGTCATACACAACAATACTTCGCCCTCAGACGCGGAAGGCGCAGCTACCGTGGTCTGCTGCACCTGCGGCGTACTCGTAAGTGTGTCAAGGTTATCGGCTTGACTTGACAACCGGTTATTTTTATCAAAATGTAACAGTGTGTGATGTTTTTGTTTACACGTGCGACATCTCGTTCTACTGGAACAATTACTCGTTTTATGTTTTATGCTTAAGCAATTAATGCAAGTTTTGTTATCTTTTGCTCTTTTAAAACGAGCAATTGGATTTAAATCATTAAAGGTGGGACACTTATAGTAATGGTCGTGCACTATATTACTGCACAGACACTTCTGTGAATTATTACTATTAGATTCCGAACATGTTACGTAAGATTGTGGATTAGGGACTGAGTTATTATTACTATTTCGCGATTTATTCAACCTTTGTTTGTTGTTGTTAGTGTTAGACGGGCCAGGTGAACCAGACTGCGTATTATGAAATATTCGACACTGATCTTTGATAAACGAAATAAAACTATCTAGTGTAGGTATTTTATTATTGAGTTCCGTCATCTCGAATGCGCGAATTGTATCAGTGTCAAACTTTTTTAAAGCGAGTTGAAGCAACATAAAGTCGGAAAGATCTTCTAATTTTAAATTCCTAAGAGAATTAACCGCGGTTACGAAGTTATCAATAAACAGCTGGAAATTTGAGACAGACGCGTTGCCGGACAGTTTGAGATTTAAAGCTTGGTCAAAGTAAGTAGACGCTAGGACGCGCGTGTCCTGATATCTGTCAAGTAGTGACTGAAATATGACCTGATAATTTTCAGCACTGGGTGTGACACCTGCAAATACGGACTGGGCCTTCGGTGACAGTTTACCTATTAAATAGTACAACCTGTCAGCATCTGTCAGAGAACCATTATCGTGCACTGTAGACTTAAAACTCGCATAGAATAACGGCCAATTTCGTATATCTCCGTCAAACGACATAATCTCGATTGGCGGTAATCTCGGTTTGCGGGCAACGGGCTCTGCTGAACATTTACCCTCCAATTGCGATTGTATACGCTTAATAATACAATAGAGATCTTCGAATGCGGTATACGCCTGATAGTTCGGTTTTTCATCAGGATTGATAGAAAGTAATCTTGCGTTATAATCGTCTAACAACTTATGAAAATCTGTTCGAATACTATCTACTGTTATACAATAACTGAGAAATGCTTCGCTATTGCTGTCAGACATAGATGCGGTTTTTGAGCATTCATATATGTTTTGGATGCGCTCAAATAAAATATTGCGTTTTGCTTCTAAGATTGTCATCTCTTTGTCTTCCGACACGCGTGACTTCTTTTGTTGTGACATGCTTACGTAAGTATAAGCTAATGAGAACGAAACAAAATAAGAATATCTAATGTATCTATTATTTTACCTAAGTAGGCTAATTAGGCAACACTTTAGAGCTGAGGAAATAAAAGTTGATTGAAATATGAGATTTATAAGACAACTATGATAGTTGCAGAAATAATAATTTAATAAGTAGGTAGCTACATAAAAGTTTACCTACTAATGCGGGCGGAAATAACCATGTGACGGTTATGTTAATCTATTAGGAGTATAGCTAGGTGCTATAACTGCCTAGGTATAGCGGTATAACGTATAAAACGTAAATGAATCCGGCTCGAAGGACCAAAAAAATGGTTCGGCGTGGTGCCGAAACCGATTAGGTTCTAGGCGACTTGGGAAGGATTAATGGACTGTATAGAGAGGATAGCGGTTCTTAGCCGCCTAGGAGGGAATAAGGGAAGAGGAGATGGATACGGGAGGAGGTGATTGAGTGGGTATAGGCTATTTTAAGGATGGAAGGCACTTACCTTATACAGCCTTGGTGGTTTCGTGATACAGTTGCTTGTTTTCACTTCACTCACGAGCGGGTTTTCCTTGGTGGAAGCGGTGATAAACACATACGGGAGCGGCGCGGTACGAACGAGACGGCGATACAGCGGTGCGGCGCGGAGCGGTATCGAGACGGCGTTCTTAGCTAGCGGAATGTTCGAGACTGTCCGTCGCGTTCACGATCGCGGCGACGAAATCAGGCGCAAGGCAGTGCCTCTTCCAGGGAGAGGGAAAGAGAGGGACGGAAATATGATATCGCTCGCACTAGACAAGCGTGGAACGATTCATGTTGATGCGATTAGTTGTAGATAGGAAGGTAGATGGCGCTACCACTTTCAATACAAGATCTTGTTTTTATATTACCCGATACAATTGAATATTAATAAAGGTATACCCGGAGCACGTATTTTTCAATCAAATTATTGCCGTTGTATACTAATTTGTAATATTAAGTCAGAATATCTGTGGCAACACTGGCAACTATCAATCAAAAATCAATCAAAGCGCGCGGAAATTTTAAATTACTTTAATTTGAACAGATTTATCTGTGATATATTATATTTAATTAGGTAATGCAAAATGTCTTGCAAACGTTGTTGTGCGCCTCAATGCCCGGCGGCAAACGGTACGATTTGATCGCTGCTTTTCTTAATAACTATGAACTCTTTCGCTTCAGGCATGAGAATTCATACTTGCCTATAGTCAAATGTTTGGCAAAATCTCTCTTGGATACCTATACATTAATTTGATATTATACAGATATCTAATAACAACATATATGCTTTCTTACAGAGCCTCTCCATAATTTCCCGGACCCAAAAAAAGACATTGAAAGATTTCGCCGGTGGGTCCACATCATTGGCGGCGAAATTTTAAGTCTAACAAACGAGAGGATTTTTAGGAGACGCCGTGTGTGTAATGTGCATTTGATAAAAAATATTGGTGCCGCAATAATAGACTTTCAAACATCGCCTATGCAACTTTACACATCCAAGGTAAGTTGATTTCGGGCACTATAGTACTGAATGAGTGTAACAGTTAAACTATTGTTGATTGATTATAATATGGAAGTTAGTAACGGTATAGCTTAAACAGTAGCATAGCAAGGGGGCGGGGGTCCGCCCCGGCCACCCGATTGGGGGGTGACACCCGAATTATTCAACGTCCCCCCGCTCGTTGCCGCCCGGGTGCCCGGGCACATGAGTAGATAAACGGAACAGAGACACAGCTTCATACAACAGCGCGAATCGGTTGCACTACTACAAGCACGCGGCTTATGTGTGCGTGACCACTGGCTGCTTGTCGTGTACGCGGCGAGGCTGGAAAGAACCGGTTTACGTAGGCACAGGCAGTTGACAATCTTAGGGTTATTACGACGCACGTTGTTTGCTTTGTACGTTGCAAGTTTTAATAGTATAATGTAAAAAAGTGGTGTTTTATTATTAATAATGGTTGTTTATTGTACTGTGTGTATGGATAATACTAGATGAAATAATTAAATCATTATAAAGATTTTAACAATGGTAACGTACAATTGGGTTTTTTAATTAGGTATTGAATTGCTCGAGCAAAAGTTTCGCGAATATTTCGATCTTGAAATAAATATTGTCAATGTTGGCAACGAAATACTTAACAACTCATTACTTGTGAAATTGTGTAAAAGCAATTAATGTTTACAAAACCAATGACTATCAGAAAGTGATCAGCCATCGATAGGGATTGCAAAAAACAGGTGCATGCGATTTTCAACCTTATTGACGTAACTCAGAATTTAAAATTTTAAGAACGTTTTAATGTCAGAAAGCAGGAAAATACAAAAAAAAGTCTGTTATAAATTGTCAATAAGGTCGAAAATCGCATGCACCTGTTTTTTGTAAGCCCTATCGATGGTTGATCATTTTATAGTCATTTGTTTTGTAGACGTTCATTTGTCTTACACAATTTCTTTTTAAACTTATTTTAGATACCTATCCCCATGGTAAAACTAGTGGCCATAATAGCTAAAGGAGATTCCTATGTTTATTAGCAAAATAGATCATATTACCAGAAAATATTCAACACTATGTCGAATGTCAAATAAATCACGTCGTCACGTCGTGTCCTTGGTAACAAATGTATAATATTTTTATTCCGTGCTTTTAAAAGTTTCAGGTGCATGCCTTTTATGGTTCCACTCGCTATTTTATTTACAACTGTACTTCTGCCATATAGAGAATCCGTCGAGTCCAAGAATCTGCCCAATCCATGAATCTGTCGAGTTGGGAATCTGCCAAATCACGAATCTGTCCAATCCAGAATCTGTCGTATACCGAACAAGCGATTTGTCTTAACCTATTGTGACAACCCTACCAAAATAGGTAACAAATTTACAAGCTCTTAAGAAGCTGTCTCTCTGTTCGGTTTATTTACTCATGTGGCATGGGTGACACCGTGGCTTGCCGTGGCCGTGGCAGGCACACAGTGGCTTAAAGCTGATGACTTCCTGAAAAATGATGCGGAGGAAGCCGCGGGCACAGGAAATATAATATAAAAAATCCAAATCGTCATCATCATCCTCCTAGCGTTATCCCGGTTACATCCAGGACTTTCATCTTAGAGTCCAGGGTCCGTTTTCTAGTCTAAGCAGATTTAACTGAATATTAGCTTTTCCACACAGCGACTGCCGTCTGACCTTCGTAACCCGAAGGGATAACTATATTCAATGGTTTAGACTAGATATGAGGGTACTGATTCTTCTAACGGCTGTCAAAGATCTTCTGATGACATCTGGGACCGACGGCTTAACGTGCTCTCAGTGGCACGGAGTGGTTTGATTTCTTGTAGCCGGTCACCCATCTATAAGCCAGATGGTGACGAACGCGCTTAACCCTTAACCGTACCGTTTGACGTACGTAGGTATGTCGTACGTCGCCCAAAAAGATTTTCATGGATTAATTCATGGCAGTCGTGTTTTTAAATTTTAAATTGTCGACTTGTTATATTCCATGCGGGAAACGCGACATTTTACACGTATACGCACATGTATAGGTACGTGTATAAAGCGAAAGTTTTTGAGGATGCAGTATGAATAAAAATTTGTTATTATTCCACGCCAAAGCTACTGAACGGATACACAAAAAAATAGGTGACACATAGGCTTTAAATTGTAAAAATCTCGTGTGTTTAAATGCAGCCCATCGGTTTTTGTCTAGAAAGTCGGCAAACGTACAGCTTAGAATAAATAGTTAAGTAATACACCAAACAAAATATACAATCCTAGACCACCACTAGCAAGATTAAAAGATGTTTGCAATTGGAAACATAGAACAAAGTACACCCAGACTCGAAACAACAATTTGTAAATCAATGTTGGCTCGAGTGGGGTTCAAAGTTCAATCTCACCGCTTTGCCAAGCGGTGAGGCGGCTCTGTTCACTCAATAACGCAAAAAGGAATGTATGAAATCTGGAACGTTGATAATTTATTACAACGGCTAACATTAATATAAAATACTTTTTATTCCTGTAAGTACCCAGATGTGTATGCATGTATATGTATGTAAATATGTATGTATGTGAGTTTCTTTATTCCGCCACTAGCCGTTTCCCGCGGTTTCACCCGCGTCCTGAGGGAACTACTTCGCGTACCCGAAAAACCCAAATATTTTACGGAACCCTATTTTTTCTAAAATAAAATATATCCTATGTTACTCGCAGATAATGTAGCTTTCTAATGGTGAAAGAATTTTTTTAATCGGTCCAGTAGTTTTTTTTAGAATCCTTACATCGTCCCGAGTGATATAGGTTATATTATTATACGACTGCCTAAAAAGGAGTGTAATGTTTAAAAAATATGTATTTCGTCATTCATGGCAGACGTGTTTTTAATTTTTAAATTATCGACTTGTTACAATAATTAAGATAATTTTATGCATAGATAATTGGGTTTTCGTTTGAATTTAAAATCTGTCGAGATTTCTACGAGTACATACCTATTTCTAAGTAAGAAATAGTATTTTCGTGTAAATATCTAATATTTTTTTTATTATTTCAGAACCACTGTTTTTCACTCATTCATTCATTAAAAACTTACCATCTACTTCAAAAGGTGCAGTATATAATAGCTTTTTACACAATTGATTCATATTAATAACATTGTTCAATTTTCAGTTCACTTATTCATCATGATCGTTAGTTATTGTCTTATATTCCTAGCGGTGTCTCATTTTCATTTGATCCAGTCCTACTTGGGGGTATCTTGGGGGATCTTTAGTAGTTGGCAGGGCAGATCATGCCGTAACAACTACCTCTTAAAGATCTTCATGCCAGGTGGGACGGACGGCATGAGGGATGAGTGAAGACAAGAGACAAGACGACGAAAAGATAGCTCTCTATTCGTCGTCATATAAGCCAAATCAGAGGTGCGCGCCATAAGTTTGAGCCCTAAATTCTCTGCGCAACCTCAGTAATGATGTTATTTATGACCAAAGCTCGGAATAGCCTGAGTAGGTATTTAAGAATGAATAAAAAATGGTTATTTATTAGGACAGTCCGCCTCACCAACACTTCAAAACAATGCAAATAATTTAGTCTTGTAACAAATCGTACCTAAATAGACATCAACAATTTAAAGTACCTTTTCCTATTAATTTCAACTGCAGAAGAAAATAATATCTTATTTAGTAATATAAATATTTGTTCCGTATGTTGACGGAATAAGAATACAGTGTGTCACCACCTCAATTCATCCCGAGGGTGTCATATGAGGCGACTAAGGGAAACACCACGAAAAGATTATCATTGCAAAGAGAAGGAAAACTCTAAATAAAACCCTATACCAACCCGTCTGGCCCACGTGGTATAGCAGGGCAAAAGCTCCTTCAGGAGAGGCTTAAGTCCAGCAATGGTCTGGAAAAGGCTGTTGTGCCGGTCTATTGCTAAATGAATGTATATCCATTTTAAGATGACGTGCAACAAATACAATGCAAAAAGAATGCTCTAACTACTACGAGCTTTATTACTGAGTTACCAGTGCTGCTGTTTGTAATATGTTATTGAGAATACACGTTATTCTATAACTGAAGTCACTGAGTAATAATAAAATGCTTTTTAGGAGATAATATTGTAAATATGAAACCTCATCCCTGTCCCTCATCATTGTCAAACTTACGTAACTGCCTTCAAGAAAGTATGTTGGGTATGTAATTTTTTTCAGTAGATAGATACATATTTATACTTAACGATTTATGACAGATTAAAAAATATGTATTAGCCTACCCAGGCTGACTTATTCAATATTCATATCAGTATAGTACATTAATTACTCACATGCACTGATTCCTTATAATTTCATTATTTCAGAACCAGTGTCTTTACCAACATTTACATATAGCAAAGCCAAATTATCCGTATCTATCGAAAATAGTGAAAACAAATCTGATTTAATTTCAAAAGGTACCTATCTAAGTATTAAAAGAATGCATTATTTTCTCCTACGATATTTGTAAGTTGTTAGTTGGAATGTGCAAGGCAAACGATGACCCATCTTACATCGTGCACTGCGTGCCCGAAAACCTGCACGCAGGAGGAACTAATGGATGCTTCCGATAACGCAATAACCGTGGCTGCTTTTTGGGCAGCAAATAAGTATATTAGCGTTTGCCAACGACACGCTAAGAAGAAGAAATTGGAATCAATGATTACTGATTTACTGCTCTGTTTGTGTAATGGCTAACGTATGTAGCTAAGGATCATGGTAACAAGTTCGGGTTCGAAACCCGAAAGATTAACTCAACAAAAAGTAATATTTCAGACTAAAACACCTACTTAGTAAAATACCCGAAACTTATGCCTCAGAACAAAAAGCAAGAAAAGTCAATTGAGAAATTTATCATGGTTCGATCACTTTATTTTAGGTTATATGACGGAATAAGAATACCGTCACCATCCCATTTCATCTTGAGGGTGTCATATGAGGCGCTTAAGGGAAACCACCACGCAAAGATTATTTATCATTGCAAAGAGAGGGAAATCTCGATATAAAACCAACCCGTCTAGCCAGCATGGTGTAGTAGTCCAAAACCTACATACTATAAGGAGAGGCTTAGGTGTAGCAGTAGACTACAAAAGGCTGTTGATATGATATGTAGGGTAATTGACCGAGCGAGCAAAGCGTCTCAGTTTTGCGATCGGCCAAAATACTTTTTTACGTCTGTGTGTTCTCATCATTCGCATTCCGGTCGCATTTCACAACCGATTTTGACGAAAATTGGCACAAAAGTTTCTTGATTTATAATTTTTTTAGGCGACTGCCATTTCTGACTGTGGAAAAATAGGGGAGAAATGGGGGAAGTTTGCTTTAGGGCTTCATTCTATATAGAATGTTGCGGAAAACCAACGAGGCGGGCTTGCGAGGTCTACTAACCCCATAGAACCACATTACCTAGAACAAAAGTGATCGATTCGCATTCATGACTATACATTTAAATCCCTATCTACATCTATGTTTTCAGTCAATACACCAATAACTGAGGCTTTGGATAAAATTGAAGAAATGGACGTTACCTTGTTGATTAAACCCGGTATGTTGAAACATAATATCATGATGCTATCTCATACATAAGTGCCTACATGAGCATGTGAATTTATTTTATTTATTTTTTATTTATTTATTTATAGACTCACGCCTGTATCCCCGAAGGGGTAGGCAGAGGTGTGATATAACACCCACATTTCGCCATGAATTTTTAGGTCCCACGTAATAGGGGGCGAGCCTATTGCCGTACCGGGCACATGACCAGACTCCGAGGTACTACTGAGAATTTCCTAACGGAAAAACCCTATAAACTTCGCCCGACCCGGGAATCAAACCCGAGACCTCCCAATCCCACGCGCACATTTATGCCGCGAGACCAACGAGGCAGTCAGAATTTATTTGTTTGTTATATTTATTATGCAAGTGTCCTGGATGACAGGGACCCGTTCCCGCTCGCCGCTGCTGTTTCACCCGTCGCTCTAGTCCAGGACGCGGCCTCAGTCATACCATTCTAACACATTCTCTCAATTTTTCAGATTCATGTATTGAACCCTTAAATAAATGTAGGCGACAACCTCGCACAACGATAATCCAACAAAATAAAGACATTTATAACAAGTTAGTTGCCACCAAAAAGCAATTATCGAAATATCGTTGGAAACTAAAAAAACAGGGTTCTGAATTGAAAATGGCAAAAAAAATTATGACACATCCAAGGTTTGAAAGAATAATGAACAGCCTACCGACTGCTGCAAGAACCATAACTTTATTACAATTTAGAGAACTTAAAAAGAAAGAAAAAGGCAGAAGATTTTCGCTGAAAGAAAAAATATTAGCTTTGGCGTTGCTAAAACAAAGTCCTAAAGCATATAAATTCATAAGAAAAATATTTATATTACCTTCACCTCAAGTTTTAACTAAATTGCTACATGAGGCTGATGTAAAGCCAGGTATTAATGTCAGTGTTTTTGCTCCGCTGAAAGAAAGAGCTGGTAAAATGAAACCACAGGAAAAGTTATGTATATTACTTTTGATGAGATGTCCTTGAAATCTCAAATGGCGTACAATGAAAGAAAAGATCGTGTTATTGGGTTCGTCACTAATGGTCAAGAGATGCGAACAGAAATAGCTGATCATGCCCAAGTGTTCATGATCAGAGGCCTTGTTCACAATTACCGACTACCTGTAGCATATACTTTTGCTCAAGCTGCAACTAAGGGCCCAGAATTAGCTTCACAGATAAAAGCCGTGCTTAGTAATATCATAGATGCTGGGCTAGAAGTATGTGCTACAGTATGTGATCAGGGAACCAATAACAGGCATGCTATTAAATTACTTTGTGGTGAAACTAGGGGGGATATGTTACGAAGCGGTCAAGATGTTGATCGTTATGGCAATGTTATAATAATTAAAAACCGAAAAATTGTTCCGCTTTATGATCCTCCACATCTATTAAAAGGCATTAGAAATAATTTGCTTACAAAACATTTAAAATACAAATTTGATGGCGAAGAAAAGATTGCCAAATGGGAGCATATTATAGCCTTACATACAGAAAATAATGTTTATCAAGGCATTAGATTAATCCCGAAATTGACGGATAGTCACGTAATTTCTTCTAAAATAACAAAAATGAAAGTGAAATACGCCAGCCAAGTGTTTAGTCGAAGTGTAGCTGCGCATATGGGGTTATATGCAGGTGATTATGATAATATTTTACTTAAAATGTGTTGCAATAACTTACAGGTTTATATTACATTTTTATTAGATGATTTTGATGACCCGGTATAGCATGGCAGGAGTGTAACCGACTTCCACGCCGAAGGTCGCATGCTTCATTCCTGCTGAAGTCAAACATTTGTGTGCATGAACATGGATGTTTGTGTTTGTCTGGGTGTTTCTATGTATAATATGTATGTATTAACAAAAAACCGGGCAAGTGCGCGCCACGAGGGTTCCGTACGCAACTTTGTGTGTATCATACAAATCTGAGCCATGTGTGTATCATACACATAAAGTTGCGTACGGAACTTATTTATTTTTTGGCATTCTTCCTTTATTTGTGCTGCTGTAAGACCTTGATTTCTGCCAAATTTCGTGATTGTAGGTAAACGGGAAGTAGCATATAGGTTTTCGACCCAAAACCTATAAGTAGGGTAGGTACTGCTGGTTGACCTAGCATTGCAATTTTGGTTAAAAGCAAGGTAAAGGGTAAAGCAAGCACAAGTAAAGGGAAAATTTTGAAAAGTGAAATATGTTGAACATTAAAATACATTTTGGTGGTTTTCCCCGTGGCACAACCGCGTAACACTACTAGTAGTGACAATTACAATTTCCCTTAGCACTATCAGTTGGGTCTACGGTACTTACAAGTTTTCGCAAAAAACTTAATTTGCCCATATCTTTATATCGTGTTGACACAGGACCTTGATTTTTATACACCTAATAGAGACTATAGACCTCAGCATCTGGTATAAATGTCAACTTGCTAGGTGCACCCGTTTCTGAGAAAATCGGTGGTGACCATAGAGATATAAAGGATAGAGTGGCAGAATAGTACCTAACTCAATACTGTGTCGTGTCCGCCGGTGGGAGAGAGAACGCAATAGGTTAAAGGCCCCCTGCATCTCTCTCTAACAGTACATGCACAACATCAACTTTGCGCAATGGCGTGCTACCTGTAACTATTATTTATATCAGTTTATCAGTAATCAATAGTTTAAAAATATATAAACTTTTTGTCACTTCAAACTATCTTCGTGTATCAATAAAAACAACTTTTTAACTATTGATTACTAATAGACTAATATAAATAATAGTAACAGGTAGCACGCCATTGCGTAATGTTGATGTTGTGCATGTACTGTTAGAGAGAGATGCAGGGGGCCTTTAACCTATTGCGTTCTCTCTCCCACCGGCGGACACGAATTGGCCCCACTCTGCCACTCTATTCTAATATCTCTATGGTGGTGACACACAGACAGACGGACAAGGAAGTGATCTTATATGGGTTCCATTTTTTACCTTTACTTTTTTGGTACGAAACGCCCATAGTACAAGCCATAGTACAAGCTTTGCTTTGTTTGGGACTAGGTGGCATTGTGTCAATGTGGTATTATTATTATTACCTAGTTGTTAGTGTTATATCTAATTAAAAACAAGGAATGCCGAATAAAATATAATATTAACATTTTTTTTACAGAAAAAGGACTACTCCCGCGGGAATGCAAAGACACTGCGGATTTATTATTATCTCTTGACGATTTGTTTGACTCTCTTAATGGGAGCTTCGCCAAAAATAAATTTGCAAGACCACTCCGTGGACCTGTAGAACCTAGCTCTCCACACGAAATGAAATGGACGGAGTCCATAAGAATATTAAGGACCATGAAATGTCAAACAAATGCATATATACCCACTATAGATGGATGGATATGGACTTTAGAGGGTGTAAAAGCATTAATTTTACTCCTACGTCAAAATCACCATACAACCTCAGTGTGGATGCGACACCTTAATCAAGACCAGCTAGAAAGCTTTTTTGGTTCTGTAAGGAGCCATGGGTGCCGCAACACAAATCCAACCCCGGAAAAATTTGAAAGTGCATTTACCAGCCTACTGGTCAACAATTTGACTAGCGTCCACTCTCCGGGAGCTAATTGTGAAATGGAGCGTTGTGACGCTTTACTTAGCCTCGTCGTATCCAGGAAAGGTAAAACTACGGTCAGTAGCAATATACCGCCATTATTCGACCTACCAGAAATCACTTTAACACCAATAGAAGAAAAAAATATTCCAAACATAATGGGACCGCTCCAATACGTTTCAGGATATTTCCTTAAAATATTAAAGTCTAAAACTTTTAAATCTTGCAATGAATGCATTGCAAATTTATGTACCAAAAATGAATTAGAGTGCATTAAATAATATAGAGAGTATGGTGGAGGTCGCTGGCTATGCTACCCAGATACAAAATTCATAACTTGTATTTCAAATTTACAAGATATAATTATTACATTAATTGGTAAAAATTTTCACTTAACAAATTTAAGAGAATTCTTAAAGACAATGTGTTTAATGTGCCACGATTTTGAATTCATTAAGTGCCCGAAACACAAAGAAAACATAATTCAGTTTCTTATTGATTTTGTGAGCAAATTTTTCATATACAATCATTGCAAACGCATAAATAAAGTCATTTCTGGAAGAGAAAGGCTGGAGGATACCGAGGATATTATGTTACAAAAAGCAAAACAATATTCGACTAAGCTTAAAACATTTCGAAAAAATATGTAAGTATCTTCATCCATAAATGTGCGTACTTAGTCCGTGTGGTGACGGATTAATAATACGGATTGTCACCACCCCATATCATCCCATGGGTGTCGTAAGAGCCGACAGAGGGAGCATATTATGCAGAGAACAGCACTATAAGAGAAGGAAAACTGGATAACAACCCGTTTGGCCAGCGTGGTATAGTAGGCCAATTCCTCCTTTCAAAGGAGAGGCCTAGTCCAGCAGTGGACTGTTAAAGGCTGACGACGAAATGTGCGTATGTACCTGCGTCTTAGTGAGTGTAGTGTGCTTGTGTACGAGTTACGAACTTACGACCCTGGAATATATGACATATAATATATAGGCGGATACTCATATACTTGAGACTTTGTTATGTAAATGTGGCTTTAGTTGTTGGAATTTTTGCTGCAATTACGTGACTAATAATTTGTCGGATGCTTTTATATAAAAACCGAACTATATTAATATCTGTACTTAGGTAGGTACATAAAGCTGTACCTAATATTTTCCGCATTCGGCGATCCTTTCTTAAGTTTCAAATTTGTACTTTAAATGATAAGTTAGCAAATTAATTATAGTAGAGTACAGACTTATTAAAGTTTATGTGACAATCATTGCTTATCTCATAAGTCTTGTACCGTAAGAGGGGCAGTCAGTATGTAACCTGTTCCTCCTCATTACCCTCTCAAATGTTGAATTCGTCCATAAAATTGTTAACTTGTTTTTATTCACAACCCTGTTTTTTTTAACTTTTGCATGATATTTTGTTGTATTCTGGTGGAAACTAACTCGTTACATGACTGCCAAAAAAGAGTGTAATATTTTTAACGTTCATAATTATATGTACCTAGTATGTAAGTTACTCTATGCCGCCACAACTTCAAATACCTGAACAGATTTGTACGTTTGGGCTACCTACATTATTATATTTTTGTGTAGGAGTTTTTAATGTTCAAAAGAGGACTTGTTGTAGGTATATTATGTCATAACTGTTTAAGGCGCTTATATGAAAACCATGCTTTTTAATGTATGCAAGGATTTTGCTCACGGTTTTGTTTATTCAGAATATGTCGTACCTACTCTAAAACTTTAATTATTATTCAATATTTTAATTTTTTAATATTAACAGAATGTGTAACGACATTGTGCCATAATAATAATAATACCTACTGTGCATCAAAATCATACAAGTAGGTACATATAAACCTTGATAATACAAATAATGTGAGTGTAACCTACTTCATATACTTACCTACTATTTTCTATCTATATACATATAACATAAGTATTGTAATAAACTTGCTTATTATTCAAATTCTATAAGTCTGCTAATAGTTGTCTTTATAGGTCTGAGTAGTTGTTCTTGTATTTTTGTAAGTGGTGTACCTATAGTCATAATCTTTGATGAATTATATACTTAATAACAAAAGTTAAAACGATTGTAATTAAAATAAAATTGTCAGAAATGCTAATGATTTGTTTTCTTTGAGATGGATGGCTCTTAGAATAGTAACGAATGCATTTTGATACATATATGGGTATGCATAACTTCCTATACATGTATAAAAATGTATTTGTTACCATTTATCTGCAAAAGAACGAAGGGGCGTGTTTACACGTGGCTTAGAAAGTAGCCATCAAAACATAACAGATGGTGTGAATGGTGTTATTATTAGCATTCCCCGTAAGTCGCTTGAGATGGACCTCTATTCCCGTATATACCAATGTACTCTGTGGGCACTGATGAACGGCTGGCGAGCGATATAATGCCAACATTTTGACTTTTTTTTTTCTTCGAGAAAAATGATAACGAAATTTACGAAATCTGTTTTTACCATTTATTTTAAAATAAAGAGCTGTTTCTATTGATACTATTTTCATATAAATTCATTATGGAGTCTATGCAGTACACGTTTAAAATTGTGATTTAGTGCCATGTTTGACATTTTTTTTTATCGAGCCAATCATTCAAATCGTGTTTCTATCTTTACGATTTAAGATATGTTCAACTTTTATACTTTAATTTTGATTCATAAAAAAATTAATAGTTCATGGGACTTTCAGCCGTTCAAAAATCTTAAAAAGTACTGCAACCTCGCTTTAATGCCTAGATCTTTGAGGTTTTTAACTGCCTCAAATTTTCGTCCATTGATGTAATACGAGGATTTAATATTATTGACTTTCCAACTAAATTTTATGTGGAAGCATTTTTCACTGTTAAATATCTATATCCGCAAAACATCTATATCCGCTTGCATAATTGTAATATCCATGGTAGATTTTATAACTTCGATAAGTTTCAAGTCATCAGCATACAAAAAAGGCGTATTATGAACTAGGCAGTCACTAATATCATTGACAAAAATATTAAAAAGTAAAGGGTCAAGGTGCGAACCCTGTGGGACTCCTGAATTAATTATAAATAATGATGACTGATATCCATTCACCACTACATAATATGACCTTTCAGTCAGATAGGATTCAAAACGTTTTCGAAGAGGACCCGTGATTCTATACCAAAGGGAAACTCTATCAAATGCCTTACTGAAATCCGTATATACAGCGTCAACTTCATCACCACAGTCCGTAGCATCTACAACGGTTTCCAGAACTGTGACAAGGTTTGTACATGTTGATCGACGTTGTACAAACCCATGCTGATGAATGGACAAATATTTTTTGAAGTAACTCTGCACATACGGACACATCAAGGATTCAATGATTTTACCAAAAATCTACAGAATTGATATGGGCCTGTATTTTTTTACGGAACAGTTATCCCCACTTTTAAACACTGGTACTACTTTAGCTGTTTTCCAAACCTTAGGGAAAGTACCAGCACTAATCGATCTGTTAAATATGATTGTTAAAGGTCTTGCTAAATTTAAAGCATAATTAACTATATATGTCGGGGATATACCATCAGGACCTGCTCCCTTTGAGATATCTATATGACGGCAGATTGCTTTATTCTTGGCCGGTATCAACACTTCACATCACATCAAATCAAATCTAACAAAACTGACTATAACTATTTTGTATTACTGAACACGAAACGAGTGACAGTTTCTAGGTACTTGTTGCCCGCCCGGAGTCTCCAAGAGAAGTGATAGTTGTCGTTGCTCCGTTGAACGTCAACCGTCATCCCCCCTCTTCAACTCTAGCGAACGTGACGCGTAGACTCTGTCGAAGCGCGCAATCTTCGCACTTCCATTTCGTAGTCAATTGACGTCCTATACTGATGACCATTCCGACACGGCCATCCTACAAGACACACGTCCCTGTGTGTTAATCTGTAACAAAATTTTACACGCACAGTATCGCATTGCTCGGTCACTCCTGACTTAACCCAGGTAAGGGTTGAAGCAAAACAGTGTTAGGATTCCAATCAAATTTTCTACAAAATTACCTCGTACATTACATTCCTATCTATTATAGGAGCTGGATTCAGAGCATCACTGACAATGCAGTCATTTACCATAGGACATAGACTCACGTTATAATCAAATCAAATAAATAAAGCTCTACATGTGATTCATAACCGTTCAGTAACCTCCAGTTACTAAACCAGGTACTCAACCAGCCACTCGGTTGCCCCCATTCAGTAACCTCCAGTTACTAAACCAGGCCTTACACCAGTCACTCGGTTGCCACCCATTTGTCTGCGCCAATCAAACATCGGAGTCGTCTGCGTACCTACCGTGTACTCACGGACAACTGCCTTCACAGTTGTATTGAATCCGATTTGTACTGATTTACGGCTATTACGGCTACAAACCGAACCTCTGACATTAAATCACACAACCAATCAACATGTAAGCCCAGTTTTCTACTGTCTCGTCAGTATTAAGGTTCACAATTTTTTCTCTTTAAGATCGTCAGTTATGCTCTGATCCTCTGGCACAAAGTTTCAGTATCAAAATCAATAATCAGGAAACTCAAAGTAAAACCGACATTTCACTATCGCTGTATCTCTCAAGATATTATTCCAAACCAAGTAAACCATAACATTTAAGCTCTACATGTATTGTGATCATGGCTATGCACAGCCCAGTAACCTCCAGTTACTCTACTTTCTGCGAACCCCTCATGGGAACGCCACTGAAACCCGACCTCCACCAGAACTGACTGCAATACCACCTACTCACCGACTACTAAGATAGCAGACGCCGATTTCTACCGAGCTACGGCTACACGTCAGCCTCTGGTACGGTCCGATCCGATCATCATTTAACCTTAAACACTTTTTGTTCTACCTCAATTTCGTCAGTTGTACTTTGACCTTCAGGCATTTGTCGCAACCTGTCGAGTGCATACTTACAGTTACGCTTAGAATTATGGGCAGTGCGATTATAACGATCATCGTAAAGAACTTCTGTGACCTCAAATGGGCTTTTATACTTTAAGATATTTCAAACCAAGTTAACCAAAACATTAAAGCTAAGGTCTTTGGACTCTACATCTTCTAACCAAATTCCTTTAATAAACCACCTTCACTTTCATTGCCAGTTTCGGCCAGATATGCTTTAGCTATACCAGTTATCAAGCTCCTCAAAGCCACATACAGACCTCACAAAGGCCCCGCGTCACACACAGGCGGCGCACCAAACGAGCCGCGCGCCACACACGGGCCGCGCGCCACACACGGGCTATGCTGGCCACCAAGCCACACTCGCCACCAGGCCGCGCCGGCCCCCAGACCGCGCTGGCCGCCAGACTGCGCCGGCCACCATGCCGCGCCGGCCACCATGCCGCGCCGGCCACCATGCCGCGCTAGCCACCAGGATTACCCAAAAAGGAAATAAATCTACCATTCAAAGATTCGTCTCATTGTATACCCACTAAATAGAGTATCCGTTGTTTCAGACTAATTCAACGTCCGCACTTCGTAAATTTTAAGCGATTATCAAATTCATTTACAACTTCACTACTGCACAGAACGTAACTCCCGTCCATACTCTCGATTTGCTATGTCAAAACTGGATTTGACTACTGACAAAAACAAACACCAAATGCGAACATGGCCAGAAATGATAAGCTACTTTCGGACAAATCGATTTCTTTTGGCTACATAGAGGCAACGAATACAGTTCTGAGATAACCAATTGGCAGTCTATGAGTACTTTTAGATTCTCTCAACACGCTCTTGTCATACGACACAAACCAGTGGTAGATAATTTTAGCGATCAAAAATCAAATGAGAGCTACTTGAGCAGCAGGGTATCCGTGATTGCGATCAACAACCACACCTTAATGCACTTCGCTCTAGGAATAAAAGAACATTATCGCACAGCACTCAATCTAGTCGTTTGGCTATTCCTGACCCAAATCAATGGGAATAAAGGTACTCTGATCAAAATTATTACAGGTTTTAATGAAAATCACAACTAAAACTCTTTCTCTCGAAGCTGACATGTTGAACAACACACATACTCGTTACAATAATAGGAAACTCATTAAAATATTGCATTGCTCATACTCTGACATCCATCGGGTCTTCAACATCACGCTACTCAACCTCCATCCGTTTACACAACACCACCCGGATAATCATTTCGAGCGTAACAAAGTAATCTTAAACTAGGTTTGTTCAACATGTTGTGTTGGTTTTCCTTATCACATAGCAGACTATAAAAAAAAAATCTTACTAGGCTGATAGACCAGATGTTAAGTTTACTACCAAGTATCTAATCAGTCTTTTCAGCGTTATAATTTTGTCATAGATAGTCTAAATACGAAGCTTATCCTAACCTTATTAGCGATACAGCAACGGACCTTTCGCGTTCAAGACGATGGACAACGTTTGTGATACTATGACAATGCATTAACGGCTGTCTTGTTTTCGTAAAAACGGAGACTATGACTAACATAAAAACTCAAGGGTTAAACTAGGCTTACCAGAAAGGCACTTTACCGGTCCAACCAATGGCAACGCATGGCTAAACATGCAGCCGCACAAACGGCTTATCCAGTTTATGCAAATCTACAATGACGGTAACGTGGGTATCACAAAGAAGAAGTAGCAAAAATGCCCCACTTCCGACTGCAACGATAAGTATCTCAAAAAATCGCTAAAATTCAGTATAAAAAAATTATATACTTCCGGTAATCATCTTTACTGGCTAACATATAAAAAAATTGCTCTAAATATTAATTCAGGAGTAGAAAACCTGTAATATACTAATTTCTGATTTTAGTTTTAGAATAGGATTAAAAAGCAATTAAACACTGTAATAACTCACTTTTGATAATAGTTATTATACTACGTTAGTAATAAAGCACACATACTGAAGAGTTTTGTCAAACAATAGGACTAAATATGCTTAAACCAAACTTGTTAGCAGATTATGTCGAAGAACATAAATCTAAACCAGCAGAGTTCCCTTTGCGAGGTTGGAAGCAACTAGCGAAGAAGTTAATATGATTTTCCGAGACATATGAGGAATTAATTATGATATCAGAGGGTCTAGTACCAGTTTGCACTCGATCGTCACGGTGGACGATAGCCTAGTCGTCGTCGGGAACAATTTTCATACATTTTCTAAAGGCGCTCCCTAGCGGACTCTATCGATAGCTACTCTCTGTTAGGGGCACTTTTAGAAAATTTTATGTGTTCGAGGATACAGGCTAGAGTCTATAAAAAAAAAGTTCATTTGTTTAATCTTTATTCCACTTTTTTATGGTCGTTAGAGAAATGCATGATTGAAAGTATAATATTTTTAAGATAAGTACTTAATACTGCGCCTGAAACAATATTTGGAGCAATTTCTAAGTATGATAGCCAGTAAGGATGTCAATCAGAGGTATGCAACTTATTAATACTCAATTTTATCTATTATTTGAGATATTTTTCTCAGCTGTCGGACGTGGGGTAATTTTATATGGAAGTTGCAACTTCTCCTTTATCACAACAACGACTAACAAAGTACCCATTTAATGAGAATAAGGTTAAGCATACAACCATCACTAACGATCACTAACGTAGTTCTACCTACGATGAAAACTAAAATCTCTGAAAGTGATTATCGTAACGCACTACGATGATCACTCAATCATATTCTTCTACGTCTGATAATCGAGTTTAACAACTTCTACTAGAAACACTATCACTCCTAAACGTCCTAAGCATAACTCGGGACACTTGATAACAATTCCCAGCGTATCACATGAATTTTAAAAACACACAGTAGGTAATTTTCACACGTAAAATCTTAAAATTGAATTTAATTTTACTAGTGGTGCCATCTAATAATCTGAGTTTGAAACATATTAATGTGCCATGTTAAAAATTTATGCACACAAAAAAAAGCAGGTGTAATTGCAACATCGAGATCGTCTGTGCAATTCAGAATTACAACGAGTAACAGTGTCACTTTTTACTTAGGCTCTGATCACGTTTAAACGAAAACCATTATGTTTTATCAACACCACGAGTCGATAAAATAATGGCGCTAGTAATATACAGCACTGCAGTTCACACGTCTATTTAAGAAATAAAAGCTACAAGCTGTTCTACACAAAATCAGCACAGTCAGAAGCAATAGCTCCGCACAGTCTTACACTATGAACTTAGAGTTCTAGATTTAGCAGAAAACCAACCATCTGGGTGTTGGTTCTAAAACCAATATTACAACTGCACTAGAACAATAACTAGCACGTTTGACTCTGACGCACTTGCTTGGAATAATGCAAGTCAGCCTGTACGCTCACTCTCGTTACTATTACAGTCCACAAAGTAAGACCGAGAAAATATAATCTTTTTGCAAGCAAGCATAATATGATCACAAGGTTCGTGAGTGCGAGCCACCCTCGCATAAAGAAAATAAAAATAATCGCTTTCTTTTTTACTGGCGTATCAAATTAAAAATCTCCGTTCGCTATCTATGCTATAGCTAGGTCACTGTGGTAGTCGGACGCTAACTTAAAATACGGCAAAGGTCACAATTAAATCATTACTACCCACATTTTTTTTGTCTTTCTTCTTTAAGCTATTAAAAAGAAGATTATTCATGAGATCATGCTATGGGAACCACGACACCGTAAAAGTCAAACGGATCTACAACTCAGTGTCTCGTGTAGGAATCGAACCTACAACACTCAGTACGATGTGATGGCGATATCACCACAACAATTATTACATTTCCAAGGTTAAACTCGTAATGTTTTACTACTACTGCCACTAAACAAAATTGGCAGTACCAATAAAAAAATCAGACAAAATACGCTCACCACAGTGGCAGTTGCAAGCTCAGCTGATTCACCAACATAGCAGCGTTAGCAGTCGCCTTCGCTCGCGCCTTGTGGTCGCGCTGGTCCATGATGCCACTTCTGATGACGGCAGATTGCTTTATTCTTGGCCGGTATCAACACTTCACATCACAGTTCGTTATAAGATCACACCAAATCAAATCTAACAAAACTGACTATAACTATTTTGTATTACTGAACACGAAACGAGTGACAGTTTCTAGGTACTTGTTGCCCGCCCGGAGTCTCCAAGAGAAGTGATAGTTGTCGTTGCTCCGTTGAACGTCAACCGTCATCCCCCCTCTTCAACTCTAGCGAACGTGACGCGTAGACTCTGTCGAAGCGCGCAATCTTCGCACTTCCGTTTCGTAGTCAATTGACGTCCTGTACTGATGACCATTCCGACATATACATTTTAATTTTCGTAACACTTCCTTTTCGTCAAAAGTAACACTAGAAAAACTGTCCGAGTTCGCTTTTAGACATTTAGGACTAACAGGCTCATGGGCAGGATCGTTGTCGCTAAGGCATAGTCATGTCGATACATCTCAGCAAAATTCATTTCAAACAAATCACAGATACTATAGCCGTCGCTCGCACTAATAGATTATATAGATACAAATAAAATGAACTAAAATTATGTAATATAAACGAAATAAATTAATAACTAATTTGGACTCAACACGATTAAAACTGCGAATTACAACTCATTACTAACTGCTAATAATACTTTCTTAAGTTACTTGACGATCTGAAATACGAGTCCTTAACTACGACTTTGATAAACTTGATAACGTTAAATTCAATTTTTAAAACGGAATCATGAGGTCGCATTACTTTCTGTAGGAAATGGAATGTCGCCGATTTATTTTAACCACCTCGCCTTGTTCCAAGCCATTAGCGTTTTCAATCCAAAGATAAATGTAAAGTGGTAATGATAACGTGAGAATTATTTTCTGGATATGTTCAGTGAATACATTGTTTGATATATTAAATTAAATATCTTGAATATCATTTAGATTAATGTTCAGTATTTTATATACTTCGATATTTTGTTCACAGATCACATAAGTAGAAATAGTATATGGATAAATCCTGTGTGTATCAACTACATTATCAATGTAATGTAAGAACATCATAGATTACGGTTATGGTTTAAATTGTCTTAAGAAGAATCGAAGACAATAAAAGTGGTGTGGTGTTGAAGGCACGACAATAGAATTTTGTTATTACAATTTGTTGATTAGGTATATTAACATTTTGCAGATCAATAGAATAGCTAATAACCAGAGCAACAAACAGAACGACGAATCGATTTTGCAACAATTAAAGGTAACTATTGTCATTTATTGACCAAATATACTTATAATAACACTGACAGCTAAACTAAATAATGGACAATGCTATTTCTATGAACAATAATTGTTTTAAACAGCATGCAGCACTAACAAATATTTTATTAGCTTTTGCATGTAAACCAATAACAAAGATATATTCAAATACCTAACTTACAAAACACAAGATCAAATATTTCATCAACATTATTTTTTTAAAATTTTGTTATAACAAAACTTGAAGACGCATCAGCATTATTCATAAACATAATACAATTACAAAAGTATAATCAAAAGTTGTTATCATGTAAAATATTAAAGAAAACACGGCTAAAGAAAAACAAGCCGATATAAAAACCGAAGAGTATAAATTAATTCAAATAGAAGTTACAGGTCTCATACACAATAAACATACCTGACAATAGATTCAAAAGGGCAAGACTCAGACGAATAGTTAGGGATGTGAAAACAGTTTAAGTAAAAACCAGCCAAGTGCGTGTCGGGCCACGCGCAATGTAGGGTTCCGTAGTTGCCCATAATTACTTGCTGCAAAGGGTATTAATGTACAACAAATCCGACTGTTTATTTTGCTGAAAAAATAATTTTAATAACATCATTATTAGTACCTAAGTTTTGTTTAGAAAAATACTAGGTATGTATCCAGTTATGTATTGTAAACACAAAATGTGGTTTCCAAGATATACTACTACTATACATACGTAGTACCGTAGTACATTACATACCAAAGTACGTATATCTTTAAGATTAAGCCAGCGCGCCCAATGTAAACTCACAGAAATAGGTATTTATAAGTTAACCGACGATTACTCGTAAACTAGTGATATCTACTTAGCCGTGATAGTTTTCCTTTTAAATTCGTTATATGTAATATATTTGTGATTTTTTTCACCTCTTCCAAATTAATAGTTTAGCCGGCAGAAGGGGGGGACACTTGAGTCTAACAATTTTTTTCACTTCAAAGTTTGATATTTGACAAACCAATCACTTGATCGAAAAATGATTTGAGCAAACTAATAATATTTTTTTAAAACCTATCCAATGATATCCCACATGATGGGGTACTCAACCAAACAAAAATTCAACCCCACTATATACGTAGGGGAGATACCGTTAAAAAAAATATTTTCCTAAATTTTATTCTACAGTTTTGTTGCAATATCATATGTCTATATTCATGTCAAATATCAGCTTTGTAGCACCAGGCGTCTTTGAGCTAGGCTGCGGACGGACAGACGGACGGACATGACGAAACTATAAGGGTTTCTTATGGACTACGGAACCCTAAAAAGGATAAGTGTGTTTTCGTACGCATGTGTAAAGAAATTCGACACCTACTCGGCTATTTACGGGCGATGGTGCGATAAGCATTTTCTCTTTCAATACCATCAAAGAGACTGGCCACCTATTCAGTGCTTCACCCGACAAAATGTAACACATAAAGGGTATAATCAAAATCGAAGATTGCAACGCTGTTTCTGAGTTGGCTCGCAAAAACACTGTAAACTCCATTTATACCTCGTACATTAGCGGCCCGCGGCGGGTTACACCGAACTTTTTCATTTATAGATCGCAAAACGAAACATTATCCGGGCTCTCTCGAATGCTGATGAAGCCCATCAAATTATTTGTCGGCATAGCGACGCGAAACTTCAGCTATTATTCCGGTCGGTTTACTAAAACAAAAGTGCTCTTAATTATTGATCTGGGATTTCATGTAATCATTACTTTCCAAGGTTCGTTTGGCTGGCCTCGTGGCTCGATAGAGGGCTCGTGCCTTGTGACAAATTAAATTTTATCAAGCTGCAACAATGCTCCTTGGGCATTATGAACCGTAATCCCTTAAGCGGCGAGACGTCTAAATATCTGAAAAGCAAATTAGGCGATCGCGATTTCAAGGTCTATTTATAAATTATGCCCGATGAAAATTGTGCTCCCCGATTGTTAAATAACTTGAACTAGATAAATTTCTTCAGAATAAAATGTTGAACGCCAACAGTAAAAATATTAGATAAAAATTCATAGGAAATACTTCGCACTTTCGCTGACTGTTGTATTTGGACGATGGTACGTTTTAAGCGTACAAGCGTACAACTTGCTCTATTTTATTTTGTAGCGTACACTATCGCACATTGTGTTATATGAACTTTCGCATAGACTAACGCTCACAACAACAAACAAGTAAATCCGCAATAACTCCCGAACAGATTCGTTTTCCAATATCTATAGGTGGAGTACCTTTTTTATACAACAGTTTATATTCCACCACAATATCATGAAGAAAGTTCGCCGAAGCTAAACTAAAATACATTTTGAAACAATGGAACCACTTGGGTATAAATTTAAAGTAACGGAAATTATTCGGCACGGGCACTAAGCGGGTACTTTAAAGTGCTAAGTTTCTATAATCATAATTTAATTTGAGGTGCTTATTTAAATTGTTATGTACAAAAATGGTTGTAGTGTGGCGTGAACGTCGAAAGCGGCGGCAGCTTTTACGCTCGTAAATTCAGACGAACGGCTCTTCCGCTCCCACGCCTGCTCCCGATTAAATTCTCCAAAATTAGCGCATTCACGGTAACAGATAATATATTTAATCGACGCGTCTGAATCTCTGTTCAATTCATTGATTTATTCGTTAGGCACTTTATTTAGTTTGATAAAGTTACACCTAGATATCTCTGTCAGTTTCTAGTAAGTATTTATTCAAACTAGCAAATACGGTACGGAAATTAAAGTTTCATTTTAGTTTTGCTTCTAAATGTGATTTCAGAACTTACTGAACTTCAACGTTTGTGTTTCTTTAATGGATTGCCTTATTAATTGTGCAAGATGGTACTGCATGATTCATTAGAGAAATTATCTTCAAAATAAGATGTATCATTGTTTATGCATACATATACATATGTATATTCATAACATGCAGTCCTGAATGGTATTAGCTACTACTATTATTTTTACTTTATTCGTCAAAAGCGTTACTGTAGATAAAGAAAACCCCTAAATAGACATAACATTTTTATATCCTGCTACCTAAGTAAAATTGTATTAAACAGTTTTCGGTTGAATCACTGCTCTTACCAGATATTGAACCAGCGTTTTAGCTGAATAAACAAGTCCTTTATGCAACTCTAAATAAGCCATTAAAATTGAACCCAAACTATATATTTCTGTTTATTCCCCAAACATACATTAATAAGCTAAAATAGCATTGGCTCAGTTGAATACAGGTAATGGTTTCTCAGGTAATGGTCCGTGTAGTGACGGATTAATAATACGGATTATCACCACCCCATATCATACCATGGGTGTCGTAAGAGCCGACAGAGGGAGCATAATATGCTCCCTCTGTAGAGAACAGCACTGTAAGAGAAGGAAAACTTGTTACAAACCCTATACCAACCCGTTTGGCCAGCGTGGTATAGTAGGCCAGTTCCTCCTTTCAATGGAGAGGCCTAGTCCAGCAGAGGACTTTTAAAGGCTGATGATGTAATGGTTTCTCGTGAGTCACAGGCCGCAAATCAGCGGCAAATCATATTTGGGCATCCATCGGTAATACCTACCTACATTTGAGATCGCAATCAAAATGCTGAGCTGATCTTATGTCGGCCGTGATGTCTAGAACTCTGAAATTATACGTCAGTATGTTTATTATAAGTATTAATAGCTAATATTGGCACGCAATAATATACATTTATATAGTACCCATATCCGACTAAACAATTTTAGACTATATTATTGGAAAATCAGTAATCAACTTAATATTTACCTTTTTATTTCCGAAAATGGAATAGATTATAACTATAAAACAAATTATAATAAATGATTACAGTGAGCGCGATGATAATAGAAATGCCTGATCATAGAGCACGGACAACAATACACAGCGTTTAGCTGATAATTTATTTAAAAACTTGCTGACCTTGCGAACTTCATACCGCCATATATGTATTATAATAAACCTTCCTCTTGAATCATTATATCTATTGAAAAAAAACCGCATTTAAATCCGTTGCCTAGTTTTAAAGATTTAAGTACACAAAGGGACAGACAGACAGAAGACAGATTTTATTTTATACTGTGTAGTGATAGTGAAGCGACTATGTCCAGCTGTGAGCAAAGCTATGCTCCTGTATAAATTTATCACATAACTCATTTTTAACAATAAGATAACTATTTTCTGAGTTTCAATAAATTCATAGAAGGTTTAGATACTCAACGACACTCGTATACCTATTAATAGATAGAAAGTGAAACCGCATAGAAAAGGAAGTCTTGTCATAACGTTGTTCTGTAATAAAAAAAACTAAAAAACCCGATTGCAGTGTAAAAAAAATTAATAATTAAAAAATTTGAAAACACGACTGCCCTGCAAAAAAAACGAACTGAAAAGTTAATAACAAGTTTAATTTTAATATTTTCATTGCAGTCGGGGGACCTCTTAAATTGGTGTTCTACAAAACGGCAATAAAAAATTTAAAATTAAACTTGTTATTAACTTTTCAGTTCGTTTTTTTTTGCAGGGCAGTCATGATTTTTAATTTTTTAATATTTTTTTTTACACTGCTGTCGGATTTTTAAGTTTTTTTAATTACGTTTTTTATTTTTTTGCTTTTGAGTTCAAAACGACGAAAAATCTGTTAGGTTAAAGTTAAAGTCAAGTATGTTTATTTAAGTTGGTTTCATTACAAATCTCTTTTGCACGTCATACGTTGTATCTAAAACTACAGCCGCGTTCGTACCTGTATAATCAATGGAAAGAAGCGGCAAGAAACCCAGAGATACAGGGCCCAGGCTACTTTCAATCATTATTTCAATTCTCTTTTTTTTACTTACATCTTAAATACAATTTGACAGGGCACTGTCAAAATGTTGATTTCCTTAAAAAGTTCTCTCAGGGAATTACGACGATGAAGCTTGTTAATTGATCGAATGATGTAGATGCTTAGTTTAAAACTAAGGTGTATTATTCACGGCTTTGTTTATACCACAGCTGAGTTAAGTGTCAAATCAACTGTGGTTGTTGCAATGACGCGTGCTGTAATGTCAGTGCCGCCGAATTGGTATCTAGGTAAATAGCTTGTTGTTGTTTTGTTGTTTTTATGTCCAGCAGCATTACAAATTACATTTAAACATATACGTTGCATATATTTTTGAAATCGTCTTCTAAAACCCTTTTAATTTAATACATCATTCGATAAGTTTGGACGGAAGTTTTTTTTTAAATTGTATGTGCCCAGTGACACTCCCGCCATTAAGATGAATCATATGACGTATCATTTATCAAAATCAGTTGAGCCGTTGAGTAGTTACGAGGGGACATAGGAACGGACATACATACATACATACGTACATACAGGTCAAACACATAACCCTCCCTTTTGGGCTTCGCCACAGTCGGGTAAATAGACTTGATATTTCACTTCTACGCAAGGATTGAAAAGCAATATTAAGCGTCAAGTTTATAAAAGTAATAACAAAGTTAACTACTTTGTTCTCCTTTTAAACTTTCTATTAATAAATGTTCTGTTTGCATTATTTCTCGTATTATTGTGAAAATTGATACAAAGCTATTTTGAAACATTGAACAAACGCTTTACTGGGTATTTATGAATCAAAAAGTATTAAAATCCTCAAGCATTCAATAAATGTATTTATTAAAAGTACATTTTTTTTAACAATGATCAAAATCTAGGTCTCAAGTCATTTATTCATATCTAACCTACTAATCGTGTAACCACGGCTAATAAAATACAACTCCCGCACTAAGAATAAATCCTGTGTCGCGGGGGACTTTACAAACATACAAAAAACGGACACTTAGAACACCCAGACTCGAAAAAACAATTTATGGATCACATAAAGTGTTATGGGACAAAAGTTTATCTGACGAAAAGTGGGTGTAGAAATACACCTCTGCCTACCTCTTCGGGGTTTTAGGCGTGAGACTATGTATGTACAAAGTGTTGTCTCGTGTGGGCATCGAACCCACGACACTCGACGCAGTGTCAAGCGCTGAGGTGGCCGCTTAAACCACTACGCCAACCGTTCAGTCATTACCGAAACGTCGTGGTAATAAGAAAATATTTCACCTTTGTTTTCAAATAACTACATAATTGAGACCCGTTACTGATACTTGATGGCACGGGCTGTTGCCGCAACTCCACGTCTTCGCGTGTATTTTGCGTGCGGGTGGGAATGGTGTCGTCATTCCAGCCACCCCAGCTCTTCGAGGAAGGCCAGCAGACTCTTGATGTGGCTCACTGCTTCCCTCAGGGTGCTGTGTCTTGTCAGGTACTGCTGCCTGTACTGTGCGACCTCAGGGCAGTCGAGGAGCAGGTGGGCTGCCGTCTCGTCTGCTGCCATACAGGCCCTGCACAGCGGGCTGTCGGTGATACCTATAGTAAATAGGTGTTTATTAAGGAATCCGTGTCCTGTGTAGGCGGCCGTGACTGTCCGCAGTTGTTGTTTGGACAGCCGGAGGATTTGTTTAGCTATCTTACCGTCTACTGCGGGAAGAGCCTCCTTGGCCTGCCTACATGTTTCAATACCAATCCAGGACTGTTTGTGTTGGGTCCTGGTCCTATTTTTTACCAGGTTGCGATAAAAACCAGAAGGGAGGGGAATAATGGGCTCGGGTCCCACCACCTCTAAAGTGGCCCCTCTTCTGGCAAGTACGTCGGCTGCGTCATTCCCTCTAGAGCCACTGTGGTCCTTGATCCATTGCAGTGTTAATTTGTTTTGTTTACCTACCTCTGTTAGTTTCTGGTGGCATTCAAGCGTGAGCGCCGAGGTGATAGTATGGCTTTTGAGGGCTGAGAGGACTGCCTTACTATCTGAGAGGATCCTAATGGATCGTGCACGTGCCATGATTGCTGTGGCAGCTAGGATTATGCCAAAACATTCGGCCTGGTAGACCTTGTTGTAGGCTCCCAGCGGTGCTGCGATGTTGATATTTAGGTCCTCGGAGAATACTCCTGAACCCGTACCTGTATCCGTCTTAGACCCATCTGTGGAGATCGTGAGCTCGTTGTGATTAACTCGTACAGTTGGATTTTGTATTCCTTGTCGAACACAAATTGTTTCGGTATTTGGTCGCCAATGGCTTGTGTGAGAGGAACTTCTTTAAAGAGTGTATTTAAGTTGCTAGTGTGCGGTGTGTTGGTGTCTTTCCAGAGCTTCAGAGCTCTTAGCCGGACCGCCGACATCGTTGCTTCTTGTTGTATAAACAAGTGCAATGGGGGTAGGTCAAGCAACACTTCGAGTGCCGCTGTAGGTGTAGTTTTCATGCAGCCCGTGGCCGCTAGGCATGCAAGTCTTTGTAGCTTTTGAAGCTTGTTGGCGGCCGTTATTAGGTTGGTCCGAGGCCACCACACTATTGCGCCGTAGCTTATCATCGGACGTATTATTGTCTTATAGAGCCATAAGACAATTTTGGGGGATAGGCCCCAGCGTTTGCCTATCATCTTCTTGCACTGCCAGAAGACAATGCTTGCTTTGTTGAGCTTATTTTCCATGTGGCTGTTCCATGTCAATTTGCCGTCGAGAATGACACCCAGGTACTTGACCTCGGTAGACAGCTTAAGCTCTGTGTTAAATAACCTGGGCAGTCGGTAAGTGCCCAGCGCGCGTTTGTGTGTGAACATAACTAGTTCGGTCTTGGTCGGGTTTACAGATAATTCGTACTCATTACACCACCACTCTACTATGCGTAGCGCTTGTTGGGTTAGGTCGTACACTGTACTGGTTACCTTACCTGAGGTGAGTATGGTTAGATCATCTGCATAACCTATTGTGTAGAAGTCTCTCGCGTTGAGTTTGTCTATGAGTTCATTGATGACTAAGTTCCACAATAGCGGGGAGAGTACACCTCCCTGCGGGCATCCTTTAGTTATCAAGGCTGTCTGAGTGTCGCCGTGTAGGCGCACTACCCTTTTGCTGAGCATGTTTTGGATCCACTGTATGAACATCTGATCCACACCATGTCTGGCTAGGGCGTTGCTTATGCTGGAGAAGTTTGTCTTGTCGAAGGCTCCTTCTATGTCGATGAAGGTGCCTAGGCAGATGCTTTTTTGTTGTATAGCAGCTTCTATCTGGTTCACGACGTAAGGCCGATTCCGTCGATTTCCCTGAGCTGTATGCATGTTGGTTGGCATGTAGGGGTAAGTGCTTAAGAGCCCCACTTCTTAGTTCCCTCTCGCAAAGCCTTTCCAAGGCTTTAAGCATGAAGGAGGTCAGGCTTATTGGTCTGAAGGACTTTGCATTGGTATAGTCTGTTTTGCCTGGTTTTGGTATGAAGATTAGTTTGACTTCCCTCCATTTCTTCGGTACATATCTGAGGGCCAGGCTAGCCCTCATGATTGCCAGGAGTCTTTTAAGGACAGGTTCACCTCCCCATTGTAGTAACCCTGGGAAGATGCCGTCCAGTCCGGCTGCTTTGAAGGGATGGAAGCTATCGATGGCCCATCGGAGGTTTTCTTCTGTGACCACGTTGTTTGCGTGTCTCCATTCGTGTTCGGTCGCCACTGTTGGTGTATCGTGCCACGTTATTACCGGGGTGAGGACGCAGCCTGGGAAATGTGTTTCGAGTAGGACGCGTCTTGTCTCCTCCTCCGATGTGGTGTATGTGTCATCCGGTTTACGGAGAGTACCTGGTGCAACTGTTGGTTGCTGTGCCAGTAGTTTCCTTACCCGGTTTGCTTGTTGGCAGGATTCAATGCTCCCACAGAATTTCCTCCATCCCATGGTGCGTCTGAATCTGAGGCATGTCCTGTAGTCTGATTTGGCCGCTTTATAAGCGTCCCAATCAGCGTCCGCGCTTGTGTTCATTGCCCTATTTAGAGCCTTTCTTACCTTCTTGCGCTTGCGTTCAAGCTCAGCGCCCCACCAGGGTTGTTTCCCCGGGGTTGAAGGCGGAGTGGTTTCCGGGCAAGCTGCATGGTAGCTGTCTAGCATCGACTGCGTCAGTGTGCATACCTGCTCGTCGATCTGTTCAGTGTCACCCAGAACCGTCGGCGTAGCGGTAAGGGTAAGTTTATCTCTAAGTAATAGGACATACTTTGATTTGTCCGTGTTGTGTGGTTTCCTGCGGGGCTGTGTGGGCTGTATATCGACTTTCATGGAGAAGCTGATCCATCTGTGGTCTGAGCATGATGCCTCCTTTGAGACGTGCCATCCCTTGATGCGTCCAGCCGCTCCTTCTGTTGCGAGAGTTAAGTCGATAATTGTCTGACTACGTTTTGTGACGAAGGTGGGCTCCGTACCTGTGTTTAATAGGGTAAGATTAGTGGTGAATAGGTATTCAACCAGTGACTTACCTCTGTTATTGTTGCAGTCCATGCCCCACATTTGGTGGTGGGCATTGGAGTCCGTCCCTATTACGACCTCCGTATTGGTTCTCTCGCACTGGTTAACCAGACGCGTGAGGTCGAACGGAGGCGGGTCTTCAGCCTCGGGCATGTAAACCGATGCGAAAACGACCGCTATACTCCTTGGCTGCTGTATTATTTCAATTTGTATCGCTGTGATGTCTCTGGAACAGGAATCCATTAAACCTTGGGTCTGATGTTTTTAGTTGTAAGTATACAGGTTCTTGGATGTGTGTGGTCAGTAGAAGAGTAAATCTTACCTCCCAGGCTGGAGAGGCCTCTAATGAGGCTACCCCTTATCCAAGGTGCCTGGATGAGCACGATGGCTGAATGTTGGACCTCCATCCATTTGCGCAGTTGCGCAGTGGCCGTTTGGCTATGATGGAGGTTGATTTGCAGGCAGCTGACGTCACTAGGCAGAGGGTTCATCTGTGGGTGATGTCCCCTCCTCCCCGACCTTCAGCTGCGTTAGGCCCGCCAGGATGTCGCCGGCCCTTACCCCGTCGTCCCGCCGCACCGGACTCAGGAGCAGGCTCTCATCTTCCGAGTTACCCTCGGCTGACGGGCCAGCCCCCAAGCCCGATGCGGCCGGCTCTGACGGGCCGGGTTCCGCGGAACACGCTGGCTGGGTGTCTGATGCTTGATGTGGTTGTGTGGAGTTGTCGCATTCCGGAGGATGGTCGACATACTTGCCTGTTGAGTCCCGGAACCGGACGTAGACTGCACCCAGCCCCAACGCGAGGCGGCGCTCGTTCTGCACCAGGACCGGGACTTGTTCCTCCGAGACGCCCACGTCCAGGAAGCACCCACCTGACTGTCTTTCCGAGTGCAGCAGCGACCATTTGTCGACCGCCAACCAGGGGTTCTGAAACTCCAGAGCCCGACCCACGTCGCGCACGTCGTCCCAGACTCCCTGTTCGTTGGGAACGACAGTGCCGCACCGCACTCTCTTCGGGGCCTCTTCCTGGCCCCTGACCTCCAGTTCGAAGCCCGGTGGTGGGACCAGGAGAGAGACCGCCACCGTCAGCCAGGTACGCGTTGCCTCGTCGGCGCACCAGAGTTTGAGGACCCCGTCCGCGTACATGGGTTTCCCGGTGAACGCAGGAGCGGGGCGTTTGGGGGTTTTAGTCGACCAGGCGTCACTCAGGATCTTCCTTTGAATCTCCGTGAGTATCCGGTCCACGAACTCCTTCGGCAAGTTCCCTGTGCGTTTGCATGTTACTGCAACGCCCAGGGACGCCTTGGAGGCCTGTGCGTAGGACTTACCTTGTGTTTGAGACCCGTTACATAGACATCACAATGCGTAGGTACAAGTCTCGACGTTTAAAAGATAATTCAATTAAAAAAGCTTAAGTATCGCATATATAAGAGCGATATCAAACCTGTTTTAATGTTACGTACATTTTCATTTTAAGTATTTTAACTGACTTCATTATATTGCCAATTCATTTTGTGAACATCTTCAAAGTACAACTTTATTTATTGATATTACATTATTGTGAAAGTAAAATATAATTTTCACTCACTTCAGTATAAAAGTTGACAACTAATACTGAATGCTAGTTATTATTAATGAAGACTGTAACAGTAGTAGTAAAAAATGTTTTTTCAAAGTATGCTTGCTGTAAAGAATTATTAAATTTGATACTATGAACGGATAGCAAGAAGGAACTTAAAAACAAAAACATATTTATGAGAGATTGAGCTTAAATATGTTATTATAGAGTAAATGGAGCTCTGAAGGCGTTTATGAATAGCCAAAACGTGTCCAAAAAGGCACGTTTGGCTGTCCATAGAGGGGTGCTAGTACCTACTCTTATGTATGGTAGTGATATTTGGGTATGGCAGAAGAGTCATGAAAGTAGAATAAATGCTGTAGAAATTAGAGCACTGCGAAGTATGTGTGGTGTTTCTTTGACTGACAGAGTAAAGAATTGTGTGATAAGAGAGTGTTGTGGGGTAAAAGAAGATGTAGTGACAAGCATCGAGAAAGGTATGCTAAGATGGTTTGGACACGTGGAGAGGATGGATGACGAAAGACTGACCAAGCAGATATATAAGGCAAGTGTGGAAGGGACAGGACGAAGGGGAAGACCTAGGCGGACGTTCTCTGACCAGATTGGAGACATCCTAAAAACAGGACAGGTTAGAAGCACCCTGAACAGAAGAGCATGCATGAGGAATCTGATGGGAGTGAATGAAGCAAGAGAGATATGTCAAGATCGTTGCAAATGGCGCTCCGTAGTCTCTGCCTACCCCTCCGGGAAACAGGCGTGAGTCTATGTATGTATGTATGTCCCCCGGCAGCCATTACGTACCACACCTTGTAAACGACAAACATGAACTTCCCTTTTGAACTCGATTATGAAAGGAACATCTGTAAAGCAAACTCATCTATCGAGATATTACGTCTGCTCATAACTTTCACCGTCTATTATCATGACTCTAACAAAAGTTTGAGCTCAATAACCAATACTATCGTTCTTTAATATCTTTCAAGTAGGTAAATGATTTTCGTAGTTCGATCATTACTTTCACCTCAACTCACCCTACGAAAGAAATATTTCCGTAATTTACTGTCAAGGTGTTTTTTTTTCGTACTACAAAATTTGACTTCATTATTCATCACAATTTGAAAACATTTAAGTAGGCATGTTGAACTTATATTTGGCAAAACTTTAACAATACAAAATACTCTGTGATTTACGAGGAAAGTTGTGAAGATACTACTCAAAAGTCCTTTAAAGTATATAATATGTATTGCACCAGTATCTGTCTACCACGTCGGCAAATGCCGACATAAATAAGTAGGTTTGACAGTTTGCCGAGAATCCAAACCAACTTCGACGTTCTCATTTCTGTCTATAACAAAATCCAGATGGTTTGGGTAACGGGATACAGCTTGACAACTGTAACCATCCCTTTTTCTTGTTTACTGTTTTAAATCTAAATCTGCGGCATTTTATTGGCGATTCAGTTTCAGCGAATCAGATAAGCAAGAGTTGGAAAGCAAATAATAGGGACGCGTCCATGATTTACACGTAATCCGATCTACAAACACACAATGGACTTCGGAAAAATAAAACCTGAACACGTCGCGTAACTCTTTAAAACCCAATATTCTCGTGTTATTTTTACTATCCAAAAACAGGGCTTATGAAAGTCGTTAAATGAAACCTGACAATTTCCAGGGATTTGGAGGAACGAACTTTAGTAATGTATTCAACAATAAAGGATACATCATCGTGAGAGATAAAATCGTTGCTCGGTAATATTTCAACTAGAATGACAGGCGATACAAGTTATATTTTGAACATAACTTAGTTGTTGTGTATGTGTGTGTAGGGTAGGTAGTGGGTCGTACATGTACGATGCCGCTCCTGACCACAAATCAGCGGTAAATCAGATTTCAAACGTCCGTGATTGCAGAAACGAATTTGGGCTGTGTTGTGTTATGCCGACAACCACTTACAATGTAACCGTTTACGCCATTCCAACTGCACTGTTTAAATGCTTGTTTATCGTTTGGTGCAACCGCCTTTTAAGTATTATATTTTACACATTCATTTCAGGCATGACAAATTGAATTGCAATTAATATTATGAATAGAACAGGATTCTGAATGAGATTTCATACCTATAAGAATTGAAAGTCCTCTTCTTCAAAAAAATACAATATGTACTAGTTACTTCAGGTAAAATATATAGAAAAAAAGTAATTATAACGCAACCCTAACTGACACAATCAATATTTCAAATCTCATTCTCGATAAACCACACGACTGAAGCCGCAGGCGTTATTATAACAACACAAACAAAACTCGTTTTTTATAATACAACACAGTCATATTTGAACACAAACATTGATGATTCAATCTGTATTCCATCCACATTAATCCTTTCTCACACAAACGGTAATAAACAGTGTGTTACAAGAACAAAGTGGTACAAAAGAAGCACATCAAAGAGTATGTACGGGGATACAACAACTTGTAGCGAGTTTGCATCCGTACAATTTACTTAGGGGTTGTTTGCGTTTCATTAACGCCAGTCAACACAACTCCTTATTGCCTTTATTTTACACACTTGGTTTTAATGAATCCAAGTGTGTAAAATAAAGGCAATTAAAAGGCCTACGTTTGCTCTCAAGTATTTTTAATTATATTGCATTTTCACTTCTCGGTAATGGCTTGACAGACATGAAATCTTATGTAATAAAAGCAACATCTAAGGAGCAAAAAAATTTTTTTTTTATAGTAATAGGCGGCAAACGAGCAGACGGATCACTTGATTACCATCAAGTGATCCGTCTGCTCGTTTGCCCCAGTTAGCAATTACCGCCGCCCATGGACACAAGCAACACCACTGGAGTCACAAGTGCGTTGCCACCCCTTGGGGTTGGGCAAAGGGATAGGATAAGGAGTGGGATGAGGGAGAAGGAATAGGGGACAGGGCCTCCGGCACTCTCACTCACCGAACGAAACGCAACAGTTTAGGTACTGTTACTTTACGTCGATTTTCTGTGATAGGGTAGTACTTCCCCGGTCGAGCCGTCCCATTCATGCTGAAATCAGCAAGGCTCTACTACCGTGAAAAATTGTATAAATGCTTTAAAATATTTATTAAATTATTAAAATGTATTTCCAAATATTACTAAATAAAAAGCTCAAAGTTTTAAGTATGGAGCAGACGTGCGGGTAGTTCATTCAATTCATTATATTAAATCTTCTTGGAAATCTTGTCAAAAAACAGAACCCTTATAAGATCACTCGTGTATACCTCTTCGTACCACCATAATGGTAATTTTGCTCCGAAACTATTATCATATTTAATCTTCATAAACCAGTATTTTACTGCAGGCAACAAGTAATTTATTGACAATTGTAGTAAACAACTACAAGTAGGTAAAGCAGCGATTATTAGCACCAGAGCAAGTTTGTGCAAGTTTGCAAAGTTTCAGCTCTTAGTAACCCAAATAAATATGTAGGTAATTTGTTTACGTTGAAGTTATATGCAGCAGTGCAGGCGTTTAATTAAGCGTCGATGATGAAACCCCTACTTGGGGACTGTTTTTATCTAGACACTCAGGAAAACGATACCCAGGTACCTAAGTAAGTAATATGGGACAACGCTTAATTAGGGTTTTTGCGTCTAATTTTCGTAATAGGTTCATCCATTGTCAGAGAGGGTGCAGATAATATCGAAAACTTGGGAGACCATGAATTCCGGTATACGAGATACCGGAATTCCGTGTCGCTGAAATGTTTTATGTTGGGTACAGTAATAGTGATAAGTATTGATACGATCTTAATTTATATGTTTAAAACGTTGCATTTAAAAGTAAGGCCCATTTTTAAGTAATGGTATCCGACTTGCATTAATGACTCAATATAAAATCTTAATACGTATGTATTTGTTAAACACATATATTTATATCAAAATTATAATTTCCTTGTACAATATGCAGACTCCCGTATGACCCCAAACTAGAATTTATCTTAAACAAAGGAAGTACATTTATATAAAAATCAATTTCCAAAATAGGTATGGAAAATGAATACCGGAATACAAAAAAATGGGCAAGTGCGAGTCGGACTCGCGCACGAAGGGTTCCATACCATCATCTATAAAAAAAATCACGTTCGTTGTATGTATACTTATACACTACTATTTTTTAATTAGTACAAAAAATTTAACAGAGCACTAAGTATCTTTAACTTATCATATTTATGTAGGTAAAAAAAAAAAACACTAAGTCCCAAAACTGTCTCAAAACTGTCCACAAAAATACGTGATAATTGGTAAATGCATAACTAATACTATGACCGACCCGCGTACTATCATAGTAAAATGAACCATTGATAAATTTCGCCCCCCCCGCCCCTCTGCGCCTGCGCCACGCCCCGACGATGCAACAAACAGTGCTAAATTGCTAGCGAAAGTGAGCGTATCTAATTTCGTTGCAAAAGTTAATTGTTTGTCTACATTTGCCCGACGCGATGGCCTATCATATCAGTTCATATCACGGGAGTATGTAGCTATGCTTTTTGCGTACTTTTTGAGTGGATAAATCGCGAGTGCAGCTGTGTACCCATGGACATCTTATTATGAGTGTACAAAAGTGAGCCGGTCAGTGTCAAACAATTAAAACAGTGCATATTGCATGTTTTCACAACGGTGGTGGACATTTCGAACATGTAATTTTAGTAAATAATACGTACTTAAGTTAATAATAATTTGATGCGGGCGGCTCAAAATCGGTCTGTGTTCTCCACACACCCTGAGGAAGGCCTATGTCCAGCAGTGGACGTCTCTAGGCTGTCATGATGATGATAAAATAATTATTTGTAAATAGCAGATGATTCTAACTTCATAAATACGCCAAAATTACTCTTTTCTTTTAGTCCAGAACACCTTCTTTTATTTTGATATTTGTTTGCTTTCTAATTACATACCTCCGTATTTCATTACTTGTTAAACGATAAATTTTACCGGTCCTAAGCCCGAATGAAGTATAAGGGAGAGGGTAGAATTAACAAAATTACAAAATAACTACCTACATTTATTATTTTTCTTCATTTTATTTTCTATGGCTACCTACATCATAAGTGCGACAGAAAGAATGTGAATGAGCAGGATGGAATATTATCAATGAATTAGTGAATGGATTGTAAAATATGACTATGATTTAAGTGAGATTTTCTACAATAAACAAATGATAATAACTTTGCTCTTTATTGATATTATGAAATTCTTACGTCACATATATGATAATAATATCTTCGCTAATCTGTCCTTAAAGTTTTTGTACTAATAAAAAAATAGTGCTTTTTAAGTCTACCTGTTTATTAAGATCGAGTAACAAATTGCTTAAAAATTACGTTTGTTGTATGGGAGCCCCTCTTTATTATTAACTTTTTTTAATTTATTTATTTATTTTGAAAAAGTTGCACCGGTGCAAGAAAAGCTGAAAGGAAATCGTTTGGCGTGGTATGGGCATGTAATGAGGAGGGATGAAAATCATGTAACTAGAAAAGTGATGAATTTGAGAGTTGAGGGACATAAAGCAAGAGGGAGACCAAAGAAAAGATGGATGGATTGTGTGAAAGATGACATGAATGAAAAGGGAGTGAATGTTCAGATGACATATAATAGAAGAGAATGGAAGAAAAAGACATTCTGCGCCGACCCCAAATGATATGGGAACAGGGCAGGCAGAAGAAGAAGGAGAAAGGTAATATACAACTAAATATTCTGTCAAAATTTAAAGCGTCTACCTGTTACAGTTAGTAATTTTGAGCAAAAAATACGAAAATTAGCACGTTTTTTGTATGGGATCCCTCCTTAATATTTTTTATTTTTAGTATTTGTTGTTATAGCGGCAACCGAAATACATAATTTGTGCAAATTTTAGATTTCTAGCTATCACGGTTTATGAGATACAGCCTGGTGACAGACAGACGGACAGACAGACAGACAAAGGAGGCTTAGTAATAGGGTCCCGTTTTTTACCTTTTAGGTACGGAACCCTAAAAACGGGTAACCACACACTAATTGGAATAATAGGTCATGCCACCAGCCTATGTATGAATAGATAATGCTCTTCACAGGGAATGCGATAGTACCTGCATAAGGCTTTAAACATCACTTCCAAATGATTTTAGCCTAGTTGCTGATATCATGAGCTTAATGGCATATTGATGATTTTAAGCTCATATATGCAATTTGTGCTATGTCAGACATAGGATGGTTGATGGTAAAAGACAATATCTTTTATCACTGTATTTTGTGTTCATATTATTATATGTATGTATATGCATTATATTTATGAATATGTATTAAATTTATGTATAATATTATATGTATGTTTATATATGTATGTATCATATTATGTATTTATTTATTTAATAATATGGTTAGCACCTATCATATCTATTATGCCTGCGTATGTATTTATAATAAATAAAAACAATTTATAGTAATCAGATACTTTTAGTCACTACACATCAAAGGTTTTTGTCTTTTCAGTCTGTCCATCCTAAGGTTGCCTGGAAGAGATCGCACTTTGCGATAAGGCCGCCCTTGTGCATTTGATATGTATGTTGTACATTTAAGTCATTTACACCGAATTTGTACCAACATTTGCACAGTAAAGAATTATCTATCTATCTATCTAATATCACTTTAAACCCATCGAAAGATGGATGGATGCTATTATTCAGATGGGTTCATTCGAATAATATTATAGTATTTTATCATAATTATATATGTAGTTAAGTAAATTTATTTATTAGGTACCTTTTAAGTTTATTAGATTTTAAGGACATTTTGAAGTTGGATTTTAAAACGAAGGCTTCGTTTTAAAATCTAACTGCAAAAGGTCCTATTATATTTTTAATCTATTATTTTATTTATTAATAGAGATCTCGCGAAATAAATCCTGTATCACGGGTGACTTCATGAATATTCAGTCAACAGATATACAGAATACCAAGACACGAAACAGTTTTTGAAAGTCATACAATATCGTTTCGTGTAGGTATTGAATGCTGAGCACTTGGCGATGTTCTGAAAATTCTAAATGTCAAGGCGGTTGCTCATACAACTACAACACGCTATCTATGCAATTAGTTTTTTACATAATGATATCCAACTTATCATCAACCATTCATTTTCCAAATACTAGGCAATCAATAAATCTGAAATAAGTACAATCAAGTACCTAAACACGTAAGTATATCGGATATTCAATCAAGAAAAATAATTTAGAACTCACATCTGGTTACTACTAAGCAGACTTCAGGTTGCAGCTAGGTTAAAGGTAGGAGTATGATGCCAATTGGGCTCGAATATTCAATCAACAGGCGCAAAAACTCTAAAACTAAAACTTACTTTTAACATAAAACATTAACGGCGGCTTTGGAAAGAAATCCAATTAAGCACTCATATAAATATAAAACACGGAAACTTATTATTCGAAGCTTCATTTACCTTTTTACGTCTAAAAACCAAACTCCCGGTGGACAGAAGTATCTCGGTTTGAAAACACACAACCAACGATGTGCCAAAACTCTCACGAATATACATAAATCCTTATTACTAACAGATAAACTAACAAAGCCACCTAATTGCTAGTTACGTAAGATAATTCGTGAAAAGTTAGCCAATTAAGGTGAGCTAATATTTTCTAAATAAGCGACGATCAGTCTCTCAAGTGCCGTTAACGTCTACGTACATCGAGATGGTACGTTTATACGAACCATATCTATTCACTATATTGCACAACCTAGTTAGTCAGTTGCCGTACTGACGTGAGAATCAAATATCTTGCTAGGCATATGCCTATGTCTACTGTATATCAACTGAGTTCGCCTTTATAAATGGTAGGGACCTGTCGAGCTAATGTTATACAGAATAATTTAGACATGCTTGTAATTAAGGATGGTACGCCGTGTACTGAATGTTGCTATAACGTGTATGCTTGCTATCCCTACAGTGTAGAAGAAATTGTTATATGCATTTTAATGAACTCTCCTGTTTTACTTGAAAATCCAGGAGGCATTGAAAATCGTGTTAATATGTAAAGTGAGCCTTTGAAAAAGAAAGAAAGTTTTTTTTTATTTGAATTGCCATACATACATAATTTTAATAAAAAAGAATAGGTACAATTAAACAGATGGCATCTGAAAGGTCGCTCCAATAGCATTATTGTTTTCTTAAATATTGCAACGAAAAATTATCATTCAGCTCTATTGAACTACTTAGCTACAAAATTTTATCCCAAAGTTCAGGAGTGCGGATCAAGAACACACGGTGTGACTACACTATTCACGGTTACTATACGATGTACCCTGCCGGCGTAGAACGTGTGGCGTACACTGTATAGGTACATTATTAGCAAATAATGACCGATATACGCCACTTCTTCATTGAGTTGCTTGGTAACTAAATCTGTGATGGGTCATTTCAATATATGCAAGCGGCGGTACTGATATACCAAGCTATTACTCAGTAATGGCATCTCTCGGATATCTATGTCTTTATGAGAGTATATTTCATAGGTATTGTAACGAGTTTTTTTTTTATTTGTGTATTTGCACAAAACACATTACAATCGTTATAAAAATATACAATAACAATGTTGTTTTGGATCTGGATCATAACGTAAAATATGTGCATACAGAAAAATACAAAACAGGATCTTATTAGCTTATGAAAATACATGATAATACTATCAAAATCGATTTGGATGACTCAAGCAATCCCACTGTAGCCCGAGGCATCCAAGCCCAAGCTGGATGGAGGATGTCTTTTACAGTAGAAGTAAATCTGTTAAAGTTAGTGTCAAAAATATCTAGTGATTGGTTGATCTTTGCCAAATCATTATATTGTCGGGCCATCCTTGTCAATGGGTTATAGTAGGAGATATTATTTTTGTATGTTTGAAGTGCAAAGATATTAGTTTGATTGGCCCTACAAGCACTATATTTAATGTTGAAACTGATTTAAGAGAGCAACTCTGGTGAATCGATTATATTATGTATAATTTTATAGAGATAGATTAAATCAAAATAAATGCGTCGGGATTCTAATGGCTGAACTTTAAATTTGCTGAGTCTGGCCTGGTAACTTAAATTTGACCAACCTGAGTTTTGGCGGCAGCTGAGAATTCTAAGAAACTTTTTCTGAGGACGCTCAATTTCATCAACATGAGCCTTGTAATTCGGAGACCATATGGGACTACTATATTCCAGTATGCTCCTCACGAGAGCAAAGTATAGGTACAGTGCACTGCCTGGCTGTCTCAAACATTTGGTAGATCTTAAAACAAACCCCAGTAACTGATTAGCTTTACTTGTAATGTGAGTAAAATGTGGGTGAAATAAGAGTTTATCATCAAATAGGATGCCAAAATCTTTTACAATTTGCGTGCGAGTAATAACTTGACCATCAATATTATAGTCCCATGCAATTTTATTGTGTTTAAAAGTGAACGATATAATAAAGCATTTCGATACATTTAAAAACATGTGATTCCCTTTACACCATTCAGATATCAAATTTATATCCTGCTGAAGGGCTAGGCAATCTTCTACGCTAGAGATTGATTTGAAAATCTTTAAATCGTCTGCGTACATGACACAGTTAGATGATAAGTGTTTAATTTAATAATTACTAAAAATAACTAAAAATAAGGGCCCTAAACGGGAATCTTGAGGCACTCCGGATGTAACTGAGGTAGGTGAGGAAAGAAAGCCTTTCAAAGCAACTAGCTGAGTTCTGTTTTCAAGATACGAATAGATCCAACGATATAGGTTTCCGTGGATACCATATGCGGCCATTTTGCGACAAAGCAAGTAGTGATTCACTTTGTCGAAGGCCTTGGCAAAATCTGTGTATATAGAGTCAACTTGACCTCTCACTGCAAATGCTTGACAAAGATAATTTTTATACTCTAAAAGGTTGGAAATAGTTGACCATCCTTTTACAAAGCCATGCTGTTTACATGAAATAGCAGACTTAATATGATTATATAGGTGAGTGTATACCAACTACTCGAAAATTTTTGTCAAACATGACAAGATGCTTATGGGACGATAATTCTCACAATTAGACTTGTCACCACTTTTGTAGATGGGAATAATGTGAACAGTACATACATACATACATATACTCACGCCTTTTTCCCGTCGGGGTAGGCAGAGACAACGGAACGCCACTTGATTCTATTCTTACAAACCTCACGAGCTTCCTCTACATTCATAACTCTTTTCATACATGCTCACCGGTTCCGGGTGCTTCGGACCTTGCCGTTTTTCAGAACGTCACCAATTTGGTCGACGAATGTCCTGCGAGGTCGGCCGCGACCGGCTTGCCCATACACGTTTGCCTCATATATTTGGTGCGTCATTCTTTCTTCACTCATTCGCTCCACGTGTCCAAACCATCTCAGCATTCCTTTCTCAATTCTTGTCACAACATCTTCTTTCAGGCCACATCGCTCTCGTATTACTGCATTCGGAATTCTATCAATCAGTCTCACCCCACACATACTACGCAGTGATCGCATCTCAACTGCGTTAATTCTGCTTTCATGCTTTTTCTGCCATACCCAACACTCACTACCATACATCAGCGTGGGCACAAGAACACCATTATGAACCGCCAGTCGCGCCTCTTTCGGCACAGTCTGACCGTTCATAAAGGCGTGCAGCGCTCCATTCACACAGTTTCCCGCAGTCACTCTCCTTTCAATATCTCCTTCACATCTTCCATCTCTTGTAAACATGCTACCCAAATATACAAATTCTTCAACTTGTTTAACATGCTCATCTTCAATAGCAATATTACACTCAGTCACACTTTCATCCTTCTCAAACACCATCACTTTCGTCTTTCTTGCATTTAATTTCATACCCTTCGCTTTAAAGCTCTCGTTCATGCAGTCCATCATTTGCTGCAACTCATTCACCGAGGACGCAAGAATGACTTGATCATCGGCGTACAAGAGAAACTTAGCACGCAATCCTATCATATCGATCCCGTATTCACTTTCTCTTATATCATTCATGCAGCTATCCATGAATAGATTGAACAACGAGCTGTTCGAATCGTCGATGATCCCGATCTCACGGCTAGACTAGAGTCGCTGGAGCAGCGGAGAGACTTTGGTTCTCTCTGCGTATTTTACCGACTCTTTCACGGGGAGTGCTCCGAAGAATTGTTTAATTTGGTACCAGGGTCACCCTTCTACCAACGTACCACTCGCCGACGCAGTAGAGTTCACCCGTACTACCTGGAAGCGTTCTCATCTAGTACGGTGCGCTTCCAGCGATCTTTTCTACCACGTACGTGTAGGCTCTGGAATGAACTACCTGCTGCGGTGTTTCCCGAGCACTATGACTTGTCCTTCTTCAAACGAGGTTTAAAGAGAGCATTACTTTCACGGTAGGCAGCGGCTTTGCTGTGTATACCCTGACATTAGCGTGTCCATGAGCAGCGGTTACCGTTTACCATCAGATGGGCCGTTCGCTCGTCTGCCACTAGCAGCAATAAAAAAAAAAAAAAAAAAAAAAAAAAAACAACCTGGGCGAGGCTGCACAACCCTGTCTGACACCTTTGGAGATGTCAAACCATTCTGTATAGGCATCGTTAATCCTAATGTGAACAGTATTCCAACATTTAGGAAAAATGCCACTGGTTAGTAATTTATTATAAATGATACATAAAGGTGTAGATAATTCCTCACCGCAACCTTTTCCAAAAGAAGGCGGTAAAAGAGCAGGACCTGCTCCCTTGCTAATATCTAGCCTTTTTATTTTAATTAGTACATCTCTTTCCTGTATTGAGATGTGAGACATTGTATTCAAGAAGTGTTCACCTTTATTATCTACTTGTTTTTTGTCAACTCTATCAACCCTGGTAACAGTATCTCTCTCAGAAACAGACCCGAAATAACTTGAAAAGAGATCACAGATACCCTGGCCACTAGATGATAAATTACCGTTAAAACTCATAGTGTTAGGTATTGAGACTTGACCCTTGCGATTATTGACATAGCTCTAAAAAGATTTGATATTCTTATGTAAAAAATCTTCAGTAGCTGCGATATATTTGTCATAGCATATTTTAGTAAGTCTTTTACATCTATCTCGAAGCAATGAAAAACCATCGTAGTCGCGTGGATTACCATATTTTTTGTAAAGTATGTGATTTTTTTTTTACTTGGTTACATTTAATTAAAGATTTGCTGTACCATTTTGGATAAGATGACGAACTGAAGGAAGTAGTTGGTGTGTGGCGTTTTATTATTTGAAAAATCGTGTCATAGAAGATATCAGTACACTGTTCGATGTCAGTAGACGCTAATATTTCATGCCAGTTTGTGTCATTCAATTCTGATTTAAGTTTTGCTCAATCACATTTATTAAAATTAAGCGTTTAGAAGAACACCGTTGAAGCTTTTTTGAGGCGTTAGGTATAGAAATGCTTATTAAAATTGCAGGATGATGTTTGTCAAGTAAGCTTAGTACCAGCGCACCAAAAAAGCACCAAATCCAACAAGCGACAATTTACATTAGTAATGTTATTATACTGTTTTAAATTACAAAGCAGTAATAATTCATTCAGTAGACAAATCTTTCTATTCTGTATCGGGTATGCTCGGAAAGGTAACCAATGATGACAAGCCGAGTAGTAGTCAGGGGTATTGAAATCACCTATTATTAAAAAATCTTCTGAAGGAAAGTCGTTAAGTATTACGTTCTGACAATGACTATAAAAACGTTCTAAATTATGAACGCTTATGTCAGGAGGCAGATAGCAAACACATATATTAAGGCGACGTTCACCACGTGAGTTAGGAATAATAACAGTAACCCAGACATCCTCCATATCACTATCCCAGGTGCCCTGGCGAATAACATGGTATTTCTTTAGAATAGCTAACAAAACTCCACCTCCTTTAATTTTGGTGGACATAGTATCTTCGCGGTCTCTCCTAAAGACATTATAACAGCTATCTATAATCTAACCATCGAATACTCCCTTATTTAGGTTTGTATCGGACAGGTATATAATTAGAACAAATTTAAACTGAATTGTGACAATTTGCTACGTATTCTATTTACATTTTGGTAATATATAGTAACCATTGTAGAATTAGTAAACAACTATAGTATAAAAACAGAAGTTTAAAAGTATATGATACATATAAATGAAATCTAGCCTATTTTATTAAGAGATTAAACATTTTTAACCATGATAGCTGGACGAGTTTCATTTTTACGAATATAGATTTGACTGAAACGCACCCAAACAAATTTATAACCTTTATCCTTACAACGTTTTCGTATAGCGCTGTGCAGTACCTTAGCTTCCGGGGATAAATGTTCAGCCAAAAATATCCTATTGCTGGCACCAGACACACCGATGTGCATTGTAGATAATTTATCATCAGAATGGGACTTGTTGAAACGAGATACCGCTGACAAAACAGTAGGTATCACGGAGGCGCTGCGATGAGAGAGTGACGTGGATATTTCGCGGTCTCTTGGAGCTTGTGTTCATTTTCACATCTCGACGACAGGCCTTAATGTCATTTTCAGAGACCACAAGTTGTAAACAGTCGCATAGGTTTTAAATAAAGTCATTAAATTTTCAGTTTTACTCTCGGGCACCTCATGTATTTCTAAATTCAAGTCTCGTGATGTTTTTTCCATTGTAGACACTTGGCTTTGAAGTTTGACTAAAACGTTTTGACTATTAGATAGCTCGCGCTCTAGTTGATTGATCCTTTTTTCCTTCTCAGCAATTTCCACTCGTATGTCTTTTTGTTCTGATGTAATGAAGTCGGTCGTAGTTGTAAAATCGTCCTTTATCGCCTGGATGGCATTTCCAACCTCTACAGCAACCAGATCCTTATCCTGCACGTAGGTTAGTCATAAACAATGACGCCGACGATAGTTTTACATCCATGAGTTTACTAATGCTTTCCAAAGTAACCGGCTCGTTTGTGGTGCCAGTGCATGTAGTAGCATTCATAGCTACAGTTGACTCGACTGCCCTAACTGAACGACGCGTTCAAGGAGGCATTCGGTGACTGAGGTACAAGACTTCGCCGTACGGGGGAGTATCATCGTTGTGATTTTTACGCGTCGTAACATTTTGGCAGAATGGACAGCTTAGTGCTGCCAATCACTCAATTGGTTGGTTGACTCAACGGTTAAATTAACGCATTCATAACAGTACATTGAGGCGCAATTGTTACATTTTAAAAAGTTACCAGCATTTAGAATATTGTCACAACCGTGACAATTCATGATTTGTTCTACCCGGCGTCTTTAGTACAAGAGGCTTCATACACTAAGGCAATGCTTCAGGCTTCAGTTACACAAAGTTACAAAAAAAAATTGCGCTAAAAACCATTGTTTCAAGTTCGAATTCGTGGACGTTCACACCAGAGAGGTTGGACGTTTAGACTAGAGAGAACATGCTCGCCATATTTCCTTACACCGAACGTGCAACATGTAATGTCAGTTGGTCTTAGTTGGTTAATCATAACGTCAAATTACGCGTCTCATTTAAAGAGGCATAGACTCCTTACAGACTGATATCTTTGGCTGCATTCTTTAAATAGCCGTGCTGTCAAATCCCATCATTAAGGAGTGATGCGATTTGACAGTGAAAGGAGATATCGATGTTTTTAGAGTTCCGTACATCACAAGGTAAAAAGGAACCCTTATAAGATCACTTTCTTTTCCGTCTGTCTGTCTGTCCGTGTGTCACCACACCACCGATTTTCTCAGGAACGGGTGGACCTAGAAAATTGAAATTTATACCAAATACTGAGGTCTATGGTTCCTATTAGGTGTATAAAAATCAGGGTCCTGGGTCAACCCGATAAAAGGATATGGTCAAAATTAGATTTTTGCGAAAACTTGTAGGTACCAAAATTAACTTTCATAGACTTTTTAAAGTCATCAAGACGTACGGCAAGGTCTTCTCTCTCTTTTCTTGCGTCTAGTGCTGTTTTAATCATGATAGCCTTTTCTTTAAATGACTGATAGTGCACAGCTATCTGGGCAACACCCTTAACAACTTTTCGCGCCAGAGCATTGATATTTATTTTTTGCTCTGTGTTCAGCTTACCGTCAGCGGCAATCTGGCACACTTCATTTAGGGCTACTTTTATGGTAGACATCCAATAATTGATGTCGGTAGAGGTGAGGACCTGTAACTTCTCCTCGGCAGCATATTCTTGTGGCTGAGGAGTGCTTAGAGGACTGCGACACGTCTTTGTGCTTCGGTTGAAAGGGCTTTTTTCAATGTTAGCCATATTGATGTCGCTCACCTGTAAAATATAGTTTTTTTTGCACACTTCACATAAAGTTACAACTATTCTAGGTCACGTATTTAATATATGTAATTATTTAAACATTTAGATATAAATATTGCAATTTAGACACGTCTACTCCGTCTGAACTGCGAATATGTGTGAACAAAATATAAAGATCTCTTCAGAACTTCAGGTGTCTCATGGGTCTTTAACTTTAATTTTAAGATGAAAAATAGAATGAAATATCGTATTTGTATCGCTTAGGGAAATATAAATATAGTATATCACTTTGCTACCAAATTAGAAGTGAAAAACAGCTACACTAAAGAGTTAATCCTCTTGGTGATTACTAGACTCAAACTGTTCAAATATTATACACAGTATTACACAGCTAAAAACTTCAGAAGTGTACAGAGACATAATAATAGACACCACTTTCAAAGTAAAAGTCTTGAATAAATAGGTGCAAAGCTTAGTAGTTATTGCCGTAGATCATTTTAAAAACAATATTTAAAAACTTAGCAGACTGTGAAACCACACCTGTCATAACACATTACCCCTTGTCTTTCTTTCAACTTTGCTCATTCGCAATGCACTTGCCTGTTAAATAAGCCGACTTAAGTCGAATAACTTTAATAATTAACAAGCACACTAAGTATAAAGGTTATCTTAGGCGTGTCTCAGACGGTTCACCGGGACCGTTCTTACCTGATTACGGAGAACTCGCCTCCACTGGGCAATTTAACGTCATAATACCTTAAATAATTCAATTGTATGCACCCTGCTGGGCACGAAAGCCGACGGATTTTACTCGGAGCATAATGTAATTTTCTCGTATGAAACTTCACACAAACTGGCGTGGATTTCGTACCTCGTAATTAAACTACAATGTGGAGGAATTGTAAGTACTCGGCTTTATTAAAAAGTCTTAAATGCCTTGACTTTATTGCATTTGCATGGGTACATTATAAAAAGGCTTGTAAGTAGTAATTGTAGAAATATCGCGTTGCTGTTTATACGAAGGCTATCTCAAATACAATGTTCAACGTCTTTAACTAAGAATAGCTACATCGTTGTAATTGTGCGTAACATATTACAAGTGTGGGTCTTAGTAATTAAAACACGTCCACACGTAACTATATCAGGGCGGCAAACACAAACAACCGTCTGTTTTAGTAACACCTAACTGTATTAACCTTTCAATCTAAACCTCACCCAGTTAAACCTTTTATATAATCCTAATCTTGTCCTTGCTAGTATTATAAAGGATATGTGTGGTAGAAAACACTCTACGTAGAAAGGAAGAAACGCATAAATTAATTTACATAAAGTTTTAGCTAAAAGTAACTTAATTACTAACAATATGAAAACATGATTGTTTGGCTACATACATATTGAAAGAACATGGGACAGTGACAAGCCGTAAATAATAAGATTGCAAACAACCGATTTCCCGTCTCTCGAGAAATCCAGGTGGCTAATTACACATTATAATGGAGACTATTATACATATTTTAATTGCTATCCATGTAATTGGATAATTTACAACAACTGAATATTATACCGCGGGTATCTTAATTACTCTACTAAATTATTGTACCCCCCGTGATCAGCTGATGTTTATCATTGTAACGACACTCACTTTTTATCACAACATTGACTACTCCAACTCAAATATTCGTTGGAATTTGAACTTTAAAATAATAAGCATAGGCTCATTGTGGCGCAATAGCGACAACTGTTGTCATTGTCGCAAAAGTACCTATTTGCTTTTGTTCCTAAGGTGACTATTCAAGCAGGGAAAGATAAAAATTACGAACTCTGAGGTGCTTCGAGGCGTGTTTATCAAAGAAGAAAACAAAGGGTTGTTTAATTACGGTATTAGTGGAAAGTTTACGATAAATTCGGGGTCGTTAGGGGTTCTTTGTCACTGTTGTATTGTGTCGCGAGTCAAGTACTTGTGTTCCGTTTCATTGAAAAACCTAATTCAATGTGAATTTTTGAATTTACTTTATCCCTGTTATACACACTTCAATGCGCTCCCCAATGCTCACTACACTTTACAAAAAAATACTTTGAAAAATTAAACATTACTAAAGTCATGAATAAAGACTTGCTGTTGTAAATGTTCATCGTTACTTGGACAATTTACGCTATAAATTTTTTTAATTATTATTTTCTATACTTAACAGTATTTTAATCACACTTAAGTCTAAGCTTTACAAATGAAAGGTGTTACGAAGCGTTCATAATATTTAAAATATTTCAAGTGCTCTTGTGTAAAATTCTGGTTCTTTGTCGCATGTATGGGTGAGAAATGTGAACGATGAAATTCAATCATATTTGTTACTCTGTTAAACACACTGACCTCCATAACAGCTTACAATTCTATTTCACCAGCATTTCTTAATAACTGTATTTTGCAAGCGCCGACGTCAGAATCGAGAATTTTGTGAACGGTTTAGAAGTAAATGTATTTAAAATTTACTTATGTCTACCGTTAGTCCGATACTTAACTAGGTACTACCACTAACCACATAAATATACAATCATTTACCTTTATTTAAAGTTAACCGCGGTTAAATTCAAAACGTAAATAGGACCGAAGTAACAATTACGTGGAATTGGCTCACTTTAGGTGACCAAAGAGTTCAAAATACTTATTAAGGTTCTAAGGATATTTCGGTGGGTAGTTGATCAAACACCTGTATTTAAATCAGCTGTTGACGAAATTTTAAAATAAAATAGTTTAAGTTTATTTTATATCAATTTAATGAATAATAAAGATAGCTAACATTGAGTACCTGCCTGTTGAGTGTTATCTCCACTGTAGCACAAGAAAAGTTCACTTCTATAACACTTCACTCTAACATTATGGAAGCTTCAACACTCGGTCTACAACAGTATTATTTTGAGGAGCGGATGGCCAAATTTGAAGCGGATCTTCAAAGGACTTCAAAGCCTTCTAGTACCAGCAGCTTGGAAGAGGAATTTGCAAAGTTCAAAGACTTCATATTGCAAACTTTGAAGTCAATTTCTCAGCAGTTTGATATTGTTGCACGTCAGGTTGACAATATGGAGATGCGCAGCCGTCGGAAGATGCTTCTCCTGCATGGAGTAGAGGAGCAAAATAATGAGGAGACAGCTGATGTGGTTTGTCAGGTGGTCAAACAGCAGCTCAAGCTTGATACATTTACGACTGCAGACATCAAGCGTTGCCATCCATACCATCTAATAGGAAGCCCAGACTCATTCTAGTCAAGCTTCATAGTGTTTTGGTGCGAGACAGCATATGGTTTTCCAAGACCAAATTAAAAGGGGCTGGTCTCACGTTGTCTGAATTTCTAACCCGGTCGCGACATACAACATTCATGGCAGCGAGGGAGAAATTTGGCGTTGCGAAATGTTGGACCAGAGAAGGCTCCGTCTACGTTCTTGGCGCAGATAGGCTTCGACACCGGATTCTGACCCTGGGAGATCTGGACAAGATCAAAGGCGCCGACCCGGAGAAACCTGGTGTGAAGACGACAACCGCGAAATCTAGATGGGCTGCAGCTCCCAAAAAATAGGTTTTTAACTTCTATTTGTCCTTTGTTTACACGTATGGGTGAATTGCTTTCCATATCACAGCTTCTACCTTCTTTGTTTGTAATTGTTTACTTAATTTTACCCTTTTAATTTTCAATTTATAAAAATATACAATTCTGTTTTTCACCTTGACATATTTTGCCATCTGTCATAGCTGTCACAAACGTCTACTTCTAAATTTTGTTCTTTGAATACTAGTCTTTTAATCTTTGAAATCTGTTAGTCGTAAAAATACAATTCACCCGGTTTGTCGAAATTAAAAAAATCTTATTTTTTAGTTTATCACTTTATATTATCACAGTGCTATTTTTATTGTATTGTGACTATTCATGTTTTGTGTAACACGTAACTGGCAGGTAGACTTACCATTTTAGGTAGTTTAATTTTTTTATTTTTTTCATTTTTGTCATATAGGTATTTACACAATCTTTTTTTTTTTTTTCTTTTATGGTAATAGGGGGCAGACGAGCAGACGGATTGCCTGATGGTAAACAATTACCGCCGCCCATGGACACAAGCAACACCACAGGAGTTACAAGTGCGTTGCCGCCCCTTGGGATTGGGAAAAGGGATAGGATGAGGAGTGGGATCAGGGAGAAGGGATAGGGGATAGGGCCTCCGGCACTCTCACTCACCGAACGAAACGCAACAGTTTAGGTACTGTTACTTTACGTCGATTTTCTGTGAGAGGGTAGTACTTCCCCGGTCGAGCCGGCCCATTCATGCTGAAATCAGCAAGGCTCTACTACCTTGAAGACCTAACGACCTATAAATATATTATATATATATATATATATATATATATAATAGTATATCATTATTAAATATTTATACATATTTGTAATGACTGACTCAAACAGTGATGATGATAGCTTTGCAACCGCTACTAGTCTCGATGACAGTTTCGCTAGTTTGCCCTCGCTCGCTGATAATCTTCAGTCTCGGTTTTCTGACGTGCCGAGGAACTTTAATGTAGTCCATATTAATGCTCAAAGTATTCCTGCCCACTTCCCGGATATGCTGGCAACATTTGACTGTAAGAACTTACACGCTATTCTTGTTTCGGAGTCATGGCTAAAACCATGTCTACCCTCAACTTCCTACTCTCTTCCTGGGTTCCATCTCATAAGGAATGATCGTGCGGTCGGTGGAGGTGGTGGTGTTGCTATGTACTTACGTGCCCAAATTCCATATCGTGTAGTAAGCACTTCTTCGCAGCCACCACCTGCTAACGCCGGCGAGCATCTTTTCTTAGAAGTGGAACTTCATCATTCTAAAGTTCTTCTAGGAGTTTATTATTCCCCTTCGTCACGCTTAAACTTCTTTCCTTCTTTTGAACACCTCCTAGAAACTTTGACTCCCTCTTACAGTCACACAATTATAATGGGTGATTTTAACACTTGTACTTTAAAACAGGATGCAAGATCGTCCACTCTTTTGCGTATTTTAAACTCTAGTAATTTATCTGTTATTCCTCTTGATGCCACACATCACTTTCCAAACTCTGTTCCTTCTCTCCTTGATCTCATTTTTGTATCATCTCCTACCTTTGTTTTCAAGCATGGTCAATTCTCTGCCGACGCTTTCTCCTACCATGACTTGATCTATCTTTCCTATAAAATACGCCCACCCAAGGCTAAACCGAGGATTATTATGCAGCGTAGTTTCGGTGGGATGGATCGTTCGAAGCTCTGCGAAGATGCGAGTAAGCTTGATTGGAGTCCGTTATTTGCCTCAGACTGCATAGACACCAAAGTGCAAATATTTACAGACAAATTAAATCAATTGTACGACATACATGCGCCTATCAGAGCCATAAAGTTAAAACATCTTCCATCGCCTTGGCTGACTGATGATATCAAAAACATAATGTCTAAAAAAGCTGCAGCTAAGGCGCGGTATAAATGTCGTCCAACCCCTTATAATTTGGAGAAATATATTAGTGCAAGAAATATCTGCAATAAGGTGTGTAGGAAAGCACAACGCCAACATATTCACAACTCTGTTGAAAATGGAGACCCAGTTAAAGTCTGGAAATTTCTTAGAACGATGGGAGTTGGTAAGTCGCGCAATGACGCAATCCCCAAAGACATAAATTTTGATGCACTCAATGCACATTTCACTGCTTCGTCCAACTTTGATGGGACAACTAAAACGAATACTTTAAAAGATCTTTCACTTATCCCAACTCCCAAATATTCACCTTTTGTTTTCGAGCAATTTTCCGATTGTGATGTTAAAAAGAGCATAATTTCAATCTCATCTAATGCTGTTGGTAATGACTGTATCAGCCGAAACATGATCCTACCTATCCTTGATGAAATCCTCTCTGTCCTATGTCACATCTTAAATCATTCAGTTGCTAGTGGTATCTTCCCATCAGCATGGAAAGATGCACAAATAATTCCGTTGCCGAAGAAACCCAAACCCTGCTCCTTCTCCGACTTCCGACCTATATCCATACTACCATTCCTTTCCAAAGTTCTCGAACGTCTTGTATATACACAAATAAGTTCCTTCCTGTCCAAAAATGCTCTCCTAAATCCCTTTCAATCCGGTTTTCGTCCTGGTCATAGCACTACCACGGCATTGGTTCACATCACCGATGAGATTAGGTTGGTTATGGATTGTGGAAAGCTCACGCTTCTATCTTTACTTGACTTTAGCAATGCTTTTAACACCGTGGATTTCCACATCTTGCTTGGCATACTCCGCTCTATTAACATATCTCCAACGGTAATTGACTGGTTTCGTAGTTACTTGTTTGGACGCCGTCAGCGTATACGCGTTGAAGAATCATACTCTTCATGGTGTAATGCGACTGTCGGTGTACCACAAGGTGGCGTTCTCTCTCCATTACTTTTCGCAGTTTTTATAAATTCTATCTCCAAACATTTAATTTCGTCCTACCACCTTTACGCAGATGACCTGCAAATATACTCACAGGCACCATTAGAATCGATATCTAATGCGTTCTCTATTATTAATACGGACTTGGCGCAAATCTGTGAGTGGAGTAAAAATTATGGACTTATGGTTAATCCAACCAAAACTCAGATCATTCTGATTGGCAGTTCCAGGATGATCTCTAAGATCAATTGGTCACTTCTGCCTCAGATCCTATTCGATGGAAACTTTTTACCGGTTGCAGATAATGTAAAAAATCTGGGGATTTATCTGGATAGAACTTTATCCTGGGGCCATCAGATGCAGGAGACAAGCCGTAAAGTATTTGCTTCAGCAGGGTCATTACGTAGGCTGCGGAATTTTCTTCCCATATCCACCAAAACTGCGCTTGCACAATCTTTGCTCCTTCCAATACTCGATTATGCCGATGTCAGCTATCTTGACCTTAATGAGGAGCAACTTGATAAACTTGAGCGCCTCCAAAACTTTTGTATAAGATTTATATTTGGTTTACGCAAATATGATCATGTATCTGCATTTCGTAGCAGACTCAAGTGGCTCCCGATTCGTCTTCGCAGGAATACTCATATTCTAATCTTACTATACAATGTATTGTTTAATCCTAATACACCCATGTATCTCAAAGAACACTTTAAGTTCCTTCATGACACACATTCAAAGTGCCTGAGGTCGTCGGAGGATCTGAGATTGCAGATGCCACCGCATTCCACAAACTTCTATGACAAATTCTTCTCTGTTCAGGCTGTGCGTTTGTGGAATGCGCTGCCAGTTGAGATTAGACGAGCGAGATCACTAAGCATTTTCAAAAATGCAGTGAAGCAACACTATTTGTCAATGTAATTGCGTCATTATTCCTCAAATCCCTATATGATTAAATGTGATTATATTTATATATATAGAAATATATAATATATATATATGTATATATAGATATATAATATAAGTATGTATATATATTTTTGTATTTATTTGTATATATTATGTATATGTTAAAACAAATGTTTCATCTGTCACTACACCATCAAATGACGTTTTCTTCTTCTAAGGTTATGTCCATCATAGTCTGGTTGCCTGGAAGAAATTGCTGTTTGCGATAAGGCCGCCAATTGTGCATCTATTGTTAAAATTATTATTTTTCCTTGTATTTGCATTTTTGTGGTGTACAATAAATAATTACTTACTTACTTACTAAGTACCTATTACCGAACCCGAGTGAAAATCCCGAGGGTATTAAGTACAACAACAAATAGGTACCTTTGCTGTTTTACTTAATTCCCGCTTACTTTGGTGTTCGGCTTGTACCAAAGTTAATCTATACAATTAGAAGGCTTGTAAAGAAATTGTTGTATACTTGGCACGTATCCTATTAGCAAAATAGCGCTTATTTAGTTTGCATTTCACCACTTCATGTTATTTTATACAGAGAGAACAGTTTATCTTTTATGTCATCTTGTTAAAGGATGAGATAAAGGATAATTGGTAAAATAAAATAAAATTATTTTATTCATTCAGTTCTCGAAAACGCAAAACATAGACGATCTGAACGAAGTTTTGTTCACAACAACACAACAGCTGCAACACCTTTGCATTAGTTCGGTCACTTTGATAGTATAGGTACAATCTTAGTTTTAATCTTAGGTTATAAACCAATTAAGATATAATTTTTGTGATAGGTATATACCTCGTTTTGAGTTATTATGTCTGAATATACTACAAAAAGTCATTTCCTGGCTAACACATCGTAGTACAGCCTAAACTTGTCAAGTAGGAAACAAAGATGCATTTTTTTTAAGATTACGATGATGAAATCATGTTTTTTATTTTATTTTTAGTATTGCTCGCCTGAGAGGTTTTTTTGCTACCTTTAAAGCTAGTTCTATCGAAATTATCGTGCAAATAGTATTATATAAAATTATATCCAATTAAAGAAAGTCAGAATTAATCGGCTATAGCACAGAGCTCAATAGCAAAGACGTTCTACAGTTTACACTCTTTAAACAATAACAAAATCGCTATCTATACTTATAATAAAACTGTAGAGAGGTCAATTCTGTACATTGAATATATATTCAAAATTAATATTGGAGAATGAATGGAGTTCGATACTGATGCCAAAAATGCAATCAGTAATTTTTTTGTCTGTCTGTCTGTCCGTCTGTCTGTCGGTCTGTCTGTCTGTCTGTATGTGCACGCATGGGTCAAAAACTACTAAAAGGATTTTAACCAAACTTGGTACGATTGTAATCCATACTCCTGGGCAGGTTATAGGCTATATAACATAACGCTAAGACACATAGGAGCTGAGCAGTGACGATAAATTTGAAGCAAGTTGGATGAAAATGCGCTTTAGAGCTCTTATCTTCGCATACTTTGATCAGTCACCAAAAGTATGTATTACAAAGATGATGGTCTTCAAAAGATCTACAAAGAAGTCCTGAATAGTATATATCTATATTTTATACATTAGCCACAATAACGGGTTTAATCGTTAGGTTTAAACATTTATTCAAAGTGTATTAAATACATCAATATATTGTATTTCACATAGATATATATTTATCAAACTCCCATATTCAAAAAGTACACTTTAATATGTATATTACATAAAAAAAATATAGAAATCGGTTTATAAACACACAAGATATAGATGAAATAAAACTTCCAAATCTCGCCGCGCCAGTATGGGTACGGCTATACGGTTGATTTTTGTTTAACGCACGAAACGGCCGTCTATACATATAATAAATCTGTAAGTGATCGATGTCCGTACATGGAAGATATTCAGAAGAAATCTATTTTAAGGGGTCGACATTAAAGAAGAGAAGCCAAAAATATAATAATTAAATTTTTTGTCTGTTTGTCTGTGCGTTTTTGCACGCTAATTTCAGAAACGGCTAATAGAATTGGAATGCGATTGGAATTCACTGATGTATTGTAGTAAGCTCCACTTAACACTTAATGTTTTTTTTATACGAATCGGTTCATAGATAAAAACGTTGTGCCAAATTAAACATTTGTTCGGTTAAAATTTGTTCTATAAAAGTAACTCTTTAGTTGAATTGGTTGAAACTTAATATATTATGATCAGTCAAATGTAAAATTGCGAGGTTGAAAGATTATAAATAGGATATTTTCGAACATTTGATCTTCCAATTTAAATTGAGCTTGAATCTGTATGATAAATTTTATGTTAAATAGGGTTCAACTTAGGCTGGACGTATTCACACATGTATACATGTAAACAGGTTGAAGAGTGGCGAGTCATTTTATTTTACTGGATGGGGATAAACACTGGGATGGCATTGTCTGAAGCGAGTATAAGCAAAAGTCCTCATCGATTACGCCATGGGTTTGAGATGCTGTATAGTTATGGCATAAATATGAAGACAAATTGGCCGAGGACATTTTTAGGTTCCCACAACAATCTAATAAACCATTGCTTGACAGTAGATAAAGTTATATCTATCCTATTACTCAATATGAACGACCACGACGACCGATACGAACTATCATTTGCTGGTGTAAAAATGATCTCTCGAGACTTACTGAAAAACAGCGTTTAATATAATTATGATCGTGTGTGTCGTAGCGTGGATAGTGATTTGAGAAAAATACTATTTGTAGATGCTCCGGGTGGAACGGGAAGACTTTTGCTACCAAGGTGATTTCGGCAAAGGAACGAAGCTAAAGTAAGATTGTGCGAATACAAAATGACTATCTCATGGACGGTATAACAGTACTTTTTTGTGGCGATTTTCGTTAGGCTCTGTCTGTTATACCACCATAGAATATAAGACAAGAGCTGATGAAATTATAGCCTGTCTAAAGAGTTCATAACTATGGGATTGTATTATCACTATGCATTTTGACATTAAATATGCGAGCATGATTATGAGGCAACGAATATGCACAGGAATTGTATTTATTAATTAAAACTTTATATACATAGCGTATACAGGCGGAATTAATGCCATGGGCATTATCTCCCAGTCTACCTTAGAGTGGTGCAGAGAGAAAAGAAGTAGGTGTAATATAATGAAAATGAATTTGAAATAACACAAATATTGTAGATCTAAAGATACATTCACATACAAAATATATACACATAATATAAACATACATAATATAGATATATTATAAAACTACATACCTACAAACATATACATACACACATAAAAATATATTAATACATGTATAAATATATACACGTACATAAGGTATATATATACATATTAAATAAATATGAAATTTAAATGACTTAGGACACAATCGCCGACTCAGCCAATAGAAGTTGCTTCACCTTGAACTTGAAAGTATTCTTAGTCTTAGCCATCCTGATTTCAGGAGGGAGGGCATTCCAGAGAAGGATAGATTGGACAGTAAAAGAGAAACGAAGAAAATTAGAGTTATGAGAGGGTACAGTGAGGAGAAGATTATTAGATGAACGGAGGTTTCGTTCATGGTTACAGCATAAGTATTGAAAATAGGAAGATAAATACTGGGGAGAAGTTGAAGATGTAAGAATAGTTTAGAGGGTGGTGAGAGTACGCAGACTATTTTCTGATCTTTTACGGCCATTTTCAATATTCGATCCATACATGGATTTTGAGATTTGAGATTCGTCTTTGACATATTTTGTATGGAGCTTAAGTCAAAAACGAATCTAAAATCTACAGATCTATCTATAGTTCGAATATTGAATTCCGTAGTTACTCGCGATTGGTAACTTCGCGGTGTGTTTTGTACATTTGAGCTATTTTTAGTACATCGACACTATTCAATATCTTAGGTATTTATATGCAACTTAAAACATTTAGTACTGGTAGGGTACCTATCAATTCTGTAGCCCAATGAAAAGACAAATTCCGCGCGAACGGAGTCGCAGGCACAGCTAGTTGATGTAATAAAAGTAGGATTGTACATATTATTCGTATTCACGTCAAAACGGCTTAACCGAAGTCCCCTGCATTATCTAGTGTATCTAATATAAACTGTTTAACGTTCAACAAAACACACATCAAAACACTATCTCTACAGTGGCTTGATTAAATTGGGTAAACAAGTACTATATGTTCATACATGTGTGGCTGAAAGATGATTTTAGCAAACAGTCGTGATATCCAATTAACGATGCAACCGCATTGCTCCGCATTGTAATACCTGATATTGCTGTTCTCGTAGCTAGAACTACTTCGTACTGTAATACGACGAAGTTTTGGCCCTCGATGTAACTACATAAACAGCGGTGAAATAATAGTACACAATTGAATAGTATTTAAATAGTAGAAACTGGCCTCAATGATTACTTCGGAATCAGATAAAGAAATAGTTATTTGTGCAACAAGAGAGCAAAGTTGTTTTTTGTTTCGAGTGCTGATTTTGCGTCCCGAGCAAGCGAAGGATTCTATAATTGATTCACGAGCGTAGCGAGTGAATCAAAGTTAGAATCCTGAGCGTGGCGAAGGACTCAACAGTACGAGATACAAAATACTTTGCTCTCGTGTAGCACACATAACTTTTCACCACAGCAGTGAGAACACATATTACTTAGGAGACATAGAAATGAACAAGAATAGATTGAATTCCGCATAATCACTTGTTGATTTAACTCTTCTGGTGTTAAAGTACAGTCATCATCGCTAGTTTCACTCATATTTTTAGATTATTTTATATAATTATTAATATAATTAAACACGTTACGCTATACCTACTGTATCAGCATCAGCGAAATTTTTAATCCCGCTACTTTTTTAAATCGCGTCCCTGATGTTTATTTTTCAAATGTATCATTGTTGTAATTCTAAATAAAAATGTATTGGTTAAATACTAATTTTATACTATTAATTAGAATTATTTTTATTAAAATCCAATAATAAATTAAACATGTAAACAATAACATATAAAAAATGTAATTTCTTTATTAGAAATATCTTTCTTTTTTGCGTTGCCGTAGGTGTTTTCTTTGAGGTCGAATTCTAAAATCGCATTTCGAATTCGAAGGGGTTTGTTTTTTCACTCACTTTTTATATGCATGTGAAAGAGACAGAGCACAGTAAAATTCGAATGTTTCAAATGTATGGCTGAACAATGTCAATTCGTGACACTGAAGATTGAAAAATTAAAAAGCTACTTTGACTCACGCTCGAATCAAAATCGCGTTTTGTTCACTGTTGTCTCGCAGCAAAAGCGGCATGTTTGAGCTGCTGAGGTGAAAATAAATATTGACACATATGTTTTTCTTCTCCCTAAATAAGTTAGTCAAAATTATTAAAGGGATCGCGTAATTATTTGAAAATGAAGGTAAAATAAAATATCTTACAATTGCCTCGACGTTTCGGCATGGGTGCAGCCATGGTCACAAGATGATTTTACCTTCAGTTTCAAATACCTATCTCATAAATCTTTTTAATATTAGTATTTTTTATACTAATATTAAAAAGAAACTTCTCTACTTACAACAGCACTTGGATTCATTTTATTCGTTAGTTTGATAAAATGAGTAGAAATAAATGAAAATGTCTTTATGAATTAGGCATGTCCTTGCCTTGGACTGTAAAACTACGAATTTCATATTAATTTCAGCTCGATATCGTGCTCATGAACATTCTGACGAACTGATAAAGAAGTGATGCTAAAGGCTCTGTTTTTATTTATAAGGTACGCAACTCGAGAATAAAGCTTGTCCTTATTTAAATCGGTTAATGAGAAAACGTAGAAATAAGGAATATGTGTGGAATTTTGGTCGTTTATTTTATTGCATAAATCTTGAGATCGACTACTCTCAACAGCAATATAGACGTTATATATAAAATGCTTGCAATACTGACAGACTGGCAGACAACACACAACCAAAACTACTGAGCGCAAGAAGCTGAAATTTGGCATGTATGTTGTTTTAGGATCGTAGGAGTACACTAAGAAAGGATTTCCCAAAATGCCCACGGTCTCGGGCAAAAACAGTTAAAGTAAAATAAATTGTGCCATCTTAACTGCGGGCATACTCTAGTCTCTTATAATATTCTCTACTTTACAAAGTGCATTAAATTTTATCTCAAGAAGTGCCTGAAATACAGTTTCACCTATCTATTACATCAAAGTTGGAATCAAAGCAAGGATCAGATTAAATGGTGTGTCGTTTGTGAAAACGAAGACAGTCATAATTACATTAATAAGCAATACAATTTACGTACATACGAATATTTTTATATTAATCTTTAACATTTAACAAATAAACCGTGATAAAATAGAGACAAATTAACTTTAATATGGAAAACACACGTACACTTATTTCAACAATACTCATAACAAAATTAGTTTGAAAAGATAGAAAGTTCGAGTATATGAATATGTTCTTGTCACATGACTGCAAACACTATACAGGTCTAATTACGTCATAAGCTAGTATGTCATAATCTAGTTGCCAAAATGAACAAAGTAAGTATTCTCTGAATGCGACGTTTGTTTATCGGGTAGTGTCTTAAATCAGTTACGTGGCAGCTGCGAGTGTTTTCGCGGAAAGAAAAATAACATGTTAAATTTGTTTTATTTTTTATTTATAGTCTCACGCCTGTATCCCCGAAGAGGTAGGGAGAGGTGTAAATATTACACCCACATTTTGCCATGAATTTTTAAGTCCCACGTCATAGGGGGCGAGCTTATTGCCGTTACCGGGCACATCACCAGACTTCGGGCTGCTACTGAGTATTTGGAAAACCCAGTAACACTTTTGCACGACCCGGGAATCGAACACGAGACCTCCGATCAGCAGTCGCAAGCGCTAGCCACTGGACCAGTTAAATTTTTATTTTTCACATTTTTTATTAAATTACTTCTATTTTATTTTATTTACTATTATTTACTTCTCTTTACATTATTACTTTTCATACATTATTTACTTCTCGATGAAATATATTTTACTACATAAATTAAAGTGATCAAATGTGTAAGTGAAACCAGTTTTGAAAATATTTTCTCATCCCCATACATATGGACAATCCAACTCTCTTCGAATGTAGCAATCGAATCCTGTGCATTAGATTGTTAGAAAAGCCAACTCCCGTATTGAAAATAAAAACTGTAACAAAATCCAACAAGCAGTGGCAATAAAAACACATATGTGTGCCGAACACAAAGTGTGTTTAAAAAAATATATATACTGTCGCGGAATAGTTCCGTGGCTTCCACATCTCCAAAAACCTGTATATGACCACGTTTTCCACCAGTTTCGATCCTTGCATATGGCATTGATGGCATCATACCTATCACCATTATCTGTAATAAGTCATCATCAAGTCTTTCGCAGCCCACTTCTCCTCGCATGATGGCGAATTTTCTCTTTCTTTGCAAATATATTGTTTGCTTCGTGTATTTTCTGTAGGTACTCGTCTCCCACAACATATACATATGAAATTGAGGATTGTGATATTTTGTGTTCTTAATTCGTCACCACGCGGATGAAATGAGTAGAAAAACAGAAATTAAAAGTAATTCATATATGTACTCGTACATAATTTCAATGAATAAACGGACTACATTGTGACACTACTTACGCTTTTAGTACACCTACGCGTTTGCATGCGTCAACGAAACTACGAAATATCTGTCAGTTGCATGAAAACGTTTTGTATATGCTATGTCTCACTCCATTACACAGTAAGGTCAATAAGTTGCACCCTTGTCACTACTGTTCCGCAGATAACTGCAAAATTGTCGTTACACATACGCAGAGGTTTTGACAGAACATGCACCATTTTTTCTTGTTGTTTTGACAGTTTCGCACATGTTTCGTCGCCGCAATAGTTCCGCAAAAGTTTCGCAGCCGCATGCGAACGCGTAGGTGTACTAACAGCGTTAATAGTATAAAAAAGCTTATGTGCCTCTGATTGCCGTATGACACCTTATTGAAATAATCTACTAGAAAATATAACACTAGCTTAATTTAAACTAGGTGTCAAGCCGACAACACTTTTAGTTTCATTTCTTTGTGCCAACGATAGTAACTTTAAACAGCGTTATAAAACGTTCTAGGAATAAAAATAGTGAAGTAATAAAAGCAGCGTTAAACGTATAAAACACATATTACTGTTTACCTTTAGCGCATCCCTTGAAAGTTTCTAGCTTGTCTTTATATTCAATACACACGAAGCGTAATCCAGGAGTATATTGTTCAGTGTAACCGATATTTCCGAAGCGAAAGCCTCCGTGCTACTCGCTCGTCCGGTATATGACCTATATAGTTGATAATAATATACTTGCTGGTTTTTATCACTAGCTATTAATAACGGGTATTCCGGTAGAAAGTTGGCTTTTGGGCCAAAGCTAAAGCCAATATTTAAAGCCGGGTTTGGAGCTCCAAAGTCTTACTGATTTTTTATATGAAGTAATGCCCTCTTAAGGTCATGGCACATTATGCAGGCAGCGTAACGACACCACTTCAACCGAGCGGTTAGCTGGTCATTTTATATCGTATGCCGTTTTATATACTTATTTAAGCGATTTCAAAAAGTAGGTTCTCAATTCAACCATATTGTTAGGGTTACGTACCTAAAAAAGAAATAAAACGGCATCCTTATAGACTTTGTTGTCTGTCTGTCTGTTAAATATTTTTTCTTGCATTTATGCATTCTTCATTAGGCAGTTTATCACGCTGCTCAGACTATGGCCAATATTACAAAATAATCAGAGTACCGGATATTGGTAATATATAAAAAACATTGACATATTAATTGCCAAATTTAATTGAAGTAGCGATAATTATTGCAGTAAATTGAATTCAATTTTTAATGGAGTATAACTTCTTATTATTGGCAACCCAATTATTGAGGGGCTGTAATAAATTGCATGGTGACGAATTTGTGTCAAAGCAGTATATTTCGGCTTTGTTGTCAGTAACTGGCCAGTTCCATTACAAAATAATACTGAATTAAAAAAACACAGCAGGATCGCAGGAAAATGAGCATTTCTCATATGAGTTGAGGTGATTTATTCTCTGTCTTTCTACACGGGAAGACGCTTGAACGTTTAATAACTGCAAAGTTATATAAAAATAAATAAAAAGACTACAGTTATTTTAATATTATAGACCTTTAATAAATTATCCGTAGCTTCATCGCTACGGCGGCGTAACCACGTACGGAAGTCTACGTTTCGTAGAATATTGATAATAATATTAAACTTGATCGAACATTTCAAGCTAATCTGGGCTGGATGGGAACAAAGTATTAAATCACATTACAAGAGTTAAGTGAAGAAAGCAAGCTGGTTTTTGATTACTTAAAAGATCTTGTTGACTGTGCAACTTACGCCGAGCTTTAAGTAACGTAAGTTTCGCTTTAAGTTGAAAGTACTGGCGTAGCGTTGCGTCTTAACGATGGAGTGAGCTACTTACTAATTGGATGAGTTAATGATGTGTTCTTTAGTGTTTGGTTGATTGTGGATTTCAGATGAGACTACTATATGACAGAACAATCATTTTATTTTATTGCACAGAATGTGATCGTATTATTATATCTCTGCTATCATGTCGTGTTGAGTAATATAAAAATAATGGTCAGCTATATATTTTAGGGTAACGCGCAAACCTTTGTTCAGGCAAATATTACAAAATGTTGCGTGAATACATAAATATATAGACAGTCCGTCCGTGTGGTGTCGGATTAAGAATACGGAATGCCACCACCCCATAACATCCCACGGGTGCCGTAAGAGCCGACAGAGCAAATTGTGCAGCGAACAGCACTGTAAAAGAAGGAAAGCTTGATAGAAACCCTATACCAACCCGTTTGGCCCGTGTGGTATAGTAGACCAATTCCTCCTTTCAAAGCAGAGGACTAGTCCAGCAGTGGAAAGTTAAAGGCTCATGATGATGAAATATAGCCTAGTAACTTTATAAATATTCATAATATTATAAGTTAATAATTTCTAAACAAAAAGTGCCGATATTATATCAGTAATTATAAACACCGCGCATATACCAAAATGTTTTATAATAGCTATTTGTTATAACGAAGAGCCGTAATGGCGGTAATTTTAATGGAAAGTACCATAACAAGTTACACCTACACGTCATTTGTATGTAATTTAATTTGTCCGATCAATAAATGTGGAGGAATTATTAGCTACAAATTTTTCAGTCATATATAAATTTAGCGATAGCCTAGAGCAGAGACCGACAGACTGCTGTGCAGAAGGTCCGAGTTCGAACCCACAGTGCACACCAATGACTTTTCGGAGTTATATGCGTAATTATCGCTTGCTAAATGGTGAAGAAAAACATCGTGAGGAAACCTGCATGTCTGAGAGTTTTCCATAATGTTCTCGAAAGACATGTGAAGTCTGCCAACCCACACTTGGCCAGCGTGGTGGACTATGGCCTTACCCTTCTCATAGCAAGAAGAGGCCCGTGCCCAGCAGTGGGACAGTTTATATACAGGGCTAATGATGATGATATAAATTTATATTAATAACTGAATAAAATCGGAAATATTATACATATCGTGGATAATTATATCACGTTCGGGATGTGAAATAAAATGAAATGAAAAATGAAATGAAACGAAAAAAATGTTTATTGCTTTCACAACCAAACAATAGTTATTTGTGCAACAAGAGAGCAAAGTTGTTTTTTGTTTCGAGTGCTGATTTTGAGTCCCGAGCAAGCGAAGGATTCTATGATTGATTCACGAGCGTAGCGAGTGAATCAAAGTTAGAATCCTGAGCGTGGTGAGGGACTCAACAGCACGAGATACAAAAATCTTTGCTCTCGTGTAGCACACATAACTTTTCACCGCAGCAGTGAGAACACATATTACTTAAGAGACATAGAAATGAACAGGAATAGATTGAATTCTGCATAATCACTTGTTGATTTAACTCTTCTGGTGTTAAAGTACAGTCATCATCACTAGTTTCACTCATCTTTTTAAATTATTTTATATATTAATATAATTTAACACGTTACGCTATACCTACTGTATCAGCATCAGCGAAATTTTTATTCCCGCTACTTTTTTAAATCGCGTTTTAACACCTCGTCCCTGATGTTTATTTTTCAAATGTATCATTGTTGTAATTCTAAATAAAAATGTATTGGTTAAATACTAATTTTATACTATTAATTAGACTTATTTTTATCAAAATCCAATAATAAATTAAACATGTAAACAATAACATATAAAAAAAAGTAATTTCTTTATTACAAATATCTTTTTTTTGCGTTGCCGTAGGTGTTTTCTTTGAGGTCGAATTCCAAAATCGAATTTCGAACTCGAAGGGGTTTGTTTTTTCACTCACTTTTTATATGCATGTGAAAGAGATAGAGCACAGTAAAATTCGAATGTTTCAAATTTATGGCTGAAGGATGTCAATTCGTGGCACTGAAGATTGAAAAATTAAAAAGCTACTTTGCCTCACGCTCGAATCAAAATCGCGTTTTGTTCACTGTTGTCTCGCAGCAAAAGCGGCATGTTTGAGCTGCTGTGGTGAAAACATAATTATAGGCATACAGAAACACAAAAATACAAAAAAAAGAATAGAACATCGATGTCATATTCACGATAAACATATCAGGGTTAGGTCGTGATGGCAATAGGATCCCGTTCAGCATGATACCAGACATGCTGGCACTGATTTTCTACGGGACCCTAATAGTGAACTCACGAAGGCGCAAAGCAGTGGCCAAATACGATGAAGATGATACATAATTATAGATACATTATCAGAAACTTAACATGCCTAAGTCTTAAAATAATAACATCACGCATTAACGGTGCGGGCGCGGGGGGCATGAGGCGGGATCGACGTCGCTTCAACTGGGGGAAGAAAGAGACAACCGACCTTTGCAACCGACAGACCGCTCACCGCACGCGTCGCGCGTACGCGCGCTGCGCTGCAAATTTACAAGATCGTAGTACAATATCGAAAACATTAAATTATGAAATTAAATAGCTTTATCAGCCGTACTATTAATAGTGTAGCATATTTACTTTTTAAAATAAATATCATCAAAGTCGTTACATCTCGTTGTTTAACACTAATAACACTATGGATCGTCGAGGAACAAATTGTTTACCAACAGTTGACAGCGGAGCCCGATGGCCACACTCCATAGGTAAGTGTACATAAATAATTAACAATAGCTAAGTACCAAACTATAACATAAGAACAGTGAGAAATAAAGTGTCGTGTCAGTTACAAAGCCCTCATAAGAAAAAATACAATTGAATAAATTCATTTTAAAATAAGAATAGGTATTTAATAATTTCAGGTCACCCGCCCGCTTTACAGTCGGGAAGTCAACCAGCCTTCTAAGTGAAGTGAAAAGCCACAGCCAGAAACGCCACTCCCGCCCAAGAAACAGCCACCTTCATCAGCTAAATTTGTAATAGTTATTTTGTTTTTCCATTCATATATACTACATAACAGTGGTATAGACATATTTGATATTCTCACATTCGCCACATACACACACACACACATAAACAGACCCAACCAGTACCTGCATCCACGCGCAGCTCCACTTCTAGCATAGCATTCCTCAGTATCATATAAATGACGTGTTCAAATTAACCATATTTAGCTTCCGTTGCGCGTCAGTAAGATACCTACGCAAATGAATTTTAAAAGTACCAATTGTTCTTAGAGATCTTATAGGCGGGGGTAGGTTATTCCAAATTTTGGAGGCCGCATAACGGAAGCTACCTCTAAATGCAGCTGTTTTGTGAGGCAATATAGACAGTTGTTGCGAACACTGTCTGCAAGCACAGTCGCGTCTGTTAGTTACCCAACTGAGTTAGGCTGCTGACAATAAATGACGCCAAACATGAGGGATGCCAAGTGAAGCTTACGCCGTGATTTCATTTTAAGGATTAATCTATCATTAAAAATAGGTGTAACATGGCTTCTACGTCCTATAGTGAAACAAAAACGGGCAGTGGCGTTCTGGACTCTCTAGATCAACCGATCTGTGCGTCCTAGCAGGCGTGGTCCATATACAGTGTCCGCGTAGTTTAACTTGGACAGAACTAGCGATTCAACTAAACGTACTCGCAAATCTTCTGATAAATACGGTCTCATTTTGTATAGAATTCGTAACCTGTAAAAGCAGTTACGCACTACTTCCGCGACATGTTTCTCATACCTTAGATTCGAGTCAATATTCAGACCTAGGTTACGAGCTTCACTCACCCTCTCAACTACCTCCCCCATGAGCGTAATATTAAGGACAGGTAGTGATTGAAGTTGGTTCTGTGTACCGAACACCATATATTTTGTTTTTTTGGGATTCAGTACCAAAGAGTTATTTTCAGCCCATTCTACAATTTTATCGAGGTCCTGATTTAAACCCTCTATAGCCATCGCATACTCGTTAGGCTTAAATGACACATAAACCTGGATGTCATCAGCGTAAATGTGATACTGCGAATTATTTATACACTTGGTTATGTTAGCACAGTAAAGAATAAAGGGCAGAGGTCCCAGGATTGATCCCTGTGGGACTCCTCTAACGAGTGGACTGAATTCTGAGAGCACATTTTCACCATCGGACAGACGCACCTCCACTGGTTGCTTACGATGTGACAGATGACTGTGGAACCAGTTGATCGTTCTGTTGTCACAGCCATAGTAGTTTAATTTTGAAAGTAGCAGAGAAATATTTATACTTTCAAAAGCACGCGAAAAGTCCAGAAGTACAAGTAAGGTGCACATACCCCGGTCCTGGGCATAAAGAATATTATCTGTCACGTCAAGCAACGCGGTAGCGGTACCCCGGCCCTTCCTAAAGCCTGATTGGAGCGTCGGTAATATATTATTATCCTCCAGGTATTTAGAAAATTGTCCACTCACCACTTTCTCTATTACCTTGGACAAGCAGGGGAGTATACTTATAGGCCTAAGGTCTTTAACATCGTTAGGGTTTTGAGTTTTAGGTAGTGGCCTGACAGTAGCCCATTTCCAAGTATCCGGGAAAGTGGCCGTCTGTATAGATGTATTAATAATATGCGTTATGGCTAATAGCGTATAAGGCTGAGATAGCATCAACATCTCTAAGCTAATACTGTCGCAACCCTCCGCATTTGATTTGAGTAGCAACATAAATTTAGAAATATCTTCCGAGTTAACGCGTAATATAGTAAAGACGGCATCACCATGTTTATGAAATTCAAAAAATATCATATCCGAAATTTTATCTACAGGGTTACCAGGCACGTTTAAAAAATGACTATTTATTATATTCGGGTCTGAAAGGTGAGACGGAAGGTTAATAACCTTTTTATTTGGCAATAAGGTGGTTTTAATATTTTTCCATAAGGTTTTCGGGTCCTTAATTTTATTATTAATATTAAATTTAAAATAAGCTACTTTTTCATTGTAAAGGGATGATGAAACAAGTGATTTCAGCTGCTTATAATATGCCTTTTTGCTGTCTGTTTTACAACTACGATATGCCTTTAACGCATCATCCCTCAATTTCATCATCAGTTTGATTGTATCTGTAACCCACGGATACGATCGTTCTCTGATAAGAGTCGTCTTAACTGGCGCGTAGGCATCAAACACTCCAGTGAGGTAGGCATTAAAAGCGTCAACCATCTCGTTTACCGTTTCCAGATGTGAAATATTGCCCCAAGTAACGCGGGATAGACTGTCCCGTAAGCATTGTACATTGACATGTTTTAGCGGTCTATATTGCACTTTATATGGTTTGAGCCGCTCCCTTCGTATAATAAATTCACACAAAACCAAAGAGTGTCCACATATATTAACGAAAGATTCAGTTGTAATTTTTTTGGTTCGAAGATTTGTGCAAACTATTAAGGATTAAGGATTCACTTGAGTTTGTAAAAGGTGTTGGAGAGGTAACAATTTGTGTTAGACTAAGGCTGCTCAAAAACTCCTCAATCGCCTTAACTCTAGAGTCCGTTCTATTTAGCAAATTAACGTTGAAATCTCCTAATAACACACAATAGTCGGAGTCAGTAAGTGACGCTATTGTATCAGTCATAGCATCTAAGAAAAGACTTAAATCGAGCCAAGGCGGCCGGTACGCAGTCCCAATAGAAACCCTTTGCCCGTTGATCGTGATAGTAAGCCACATCTGTTCTATTGACTCGAACCTAGGATCGAGCGTTGTAGTTAGTAAGAGCACGTTAAGACCACGCCTGATATAGAAGCCGACCCCACCACCTCGGCCCGAGCGAACGCTAGCTGGCCGTGGTATATGCCGTAGATAATAAACGGGCACCGCAGGAGCTCGCCCGTCCTCGCCCGGACGCAACCACGTCTCATTGATGGCTTTAATGTCCAATTGGTTACGTTGCATCATAGCGATAAAGTCGTCATGGTTAGTACCCAATGAACCTATATTTATGAAACCGATTTTAAAATATTTCTCATCCATTACTTAACAATGTATATTTAAACAATTTCACATACGAATAAGTGTAACAGACCAAGTTGTATCTGTACAATATACAAACAAAGATATGACATTGTTCTAGTGGGACTAATGACGCTAAAGCAAAGTAAATATAAGGTACAATACGAAAATAACTAAAATTGCACTTTGACACTACAGTGAGATAATTTACAAACATAAAAATATTAAAACAATTACAAGTGGCCCTTGACAACGGAAACAGGTTATTATGTATTAATCGTGTCATGATGTTAGTTATATCATTACAGATTCGGACCAAAAACACACTCAAAGTCACTGTCTTCCCTAATACAATACGCCTTGTCTCCCTGACTCTTGCGCACATAAGTACGTCCCCGTCGGCACCAGACATACTTCCACCCGAGGTTGCGGGTGACATCCCGTGCCCTACGAAACAAATCCCGGTTCTTTTTCGTAAGACGCTCGTTGATGTAGAAGCGCCGTGCCGGGCCGGGCATGCCTAAATCGGCGGACGTCGCTCCTCGGCGCACTCGCGCGCTCGACCACAACTCGTCACGCAGATTGCGACAAGCCAAGGCAGGGTGGGTGGGAGTGAGGGGGCGGGGTCTTCGTTCCGGGCCTGATGCGTCCGTCGAAACAATGTGGCGAAGACCAACGCGCTCGGCGCAGGAAATATCCCGTTGTTCCAACCTAACGCCTAGTTTTGCGGCTATCTGCAAAGCTGTGTGAACCGCATTCTCACCGTTGACCTCGGGTAGGTTTGAGATCTCGACATCGTACGCCAATAATGCCTGGTCCCGGTCATTGATATCGCGTTTCAGTTGGGCAACAACGTTAAGCATATCAGATTGGTCTGCCAATGTTAACTGGTTTTCTAGGGTGACAACACGCTCATCTAATTTTTTAACGTCTCTCTGACAAGCTGTCACGAATGCTCTTATCTCTGCCATCTCCTCACGAAACAGTAACATTTCTTTATTAATACTACGCAGATTATCGCGAAAAATACGCATCTCTGACATAATGTCTTCATTCAGAGTCTGTGCAGTCTCTAAAGTCCCGGTCGTGAAAGCGCCGGCTGACAGACGTAGGTCACCGCCATCAGTTGCGGTAGACAACTCCGAAACATCGCCTTCTTGGTCTGGAGGGCTACGACTTGCCGCCTGGTATGCACTGCTGCCCCTTATCGGAGTTTCAGCTTTGTTGTCCGTTGGCCTGCTTTTTTTGCACTCAGGGCATTGCCATGACTGAGCTATCACGCCGGTGGATGGTAAAGCTACGCAGCGACGATGATACATGCCGCTGCACTTGTGATATCTCGCGGCGTCCGCCGGAGATATAAATCGACCACAACCGCCACACTTAGACATATTAGGTAATTACTGTAGCGGAGTTGAGCTGACTGCAAGCGCAGGTGATACAACGGCAACGCGCTAGATGGCGCTGTTACGGTTGATTTGATAATTGGGTGTTTTCAGTCGTAATTAATGACACTTAGCGCCGTGGATGAAAGCACTAGGCGGTCTAAAGGTGCACGCACACTAGGAATATGTCACTGACAGTTCGAAGTTTAATTTCTGTAAATTCACTTTATATTCACTAAAGTAAGGGTAGAAACCACTGCTTCAAAAGGTCAATGTATTTATCTTTATTGATTTTTGTCTTTACACTTCACTTAAACACTATCGCACAATTTATGTTGGAACTGTTTAGTTTATACGACTTTGTACAATAAAAAATTTAAACTGTTTTTAATTTTATCTAAGTATGTAAACAATAACAAAGTTCAATCCACTGGTTTGACATTCGTGACGTCACCCCGTTCACGGATGTAGGTGCAATTCGCTTAATTGTGAAACATTTCTATTTTTAAGGCTTTCGTAGCACTCAAGAAGGCATCCTCATAGTTTTGTATGTCTGCTCATCCGCAGTTTAACTAGGTCTATAATATATTAAAGCTGAAGAATGTATTTGGTTGGACCCGCGAAAAATAGTTCCTGAGATTACTCAGGAACTATTGGCCTGATTTGGATATTGGTTTGGTTGTGTTGGATAGCCCATTCGTCGAGGAAGGCTATAGACTATGTAACATTACGGTTTGAGCCACGGGTACGGAGCGGCAGCCCTAAATAACGCGACTGTAACCAAGTGTTCATCTAGTCTTGTATCTGTTACCAAAGAACTGACGTTTAGCATAGTTTGGGAAATGATTACTTTGTCCTTTCTTATTCATTGGTGATTTACACATGTTTGGATGGATATTCTTTGCAAAACGTTCATTTAATGTTAGTAAAGTCTCCAGCAACACAATATTTTTATATTGCGGCAGTTGTCTTTTCCAAATTAATAGTAAAAACAATCACTTACCCAAACAATTTGAGCCATTTCTTCATATTGAGTACAAGTGTCTCATTTTTACAATGTTAATGAAATACTTACGAACTTTATTAATGAATTGCCCACGAACTGGAATATCAAACTGACGCAAACAGCAAAATAAGTTTCATGCCAATTAATGTCCTCCTGACCGATTTCGGCCACGGCGGCTTGTCTATATAATATGAGACTTGCCATCTGCGCGGGACATATTATAGTGCACAAGTCTGTGCGCGTACACAAGTGCACTATCTATTCCCTCAGTCTCATAGTCCGATGGGACGCCACATGCGACACGACCGGAGAGAGATTGGGCGCAGGACCTACCCGAGGCACGAGGCTGTGACACCGCCAACTTCCTGACTCCGAACTTCTATTGGATAATTCCTAACAGAAAAACCCAATATCACTTATTGTTCGACCCGGGAATCGAACCCGAGACCTCATGATCCGCAGTCGCTTACACTACCGCACTAGCACAGAGGCAGTCGTTGCATGTCAATTATACATATATTGTCTATGATAAGTATAAAATCTCTCCAGCAATAGCTACATTGTATTTTACTGCTATGTAAAATATAGCTGTCTCTTGTCGTATTTCTTTCCTTTCTTTTACAGACATTTTATGACTGCGTAGAATATTAAACTTGATGTTTTGATAAGATGAGCAGTAATGATAAACTTTAAAGTATTTGGACGATGGCACTCAGCGGCAAGGCATTAATGTCAGTTACCTTACATATCCTATGTCATCTGACACATTTGTGTATTCTTTAGACAATTTTGTTCTAAGTTTTCCTTTAGCAGAAAATTACTTAAAGTGTAAATGTATTGATACGTAATATTTTTACATTCGTTGTTTACATAATACGCCATGACGTCATAAATTGACGTTGCGGTTGAATTTTACCTTAATCATGGCACAAGATATTTTTAGTCTGCTTTTTAGTTAATATTCAGTCATACTTGCCAATTTCCTGTGCATATATATCGTGGGTATAATGGAAGAACTAAATAACTCAGATTTTGGCCAAATTGACCTTTTACCATTTTCGTGAACCCCAAAATGTGCCGCATCTTTTGGTCTAACAAACATTCTTATATCTTAACCCAGTCCAAAAATAAAGCCATTTTTGTGTTTCAATAGTAGAAATAGATAAATATAAATGAACATTAAATATTAATAGAAAAAATAACTAACTCTCTAAATAAATGAACAACTGTGACTCCTGATCACTTGAGTATGAAATGAATTAGCTAAATTGAGTTATTTAGTTCTTCCGCGCACGAAAATATTTTAATGAAACTAGTATACCTAGTTGAAGGAATACTAAACAACTTGAGTTATTTAATTTCGGCATTAATGAGCGTTCTTTCGTTTTTAAATGAGTATTTTTATTTATTTCTTCTTCGAGAAAATATAAATTTATAAGAGATTCCAATCAAATAAATATCAATAGGTGAAATTATTTAATATTTCTATTTATAGTATACGCACGTAAGCAAAGTTATCGTGCAAATCAGTAGTACAAATTAGTGCGAAATAATGAAAACCTATAAATCAACCATTCTCAAAGTGTGCTCCGCGGAGTGCTAGGACTTCAAGAATCATCTCTAGAGGCTCCACTACAATTTTGCTCAAATTAAAATAAAATTACTTCATTATAACTAAATCACTAGGTAGCAGAATACAGCAAAATGATCGATTTAGATTCTAGTCTCACTGCAACTTAAAGTAGTAGTAGGTACGTGCTATATGCTATGTTTTTACCGGCGATTCATTACAATCGGATAATTATAGTATAAACAGATATACTATTATTAGGCATATTATGTTACTAAGGTATGCAGCGATAGCCTAGTGGAGATATCAACAGACTGCCATTCACAGGGCTCGGGTTAGAATTCTAGGCAGTAAATTTTCGAAGTAATGTTTAAATTGTTAATTATGGCTTGCCTCGTGCCTCAGAGAGCAGCTCTTTAAGACTTGGTGGCGTGGACACCCCTCCCAACTTTTTTCTGACATCAAGATTTGATGTCTTCCAGCCACCGGTGCAAGCTAGGTTTCTTAAAGGCTTTAGTAACGTGGGCCAAATCCATACAGAGCATACTTTTTCATAGGTTATTTAGAAATCCGAAGAGTACAACCGGCCGCTGTGGCTGGCTTTTGTGGATTACGAAAATGCCTTCAACTCCATTGAATCTGGGCTATCCTGCAATGCACTGCCTACACTACATCTCTCAGAGAGCTATGAAAAGGACAATGCTAGGGATTGCGCTGATGGATAATTTCCGGCACGAGATTATCCGGCGGAAGACCAAAGTAACTGACATAGTTCAGAGTTATAGCAAATTGAATGGGGGAACTTATGGTCTGTGGATTAAAAAGCTGGTTCTTAAATTAAGGCCACGCCTCACCAAGCGTAGTGTTGGCCGCCAGAATGGGTCTTGTGGCATACCCTGAGGAGGCCTACCTCTAGGAGTGATAGGCGGATGAAATAAGTTAAATGAGAAGAAGTATTTAATATAATGTTTGAACATTATACGCCCCTTTCCTATTATGAAAGCCAAGTGGTGACAAAATAGCTCGCGAGATAGCGAGCAAGGCGTAACATGGCAAACCAATACTCCGAAGAAGTAGACAGAAGTTGTTATTATTACACCCACATTTGGCCATGTCATGCATTTTAGGTCCTACGTAAAAAGGGAGTCTATTGAAGTTGCCGGGCAACATTGCCAGATTTCGTTCCACTACAGATAATTTGGAAAAATCAGTTACCTACACTCCTGCCTAACCCGGGAATCGGCCCAATGCCTCGCGATCAACAGACGCATAGGTCATTTACTGGGCCATGGAGGCAATCAGCAACAAAATCAATATAAAATATACGAAGATTTATGTCAGTAATATAGTCTTTCCTGCACATGTGGACCTTTTTGCACAACTTCTACCTTCAATTTGTCTAGTAATAAAGCGTAGTATGCTGCAGTAATAGTTATCCATATCTTAATATATAAAATCCTTGCGTTACTGACTGACTGACAGACACGCTACAGCCGAAACTATTGGGCGCAGGAAGCTGAAATTTGGCATGTATGTTCCTTGGGGACCGTAGGGGTGCACTAAGAAGGGATTTCCCGAAATTCCCACGGGATCGGCCAAAACGGTTAAATTAAAAAAAAATGCAGGCGTAGCTGCTGGTGTTCTCTAGTTCTCCATAAATATCCCAAAAAACAGCCAGCATCCCTTTCCCAGCCGAAAAAACGGCCTTTGTCCTTTGGAGTCGGTTCCTCCTTAGCAATTTACTGTTTGGAGTGTATTATTGATTTTGGCGTATAATGGTATATCCAGGTTTCATCTACACTCATTAATTGGACCAAAACTTGGATTTATTAGGCCTAAACTACGCAAACAAAGCAATAAAAATTAAACTAAAAAACTTAACGTGAGCAAACACGGCGCCCATCGCGCTGGGAGCTTGCTCATGCTTAAATCTTGATTTAATATGTAACTAATACATTTGTTGGTCATTTTCATAGTCTGTGCTATCTCTCTTACTCAATTCAGCGATGGTCTAGAACCATAATTATGGTGAAATTTAGCGAGGTTATCGTTAGTGGTTGCAGTTTTTGGACGTTAACGACCTTCATCTGTTCCCTAGCTCTTACGACCAGGTTTTAATTCAGCTGCCCAAAATTTCATTGTGGTAAATGATGGAGCAGAGAAGCAGCGATAGCCTAGAGGAGGTACCAATGGCAGTCCATACAGAGGGTATCGGGTTCGAATCCACGGCACGCACCAATGACTAAGTTGACAACGTTAAGTGCGCATTCAATTGTTAATTGCTTGCCCCGTGCCTCGGAGCACGTTAAACCGTCGGTCCTGGCTGTCATGAAGATTTTTGTCAGTCGATACGGGGAGTTAGTACCCTCAAATAAACTGATACTGGTCTAAACCATGGAATATCGCTATCCCTTTGAGTTGCGGAGGTCAAACGGCAGTCGCTCTGTGAAAAAGTTGATATTCTGTCATATCTGGTTAGAACAGTAAGCGGACCACGGGCTCTAAGACGTGTAAGTCTTGGATGCAACCGGGATAACCTAGGGCGATGATGATGGAGCAGAGACTCCCCATAAACAGAGTTTTAATCAAATTTAAATGGCGTCGGCGTATTGCCTTTTAAAAACAAAAATTTAATGACAGCTTGATACAAAGTTTCCCATTTTCATAAAAAAACACCGACATCGACTCAATCGTATAGCTGTCAACTACTCGTACAAAATAGCTGAAATGTTGGTAGGTAACTGCCACAAGAATTACAATTACATCCACAACACTTTTTTTGACGAGAGCTGCTTCAGGTTGAGGTCGGAAACTTTTCAAACCACCCTAGTAGGTATGTTTTAAAGCAAAGGAAAGTTATTTTTGTTTTAGTTGAATTTAGAAGATTTATAATAAGTAATTTATTTGATTTTATTACATAATTATAATATTCTGTTGCCATAGCTAATCCTGTTAATTTGGATACTTATTGTAATTTTACGTTTATTTTTTTATATATACAATGTTACTACTTCCAATCCAGGTTTTTTTTATTTCATGTGAGATCAATAATCAGTGATGAAATTCCACAAATAAACTTTTACTAAGAATGCCTAACTTTCACGTTTCAAAATTTATTTAGCTTCAAAACTCAATAAGTGTACTTAGTTTACCCAAATTCATGTATTCACATTCACTTAATGTGTAGAAATACTGAATAACTACCATATAGAATTAGCTAACTACTACGGTATGTTTGCAATATCTTGGTGTGGCAAAATTGGATAACTTGTTTTTTTTATTTTTATAATTTTTTTTGGCTCATGATAAAAGTTACTTTTATCAAGCATAGAAGCAAACATGCTTAAAGCATAATTATAAAATCGCCGACGGTAAAATTGTTCTTCTTTTTTAGTGATGTAAAGTGTCAAAAAAGCAGTAAATCGCGATTATCTCGAAACTTGAAATTTTGAGTTATTCAGTTCTTCCATTATACCCACGATATATAGGTCTCATATCCTCCTCGTATTTTTTATCGTCACTCTCTTTAATATTTTTGTTGTGATTACTGTACTACAAGCAAACCATAAAGAATAACAAAAATAAAGACAAAGGACTAATATGGTTCCGTTTTTATAAATCTCACGCTTCGCTGACTCCAGTAAGACGTATTATTGTACTATCTCAACAAGAAACTTCGCAGCCGATGTAAATTTTAGTTGCACAAGAGGCAAACATGTGAAAAGACCAACACGTCCGCATGTGGGATGGACGCCTACCTCGTGTTTTAGTTTTCATCACGACAGTAAAAACCTTTTTATACGCTAAGTACTTAGATAGAAGCTAGTATAATGAAAGCTATTCATTTATTCATAACTCTGAAACTCGTAACTTGTCTAAACGAGAAACAAAAAGCCGGTTTGCTTTAGGTAAATGAAAACAATGGCAGCTAGTGGTTGCCGTTGCAAATCAAATTACAGCTTTTACATTACGCGGCTGATTCCTAGATTCATTCAACACATAAACTTGTGAGGCCTTTTGCACTTAGAACTTCCTCGGGGGAAAACTGTGCGGTCACATTATATTGTTGAACGAATTGTTATTGTTTCTGAAGAGAACTTCAACCGCTGCGGATTAAATTCACCCGAAGTGGCTCGTCGGCTTTCATTGTCATAAATTGTGCCAACATGTCATCTCAATGTGTCCTATATTTTTTGTTAGACTATTTCAATTTGCGTGTTTTATTCGTGCGGCAAATAAACTTTACGTTTGCTCGTGAGAGTATCGGGTTTATTGCTAATTTTATAAAGAGTATTAAAGATGATCTCTTAGTATTTTTATTATACTTGCTTATCCTCGAATGACAGTTTTCTTCTTACTAGAATTATTTCATTTATTATTAACTTTCGACTCTATTACGGCCCGGCCACGGGCTACAGCGGCGGCGGCAGCGGCGAGTATTTTCGATGTACATGGCGCGGCATCGGGCGCGGCGCGCGGCCGCAACGGAGTAAAGCGCGCCATGTTCATCGAAAACGCTCGCCGCTGCCGCTGCCGCTGTAGGCCGTGGCCGGGCCGTTAAGATCTCCGGTTCTGATCATTAGACGCCTATTGTGCTTAATATTAATCCATGCCTATAAGACAGCCCAAAATATTACGATATTTCAAGGTTTCCTCTTATTCTATTTCCATATAAAATTCCTTTATAACGAAGTGCACTAACTGTCATACACTATTGTCCTTATTTTCTTGTGACAGTTCAAATATCGAATCAAAATTAACATCCTACTGATATTATAAATTCCTGGATATTTGTCACTCTTGAATACCTGAAGGGCGGATTTCAAAACACAGAGTGACAAACTATGTCCTTGCGTAATAAATACGTCGTATACTCATGTTATCAAATACCCTGTAGGTGAAGCTGTGTGTGAGAGATAGTCAGGTCATAAAGCAATTCAATACAAACGCTAACTCGAAAGCTGATGTTTTATGCTTAAAATATTGCATTACACCGTACAAAATCAAACGATAAAATGAATTCAATTTATCAACGTTTTCTGTTGTTGTGAAGTATTAAGAATACAAAGTGTTGTCTTTTATTCCGTGGTTGTCGTAACAGGCAAAGATAAAGGCATATAAGCGAAGAAAATAATATCCTGGCGAACAGAAGGAAATCTCGACATGAGTCCATAAACCAACCAGTCTGACCCGCGTAGTATATAGTAAGCCGAGTGCTCCTCCAGGCTCACAATAGTCACAATGCTATTGTGGCGCAAATTAGGAGAGGCTATGTCCAGCAGTGGACTGAGACAAGTTGTTATAATGACAGAATGACATGAGACAAGTTGAGACAAATATACCATTTTTCTAACTTTCCCAATAATAGACACGATATCTTCAATCTATATGGTCCCTACAAGTAAAATATATTTCCTAATAAACAAGAATCTTGAAATTGATATTAAAGTGACCCCTACATCACGAGTAAAATAAAATCTGAAAAAGAAGAAGTTCGCAATATTACGAGTGTTTTTCTCTGCTTGAATAACTTTTTCTTAAGTAAAATAACGATTCGGAGCACTCGGGGCGCGAATCCGAATCTCTCTTTCTGTCTTTTTCATTAACTAAACGATAAGTAGTTAATGTTGTCAATTCTATCTGTTTAACAGATAAATAGCAGGTACTTTTGTGATAATATATTTATTCTTAATTTCGTAAATATTGTTTTGATAATGGACCAAAAAAAAGATTAGAGAGTTTAGTATACCACATATCACGGCTAGGTACTAAGTACGAGTAGGAAATATTTGAGTTTAGAGCTTAGACCTGTCTAAGCAAAAGTGGTTTGTAATAGTTTTGTATGTAGGAGGAATCGTGCTTATTTATTTATCTGTGTGTGTCGCAGACCGACTAGTGCCGACAAAAGTTCTTTGTCCCACGGAAATCCATCTTCCTACTGTTTCCACACCCTTTATTTTGTTTTTATTACATTAACCAAAAATATCAAGTGCCTAAAAGTGCTATTAGAATAAAAACCTATAGTAGGTTTTTATTCTAATTTAAATAATGCAATGATTTTTTATTGATGTGTAATTTACATAACGCACATAGTTTTTCATTAGAATCTGTTTAATTCTATGAGTTGTATCATAAATAGAGAGTTTAGTATACCACATATCACGGCTAGGTACTAAGTACGAGTAGGAAATATTTGAGTTTAGAGCTTAGACCTGTCTAAGCAAAAGTGGTTTGTAATAGTTTTGTATGTAGGAGGAATCGTGCTTATTTATTTATCTGTGTGTGTCGCAGACCGACTAGTGCCGACAAAAATTCTTTGTCCCACGGAAATCCATCTTCCTACTGTTTCCACACCCTTTATTTTGTTTTTATTACATTAACCAAAAATATCAAGTGCCTAAAAGTGCTATTAGAATAAAAACCTATAGTAGGTTTTTATTCTAATTTAAATAATGCAATGATTTTTTATTGATGTGTAATTTACATAACGCACATAGTTTTTCATTAGAATCTGTTTAATTCTATGAGTTGTATCATAAATAATTCATCCCATATATGTGAAATGCAAATTTTTAGCAATGCTCGAAGCCAATTTTGGAGATAAACTCGTGTAAAACATATCCCACGTTACTATGTTTCTTTTCACATGAGGGAATTCAAAACAACCATTAATGTTACTCAGGGTAATCATGAATATTCCATTGGAAAACCCTTTTAAGAGATAACCTTCTGCGGATGGCTTTTAAAAATATTTCTAAATAATTAATGCGTCAGATGTATTTTATAATGGCTAGTTTACGAACCGAGTGCCGTATTAAAAAGTTACAACGAGGGCATCGCTTACTTTATAATTTGTTTGATAATCAAGATGGGCACAGTGAAATATCCCGCTGTGATATCGTCTTACAAAACAAAAAGAAAGCCAAAAGTGGAAAATAAAACGTGAGCCTTTATAGAAGTTGTGGAAACGGAAAGTTTTCCAATTGATAATAATTTCCATTGTGCTGCAACACAAAGGGGAACAGGAAAGTATGAAGTTCAGAAATAAATTCTTAATTTAAGAGCTGACTGAACGCTATCTGAAAGGAAAGTCGGGATTAGAAGAACAAAGACTACGGCTCAGCTCACTGTGAAGCTTAATTTTTTGTTGAATTCTATTTCGCTCTTTGCTGTTTGCATAAATTGGACTCGGAAACTTCGTTAACGATCTTTATGGCAGCCGCGATATATACCAAATATAATAAACTTATTACTAAATGCGACAATATAGACAAAAATGTATAACATAAACATAGTCTTCTCCGTAAGAATTTGAGAGAGATTTGAAAGAACTGATAAAACATTGATACGAAATAGGCAAATCTTAAATCTTTGTTATCTAATAAATGTTTGATACACAAATCATAACCAAAAGCTTTTAACTTTAATTGTACATGAATAAATCAGAGCATAGTTTTTTTATTATGATTAGCCGGCCGCCAACAAAAAGAGACATCGGTGGAATCCGTAACTAAAGTAGGTAAATCACGAGTACGTCGGGTCACTTTGCATACGTGTCCGACGATACATATGCGAGTAGCGACAAAGAAAAAACAGCGCAAGTGGACAAATTGGTTGGACGTCCGCAATTTATTCCACTTATCATAAAAAACGTATTCACCGTACAAAAGGTAAGGGGTGTAGTTTTTGAGTGTTTGGGAGTGCATGGTGCGGAAGCGTTAGAGCTCGTAAATCCTTGTTGTTCCGTTCCGCTGCCCCGCTTCCCGATTACATTCTAATTCCAACGTAGTACATAAACTCGCTAGATCGTGGCCGTACGATAAATACACACAATATTAATATGTGTAATGACGTCATGTATATAAATATAGCCTCTCTACGTACCAAGCTATAGAACACATTATATAGAGCGGACAGACTGCGGGATTACGTGGAACTGTTCGGAACGCATTAGTGCATCCGCTAGGCACGGTAGTTCGGTTCAGCTCTTGTAAGTTCAATGAGTTCAGTTGTATTGAAGGAGTTGTTTAATTTGAAATGGTTTTCTCTATAGCTCGGTTGCAACTAACAGTCGTGACGCTCGGTCTGGCAAACGCGTATAACTTGTTGCAAACAGTTTCTGGTTGTGCAATTCTAAGATCGCAAGATGCTAACTAAATATCAGTCTATCAGCAATTTCTCAAACCACAATAATTCCTCAGATTCACCAAGTTTTTTATGGCTCAAATACAAATAGTAGCACTCAACGTCGACATTGTCACAGAACATCCAGTAATCAACGAAATCTCAGAGTAGTTTCTATTATATATCCCGTCAGAAAGTAGGCGTCCGTATGCAATTCACTATACAAGCTTCAAGGCTCACCCCGCGTCGTACGGATTAGGCCACAAATCCATGAGCAAACGTATAGATTTGTACAGTGTGGCATGGAGTTGTCCCGAGACGATAAGTGTTGCTGCATTGCATCTACGAGCCACGCGGCAAGATGCAGACCTACCTTACACTGGTGTATGGGCGCGAGGACTTAACACCAGCAACTAATCTGATAGACGCATGTGAAGTATTATCTATGTACACGGAGTACGACGTCAGTTATCTCTCTTAGCGAGATTACTATTTCTGATTTTGAACTAAAATCTACGAACCTAAAGCGGCCGCAAAGCATAAACTGCATTACAAAGTGTACGAATAATAATGCTTCTAGGATCCGTCATCAAAATTTCGCGAACTACAATAAATTTAAAGTTAAAGTCACGAATTTATTAATTACTAGTTTTTGTCCGCGGCTTCGCGCGCGTTGTAGTTGGGGTAACATAAATTTACTTTCAGTCTCAAGTTGTGTGAAGGCACTCCTGATTAGTCTAAAGAGATCAGAAACTCTATAGAGTACAAAGTAATTCGGTCAGTATCCGTGACATTATCTACCATTATATATACCTACCGGATATATATCTATAAACACTTTCGCATTTATAATATTAGTAGAGTAAATCGTTACAGCCGTTTAAGCGTAGTCTATAATTATTAGTTTATTATGTAATCACCGTGCACAATATGTATGATGTGAGAGTACTGACAGATATACGATAAGCACATGCGCAGCACTCAACTTACAGCGCATGTGTTCTTACTTCCAAGAGGTAAATTTGTGCCGTAGGTACAAACTTCTAGCCTCCCTAAAATCCCTCCCAGTTTAATTTTTGCAACTTATAGTAGCCTATGTCCGTCTCCATGGTCCAATATATCTCTATATTAAATTTCAACAAAATCGGTTCAGCTGTTTTAGCATGAAAACGGAACACACATACATACATACACACTTTCGAATGGTAGCGCCATCTATCTATTCTATTGATAATTAATTATGTCGACACCTTGCTAATAAATTCTTTTGCATACCGCGGTGTCGTAACGAGCGATCTTTTATCCTTTTCTATCCCATTCGCTCCCAAAGGCACACCTCGCTCTAATTGGTCGCAGATTTCAACGACGCTACGACGGAGTCAAGAATCAACGTTCCCGCTGACCGGCTGTGTCCTGGTGCAGCTCCGCGCCGCGACGAATACATGCAGCACCGCAATATTTTACCGCTATTTTATAATATAAACGAGAACCAAACCACCCGCGGGTATAGTGGAGTGATCAGTGCAGCTTCAGGATTCTCGAAGACACCAGGAGGCCGCCATTTTGTAAAGAAGAAGACTTACTTACAAGGTAGGTGTGCTCCCATACTTCCGCTTCCTATTCCTCCCATGAACCCACTCCCTTTTCCTATTCTAGCCATTCTAGGCAATCAGAACCCATCCTTATACAGTCCACAATATTAATATTTTTCCAAATTGCCTAATACATACATTTTTTGGTCCGTACGAAGCCGGATTCATTTGCGTTTATACGTAACTTCTCGTTTATATCTCGCGTAGGTATCTTCTAGAAGTACCTACCTAGGTAGTTATAGCACCTAGCTATACTCCTAGTCCATTTACATACCAATTACGTGGTTATTTCCGCACGCTTCCGTAGGTAATATACTTTTATGTAGCTACCTACTAACCCAATTATTATTACAGGAACTATCATAGTTGTCTTGTAAATTACATATTTCAAGCACCTTTTAATTTCACTGCCTTAAAGTGTTGCCTACTTAGGTAAAATAACTTTAGATATTCTTATTTTGATTCGGTCTCATTAGCTTATACCTACGTAAACATGCCGCAACAAAAGAAGCCATGCATGTCGGAAGAAAAAGAGGTGACAATCTTGGAAGCTAAACGTAATATTTTATTTGAGCGTATTCAAAACATTTACGAGCGCTCAAAAACTGCCGCTACTTCCGATATTAATAGGGAATCATTTCTTAGTTATTGTATGACAGTAGATAGTATTTGAACAGATTTTCATAAGTTGTAAGACGATTATAACGCAAGATTGCTTTCTATTAATCCTGATGAACAGCCGAATTATCAGGCGTACACCTCATTCGAAGATCTTTATTGTATCATCAAGCGCATACAATCACAATTGAAGGGTAGGTGCTCCGCGCAGCCCGTCTCTGCCGGACCGGTGATTCGAGCGCCGAGATTACCGCCAATTGAGCTTATGTCGTTTGACGGAGATATACGAAATTGGCCGTTATTCTATGCGAGTATTAAGTCTACAGTGCACAATAATGGTTATCTGACAGATGCTGACAGGTTGTACTATTTAATAGGTAAGCTGTCACCGAAGGCCCAGTCCGTATTTGCAGGTGTCACACCCAGTGCTGAGAACTATCAGGTCATATTCCATTCACTACTTGATAGGTATCAAGATACTCGTGTTCTAGCGTCTACTTACTTTGATCAAGCTTTAAATCTTAAACTGTCCGGTGCCGCGTCTGTTTCGAATTTCCAGCTGTTTATGGATAACTTTGTTACCGCAGTTAATTCCCTTAAAAACTTAAAATTAAAAGATCTTTCCGACTTTACGGACACATTGCCGAACGCTAATGTGGACGTATCGCTACTCACGCATCTCGAGACACTGCCGTTAGCAGACGCGGAAATTGCGAATCCGGCAGACATTGATGTTTTGATCGGAGCTTCAATATTTCCGCACTTATTACTACCTAAAGTAGTACGTAGTGAGCAATATAATTTACCGCCCGCTATTGAGACGGTATTTGGGTATGTGATTATGGGTACCGTACCTACGTTACATACTTCGCTTTATATTACGTTTTGTTGTTGTTCTGTTCTTCAAGAAAATAATATTGATTCTCTTCTCAAGCGATTTTGGGAGCTCGAAGAGATTACTGCACCGCCCTCGATGAGCCGTAAGGATTTCGAGTGTGAACAACATTTCCGCGCTACCACTGTTCGTGACGACAGTGGCAGATACGTAGTGGCGTTGCCATTCTATGGTGACCCTTATTCGTTAGGCGACTCGTACGCTGCTGCGCTTAGACGTTTCCATTGTTTAGAACGTAAACTTGATGCATCACTTAAGTTACGCAACGCCAATAATGACGTCATTCGTGACTACCTAAATAAAGGTTTTTTGAGTGTAGTTGTAAACAACGAGGGCAACTCTCTTCCCTCATATTATATCCCGCATCACGGCGTAGTTCGCGAAGATAAAACCTCTACTAAACTTCGTGTGGTTTTAGATGCTAGTTGTAAGACTACCTCGGGTCAGTCGATTAATGACATTTTGCATGCCGGCCCTAATCTACAGGGTGATTTATTTAACATCATTATAAAGTTTCGTCTTTTCCAAATCGCTCTGTCAGCTGATTGCCGCCAAATGTTCCTCAATATCGGCGTTTGCGAATCTGACCGTAGATTTCAACGGATTTTTTATCGTTTTAACAATAAGGAACCTTTATCCGTGTATCAGTTCAATCATGTTTGTTTTGGACTCAAGTCTAGCCCATATTACGCGTTACGAGTTGTTCGCCAGTTGATCGCTGATGAAGGCGATCATTATCCCGCCACAGCAGCTGTTGCTACTTCCACTTTGTATATGGATGACATTGCCTGTAGTGTCATATCCGTTCCGCTAGCAATTTCGCTTTGTGAAGAGCTTATTCAGCTTTTCAAGCGAGGCCAGTTTGATCTTGTCAAATGGACAAGCAACTCTAAGGAGGTTCTCGCACGCATAGCTGATTCTCATAAAGCTTCTCCAGACATTGAGTTTGAGAAGTCTGTACCGCATTAAGTTCTCGGTTTACGCTGGGACAAATCCTGCGATAGTTTTCGGTTTGACGTCTCACCGCCAGATGATAAGTGCACCAAACGCACTATGCTGTCCACAGTGGCTCGACTATGGGACATAATGGGTTTTGTGGCTCCCACAATTTTGTACGCCAAGCTCTTGATCAAAGAACTTTGGCTATCAAAGTGTGAGTGGGATGAAACACCCCCTGACCATATTGTTGCCGCTTGGAGCCAGTTTTTTATTGAGCTTACCGCGCTCAATCAAATTACTATTCCGCGTCATCTTGGGTTGGTAGATGGATGTACCATCAACTTAATAGGTTTCGCTGACGCCAGCGAGCGTGCTTACGGCGGAGTCGTATATCTGCAAGTCCGCATTGGTTCTAACTACTAGGTGCAGTTAATTTGTTCCAAGTCCAAGGTCTCGTCTATTTAAACCATTTCGGTTGCGAGACTGGAGTTGTGCGCGGCCCTTCTGCTGTCTCAGTTGCACCGCATGGTTCAAGACACAGTTTTGCCCCACTTTATTTTATTGATAGGGTATCAATATAATATACGCGTTTTCTGACTCCAAAGTAGTGCTCGCTTGGATTTATTCTTCTCCTCACCGCTGGCAGACTTTTGTCGCCAACCGCGTTAGTAAATTGATTGAACTTGTTCCTGCTATTTGTTTCAATCACGTTGCGGGTATTGAGAACCCCGCTGATTGCCTGTCTCGTGGTGTTACTCCACTTAATCTTCTGCATCATCCATTGTGGCATCATGGACCTTCTTGGATTTCCCATGATTCGTCAGAGTGGCCCATGCAACCCTTTGACCACAGTGCAGAGGACGAGGATGTACCCGAACGGAAGTCTGTTTCTCATCCCGTGATTCTTGAGGTTGCTGAATCTCCGATCTATGCACTCGCACTACGCATGTACTCCACCAGCTTCAGGCTAGATCCAAATGGAATAGTCCTGCATCCCCTATACAGGAGGGTACGTTGGTCGTCAAAGTACATGATAATGCTCCGCCGCTTTCATGGCCGTTAGCCATCGTAAAGAAACTGCATACTTCCAAAGACGGTACAACCCGCGTTGTTACCGTGAAAACCGCGAAGGGGAGCTACGTGCGCCCTGTTGTACGTCTCTGTCCGCTTCCAGCTCAGTGAGATCTAGCCTGAAGTTGGATCTACCTCTTAGTTTAAGTATTTAGATAGATAGATAGATAGATAGATAATATTCTTTATTGTACACCAAAATAAAGTACATTTCTAAGGTATCTTAAATCTAAAATTTATGTACAATCGGCGGCCTTATCACCAAAGGCGATTTCTTCCAGGCAACCTTAGGATGGACAGAAATGTAGCTATGTAACTAAATCTATAACCAAAAATTACAATAACATTCTAAAATACACATATACAATTATTAATTATACATACACATATATACACATATATATAAATATATACATAAATATATACTAGTATCCATAATGGTTATACCTGCCTAAGACAGTACAGATAAATACATACTATAAACACATATACAATGAATATAAATGTACTAAATAATACAGATACAGCGAATTTAAGTGTCAAAGATAGTCGATCACTACATTAATGTACCTTAGGTAGGTACATTAATGTAGTGATCGACTATCTTATATATTAATATATTAATTCTCATATATTAAGTTACCTACTGATTTAAATACTGATTTTTTATCATTCCTTTGAATATATTTAAGGAATCTGCTCTACCAATCTCTATTGGTAAAGCATTCCACAAGCGCACAGCCTGAGTAGTGAAAGATTTGTCGAAATAGTTAGTAGAATGCTTCGGCATCTCCAGCGTAAGATCTTCAGACGACCTCAAGGACCTTAGATGTGTGTCATGAAGGAACTTAAATCGTTCTTTGAGATAAGAGGGAGAACTAGGATTAAATAGAACATTATATAACAATGTAAGAGTGTGAGTATTCCTGCGAAGAAGAATTGGCAGCCACTTGAGTTTATTGCGAAAATCAGAGACGTGATCATATTTGCGCAAACCAAATATTAATCGAATGCAAAAGTTTTGGAGACGCTCAAGTTTATCTAGCTGCTCTTCAGTGGGGTCGAGATAGCTGACGTCGGCATAGTCAATAACAGGCAGTAGCAGAGTTTGAGCAAGCGCAATCTTAGTGGTGATCGGAAGAAAGTTGCGTAATCTCCGCAACGAACCTGCTGATGCAAACAGTTTGCGACTGGTTTCTTTTATTTGCGATCTCCATGACAAAGTTTCGTCGAAGTATATACCCAGGTTTTTAACGGTTTTGGCGAAAGTTAGTTCCTTTCCATCAAAACAGATTTTTGGTAGATGGGGCCAACTGATTTTCGAAACTAGTTTAGGGCTGCCGATAATGATTAGTTGGGTTTTTTCGGCATTCACTATCAGTCCATAATTCTTAGTCCACTCACAAATCCGCGCTAAGTCCGTATTTATGGTAGTGCAGGCTTCTGCTAACTTACTTAAGGGAGCTTGCGTATAAATCTGCAAATCGTCTGCATAAAGGTGGTAGGAAGAAAGTAAGTGGTTTGAAATGGAGTTAATAAATATCGCGAAGAGTAAAGGAGATAGCACGCCACCCTGTACCACACCGGCATTTGTATTTGACCAAGTGGAATGTTTGTCTTCGATGCGTATACGTTGCCGGCGACCAAACAGGTAACTATGAAACCAATCAATTGCCGATGGAGATACGTTAAGAGAGCGTAGAATGCCAAGTATGATGTGAAAATCTACGGTGTTAAAAGCATTGCTAAAATCAAGTAAGCACAAGACCGTAAGATTTCCATTATCCATGCCTAGCCTAATATCATCAGTTACGCGAACCAAGGCAGTGACAGTACTGTGGCCGGGACGGAAACCAGATTGGAAGGGATTTAGGAGTGCATTTCTATGTAGGAAGGAACTGAGTTGTGAGTGAACTAGACGTTCAAGGACTTTAGACAGGAAGGGTAGAATGGATATGGGTCGGTAATCTGAGAAGGAACTGGGTTTAGGTTTCTTGGGTAAGGGGAGTATTAGTGCATCTTTCCAATCATATGGAAAGCTACCACTGGCAATGGAATGATTAAGGATGTGACATAGGATTGGAAGAATTTCCTCCAGGATGGGAAGGATCATTTTCCGACTGATACAATCGCTGCCGACTGCATTGGACGTAACTGTTAATATACTCTTCTTAACGTCACAAGCGGTAAATTGTGTGAAAAAAAAGGGAGAATAATCTGGTGTTGGCAAGGAAGAAAGATAAGCTAAGGTGGTTCTTTTTGTATTGTCATCAAATTTTGATGAAGAGGAGAAATGTGTATTAACAGAGTCAAGGTTGATGTTGTTTGAGATTGATGGTTGACGTGTCTTGCCAACTCCCAAAGTTTTCAGAAATTGCCAGACCTTTGCTGGATCACCGTTTTCAACTGACGATTGTATGTGTTGGCGTTGTGCTTTCCTACACACCTTGTTACAGAGATTTCGAATAGCTAAGTATTTTTCTTGTTTGACGGGACTAGGATTTTGCTTCAGTTTTGCCTTGGCGGCGGCTTTCTTTGCCATGATCTTCTTTATGTCCTCCGTTAGCCAAGGTGCTGGTAAATGCTTCAATTTAATAGGGTGAATTGGAGCATGCACGTCGTATAACTGAGTGAGATTGTTAGTTAAGATACGAACTTTAGTATCAACACACTCTGAAGTGAGCAAGGGCTCCCAGTCAATACTGCTGGCATCCTCGCGCAATCTGTCGTGATCCATACCACCAAAGTTGCGTTGCAAGACCACCTTCGGCTTCATTTTGGGTGGGCGTATTTTGTACGATAGAAAGATAAGATCGTGGTAGGAAAACGCATCTGCCGTATATTGACCATGCTTATAGACAAAACTAGGAGAAGACACCAAAATAAGGTCAAGAAGAGAAGGACTACAGTTAGGAAAGTGATGAGTTGCGTTTAATTCTAAGATAGACAAGTTACAAGACTCTGTAGCTCGACGAAAATGGGTGGCACGTGAATCTTGTTTGAGAAGGCAGGTGTTAAAGTCCCCCATAACAATAGTATGGCTATACAAAGGAGTTAGATCTTCCAGGATCTTCTCAAATGATGAAAAATAATTTACCCGAATAGAAGGCGAATAGTATACACCTAATAGCAGCTTAATGTGGTGAAGTTCTATTTCTAAAAAGAGGTGCTCGCCGGCATTAGCCAGTGGTGGCTGTGGAGACATATTGACTATGTTGTAAGGAAATTGGTGACGTAAGTATATGGCAACACCGCCACCACTACCCAACGAGCGATCATTCCTTATTAAATTGAATCCAGGAAGAGTATACAATGTTGAAGGGAGGCATGGTTTTAGCCAAGACTCGGAGATAAGGACAGCGTGTATGTTTTGGCAGTCTAAGTTAGCCAGCATATCAGGGAAATGGGCTGGAATACTCTGTGCATTAATATGGACTACATTAAAGTTCTTGGGTAGGTCTGAGAATTATGACTGGAGAATGTCACCTAGTGAAGGAATACTTTCGAAACTTTCAATGAAACTTGTTGCAGAAACAAAGGAATCATCACTGTTACTTAAGTCTGTATCTGACATTAAAATATAAATATAAATTTATAAATATAATAATATATAACTAACTAAATGTATAATATAAAAAATAAATAATTATATTAATTACTATGCGCGGTAAATCTTCACATTCTATCCACCCGCCAGTTGCGCTGTAGCAAAGTTAACAAATAAAACGACAGAAGATATGCTACTAACAAATAAATAAAAACATAAGAGGAAGACAAACATAAGTGAAAGACAAATAAGTAAACGAACACATTAAATAAAGAGAGTCTCAAAAGACGAGTGTCCAAATACATCAAGTGTGAAACGAAACGTTTTTGACAGCTGTGACGTATGACACAATTGAGTGACAGCGATACTATTGATAGTAAACGTTACCTACATATTAAAATTAATATAAACAGAATTAGAAATTGAAGGTAACAGAAGTAAATAGAAGACATGCAAATATACCCCGTAGAAGGAAAAGCCTATTTCCTGGAAGCTGCAGCACGCTTGGCTTTCGTTGTAGTTGGTTTAGTAACGAGCTTCTCCACTTCCACCGGCTTTATCTTGTTTAAGTCAGCGACTGAAGTAATACGATAGCGCTTACCATCGGGGCCCAGGATGTGAATGAAGCCCTCTCTCGTCCAGCACTGCGCAACGCCAAACCTCGCTCGTGCAGCCATGAAAGCGTCATGTCGCGATCGCGTCAGGAACTCGGACAAAGTGATGCCCGATCCCTTCAGTTTCACCTTTGCAAACCAGACACCATCCCGCACTGCTGCAGTCTCGAACTTGACCAGTATGGGCCTTGCCCTGTCGTTGGAGGTTGGGCGTCCCATCCTGTGACAACGCTGGATATCATCAGCTATGAAGGTGTCAATTTTGAGACGCTGCTTAACAATATCGGTCACCAACCGGGACGTCTCCTCATCTTTACGCTCCTCCACACCGTGAAGCAGTAACATCTTGCGACGGCTACGCATTTCCATCTTCTCTACTTCGCGGCCGACGACATCGAGTTGCTGCGAGAAAGACTTCAAGGTCTGCAGCACGAAAGTCTTAAAGCAAGCAAACTCATCTGCTAGACTCTGTGTACTTTGTGGTGATTTCTTTTGTAGCTCTGCCTCAAAACTTGCTATACGCTCCTCAAAGTATGACTGCATATCAAGGATTTTTGATACGTTAAAAGTGTCCATTCTGTGTGTCTTTTCTAAGTTTGTTAGTTTTAAGAGATAACGCGCAACCAGCTGGTATGTAGAATAACCTTTAACTTTTTAACATTAAAGTTAAATTAGAATTTAAATTAACGATTTTATTTAAATTTTCCGCACGCGCTATTTTAAATACGTCTAGTTGTCTTAACTACCCACGTTACCGGTATTTAGTTTGTAGTTTTCGTTATAATTGTTTCGCTAAAGTTAATTTAGATTAATTTTAATATCACACCGCTGTCTTAGCCTATTGATGGGTCATGCGGTAGTACATCCAACATAGCTAAGTTCAATTTTTTTTTTAAAGGCAACCCTTTAGGGCCGGGGTGATATGGTAGCGCCATCTATCTATTCTATTGATAATTAATTATGTCGACACCTTGCTAATAAATTCTTTTGCATACCGCGGTGTCGTAACGAGCGATCTTTTATCTTTTTCTATCCCATTCGCTCCCAAAGGCACACCTCGCTCTAATTGGTCGCAGATTTCAACGACGCTACGACGGAGTCAAGAATCAACGTTCCCGCTGACCGGCTGTGTCCTGGTGCAGCTCCGCGCCGCGACGAATACATGCAGCACCGCAATATTTTACCGCTATTTTATAATATAAACGAGAACTAAACCACCTGCGGGTGTAGTGGAGTGATCAGTGCAGCTTCAGGATTCTCGAAGACACCAGGAGGCCGCCATTTTGTAAAGAAGAAGACTGACTTACAAGGTAGGTGTGCTCCCATACTTCCGCCTCCTATTCCTTCCATCAACCCACTCCCTTTTCCTATTCTAGGCAATCAGAACCCATCCTTATACAGTCCACAATATTAATATTTTTCCAAATCGCCTAATACATAAGGTTTCGGTGTAACGCCGAACCGAGGTGTTAAAAGCCGTAAAGCTTGGCTATGTATTTTTACATGCTTAATGACGCGCGCTACGCATATTGAAGTTGCGACAGATTTAAGCACGGTGTCATTCCTTGCAGCCCTTAAACGATTTCTTTCACGGCGCGGCCCTATACAGTGTTTGTATACGGATAACGGCACTTGTTTCGTGGGCGCAAGCTCTTATTTACGCGACCTTTATTAGTTTCTCAGGGAAGAATATCGTACTCATCTTCAGGAAGAACTTTCCATAAATCATATTGACTGGAAATTTATTCCGCCAGCATCACCACATTTCGGTGGATGTTGGGAAAGCATGGTCAAAGTAATTAAAACGCATCTCTTTAAACTTATATCCTCTCTTACGAAGAGCTTTTAACTGTCCTTGCACAAGTCGAGGCGCTGATCTGATCTGATCTTTACAGAATAGAGGACTGCTACATGACGTGTTATCATTCCTGTATGACGGAGGACTAACAGACTTTCAACCAACGGACACAAGAATCCCAAAGAACCCAAAACAACCATTAGTCTGCTAATGAATGATTTGGGTCTGGGTGTTCCTTACCAATGGGTTCTTACCAAAAGTCTTGTCACGTGTGGGAATCAAACCTAGACACTCGCAATTACGATAAAATACTTAGGAATATGAACAGCTTGACTTCATCTGCTTTTGTTAATGCTAACAATGCTTAGCGACCAAAATATTTATTGAAATTGAAACTATGTATCGTTTCAGTCTCGCGACTTCCTTTAGACTTAAATGTGCTATACATCATATGATATAAATAATATAAGTTATGTTATTTACATCATGAACACCTAGTTCGATATTCGCTTTGGTCAGTGTTTAAGTGTGTAAGAACATTGAAAAAAGAAAAACTAGTTCTGTGACCGATGGTACCTTTGATACCAATGCCAATCAGCTTTTTTATCTATAGCGAAGCTATACTGTCGGACTATTGTGCTGAGGAGTTATTATCGTGTTTAGACCATAAGCAACTAGAAGTAAACACATATACATATGTTAGTGACGCGACAGGCTCGCAGCGGTGGCTTGACCACTGTCTTGTGTCCGCGGCGGCCGAGACTGCGGTATGTGGTGTGCACGTGCTATACGACGCGTACCTATCCGATCACCTTCCACTAGTCATACAGGTAACGTTTAATAGTATTATTTGTAAAAGTCTGATTATAAATAACGGGACTGACTGCAATTTTAAGTACAGATGGGGTATTAGGAATAAGGACCAATGTGATAAATACTGTGAATTCTGTACTGAGAATTTTTCTCTATTGTTAGATAATAATTATTTTAATTTGTCATGTAAGGATTATATATGTAAAGATAAGAAACATACAGAAATAATTGATTTATACTATTGTAACATAGTGAAGATAATGCAGACAGCTGCTGAGCGCTCATATACCTGTAAAGATACCCATAAACGTAATATTGTAGGGTGGAACTACCATGTAAGACATCACCACGTCCTGGCTAGACAAACATTCTTAGAATGGAACATGTATGGTAGGCCTTGCTCGGGATATTACTACGAGCAAATGCGTGCTGCCCGAAAGGACTTCAAATCTGCACTGAAGTATGTACATAATAATCAGGAGAAGATTAGGATGGAAATTTTGGCTCTTCAAGCATCGTCAAAAAATTTCACTGGCTTTTGGAAGGAAGTTAAAAAGCTAAACCCTAAGAGTAGCTCACCAGTTAGTGTAGAAGGGGAGACCGATGGAAAGTCTATTGCTAATAAGTTCCGAACGCATTTTGATGTCTCACAGATTAGCAATATGCAGGCGTATATGGGTGTTTCATTAAGAAAGACTAGGTCTGAGGAGATATTTAATGTCACATCTGATGATGTAATAGATGTACTTAGAGGAATGAGGCATGGTAAGTCCCCGGGTCATGATGGACTAAGCGTAGAGCATTTGTTGTATGCAGGACAGCATATATCTGACCTATTGGCTCAACTTTTCAATATTTGTTCGCGACATCAGTACTTGCCGGCTGATCTGATTCGTACGTTAGTTGTACCTATAATTAAAAATAAGACAGGTAATACATCGAGCATGTCCAATTATAGGCCCATTTCTCTGGCAACCACTGTGGCCAAGGTACTTGAACGTCTAATACATATAAAGTTGAGCCCATCCTTGAACATTAATGATGGGCAATTTGGGTTTCGCCCTGAAGTATCAACTGATATGGCTATTTTCTCTCTGAAACAAGTCGTGTCGCAGTATGTAAGCCAGGAAACAAGCGTGTACGCCTGTTTCCTGGATCTAAGTCGCGCTTTCGATACCATCAATCACGACTTGCTATGGGAGAAACTAGACAACAGTAACGTACATACTGGCATTGTTGGTCTGATTAGGTATTGGTATACTAATCAGTCTAACAATGTCAGGTGGGGGTCTGCTATGTCGGACAGTTATAAACTATCAAGCGGAGTTAGGCAGGGTGGATTGACCTCTCCTGACCTATTCAACCTTTATATAAACGATTTGATCGGGGAGCTGAGCAGGACGCCGGTGGGGCTCAGGCTTGGTGACAGATATGTCAATAACCTGAGTTACGCTGATGACATGGTCCTCCTCAGCCCCTCGATCAAGGGTCTAAGAAAACTGTTAGCGATCTGTGAGCAATATGCTAAAAACCATGATTTACTATATAACGCAAATAAAACTGAAATGATGATATTTAGATCGGGTAGAGGTCCTCAGAACGTCCCGCCGGTGTGGATAGGAGGACAGAATGTTAAGGTGGTTGGGAGGTTCAAGTACCTTGGCCACATCTTAACATCGGACATGAAAGATGATGCTGATATCGATCGACAACGTAGGGCGCTCTCAGTTGTAGGTAATATGTTAGCGAGACGATTTTTTAAGGCCGATGTACAGACTAAAAACCATTTATTTACAACATATTGTCAAAATTTCTACACGTGCCAACTCTGGACTAGGTATACGGGAAGATCTTTGGATGGCATTCGTGTTCAGTACAATAACATCTACAGGCACCTTATGGGTTTTGCTCCATACTGTAGCGCCTCCGGAATGTTTGCCGAAGCAAGACTGAACACGTTTAATGCCATACAAAGAAATCGAATCGCTATGTTTATGAAGCGGGTTGGTACGTGTAGCAACAGCATCGTAAAGGAACTGGCTGACCGACTGTGTACCAGCTCCATGTATAATAAATGGTTACAAATAGCTGCGTAACTTATTTTTTAAGTAATAATTCTTAGTATTTAAGTTAGAAATAAGTTTCTTTGGATTTTATTGTAATATGGAACTAAGTATTCTGAAATAAAGATTTATTATTATTATTATTATTATTATTATTATTATTATTATTATTATAGACGTGAATTGAGTTTTCTCCTAATCGCTTTTTAAATTCACATAAAAATTTTACAAACTACACATGTTTAGCACATGTGTAGTTTGTAAAATTTTCTAATAATAATAATAAATTTTAGTAAGTCAATCAATATGGAGTTCGGTGTGGATAAATGTGCTGTCATTCATGTGAAGCAGGGAAGGATGGTGGAATCTGAGGGGATCCAACTCTCAGATTCCATTAACCTAAGAACGCTTCTCTTAACTGATACCTATAAGTACTTGGGTATGTCACAGGCTTTAAGTATCAATGAAGCCGTCATGAAGCAATCGTTGCAAGAGCGTTTCTTTGGCCGCCTGAATAAAGTACTGAAAAGTCTTTTATCAGGTGGCAACAAGGTTCGCGCTTGCAACGGTTGGGTCATGCCACGTCTTGTATACTCCTTTGGCATACTCAAGTGGAATCTGAATTGGACGCCCTGGACAGAAGAGTTCGCACATTCCTGACGGCATATCGTATGCATCATCCACGTTCATCCGTGATGAGGTTGTACAACCCGCGAAAGTGCGGGGGTCGCGGCTTTCTAAATGTCAAGACCCTACACAATCGCGAGGTGTGCAATCTCAGAGAATATTTTCTCCGGGCGAACGTGGATATGCATCGAGATGTTGTTGCAGTAGACAATGGGCTCACCCCGCTCAGGTTGGCTAAGGAGAACTGGCGCATCCCTGTAGTACTTAGTACTGATGATTGCAAGCGTGTGTGGCAGAGCAAGGAGCTTCATGGCAGGTTCCATCGGGCCCTGTATGGACCCAATGTAGATCTTTTAGCCTCGGTGAACTGGCTACGCTTCGGTGACCTCTTTGGGGAAACCGAAGGGTTTATTTGTGCAATTGCTGACGAAGTTGTCAAGACGAATAACTACCGGAAATATATCCTGAGGGATGGCACTTCTGATATTTGCCGTGCCTGTCACCAACTTGGTGAATCCCTCAGGCATATTGTTTCCGGTTGTTCACGTCTTGCTAACGGCGAGTACTTGCACAGACATAACCAAGTAGCCAGAATTATTCACCAGCAACTTGCTCTGAAGTACAAACTTGTAGACATCGAGGTACCGAACTACAGGTATGTAGCAGAGCCAGTTCTCGAAAATGGCCATGCCACATTGTACTGGGATCGATCTATCATCACGGACAGGACTGTTGTAGCCATCAAGCCTGATATCGTGTTGATAGATCGATCAGAGCGCCTCGAAATAATTGTTGATGTCACTATTCCTCAAGACGAGAACCTCGTGAAAGCCGAAAAGGAAAAACAGATTAAATATCTGGACTTGGCTCACGAGATTGTCGACATGTGGGATGTGAACTCAGCAATTATTGTGCCGATAGTCGTGACCGTTAATGGTCTAATAGCCAAGAGCCTCGACCGTCACCTTAAGAGGCTCGCGTTGGGTGCTTGGGTCAAGGGCCTGATGCAGAAGGCAGTACTTCTGGACACGGCACGTATTGTGAGGAAGTTCCTGTCTCTGGAGCCCTAACCACCGGCAGCTTGGACACTGTGCCCGATGCTGGTGGGACCCCACGGTTGTTTTTTTTTTGAATGAATTATATATTTAAAAATGTAATTTTAATTTGAAAAATAAGAAATAAAGGAGATAATAATAATAATGCCCTCTGGGGCAGTCGTTATCTCACTATGAGACTAACGCAAACTCAGAGGGCAGAGTAACAGCTTTCAAACATCACCTCATCTTGTGATATAAACAAAAAATGTATTACAAGATGAAAAGAAAGCTTACAAACGGCAGGGCAGTTTTGTGGCGAGCTGTATGTGTGTGGCGACACTGGGGTCCGGAATGCTTCGGAGAGTCGGTCAAGGCCTCGTCTCCAGCTTGCCTTTACTGGCTGGTTGGAGTGGATGCCCAAGAGCGCCCGCAGGACTCTCAACTCTGACTTGCCTTGATCGGCCGGTCAGAGGGAAGCCGCAAGAGCTATTAGCTCAGGGGTGGAAGTGTCATTTTCAAGGGCGTAACTACGGGGAAACCCGCTCCGGGTCTCCGTTGTCACGAGACCCGTGGTGGCAAAACCGGTGCCGCACCGCTCGACACCCCTAGCCACTCGCACCGGTGTTGCCCTCTGGCTGCCTTTATGGCAGACTTTGCTTGCCTTGGCGGCTAATAAGAGAGGGCCCATCCAGTGAGTTGGCGAGTCACCACCTGCCTCGCGGATGGATGCTATAAGAGTATCAGGCAGGTTCCGTCTGTAATCCATAGTTTTTATCATACCGGTCTATTAATCACCAATCCTCATAACCTTATTCTAGTAGATTCCACATTCAAGCAATAGTCCTGCACGTGCTGCGGCTAGTCCATAGCTGTACTTAATAGTGCAGTTGTGGAGGCTCCGCTGCACGTGTCCCATCACATTTTAGATTAAAAATCTCTACGGGCCTCTGCACGTTGGATCCATATCCCCGTGTAAGCCTACCAAAGGTGCGGTTATTCTTTTAATACTAAATGTTAGAAGAATAACCGTGTAAAGAGAAACATAATAATAATAATATTCATTTATTTGCTCAGAATGTAGGTATTTACAATAAGGTGGTTACAGAAATGTTGAAGAATCCTTGTACATTCTACCATTTTGGCATGCAAACATTAATGCAGCTCATCATTAGGCATACACATAAAATATCAACTAAAATGTATCAGCTAGAAAGTCCGATATGGAGTAGTAACACTTATTCAGTAAATGTACAGTTAGTTTCTTTTTGAAACTTTTTACTGGTTCCTCTTTTATAGAATCAGGAATGTGATTAAAAATAGCAGGTGCCATACCAAAAATACTTTTCCTCAATAATGCAGTTCTATATCTCCCAGGGCGTAACAAGTTTCGGTATTGAGATCTTAAAGTTACATCTCGATGTCTGTTTTCGGATATAGATAAAAATAGGTTTTTATTACATTTGACAAAAAGAGCAATTTCTAAAATATAAAGGCAAGGAAAAGTCAATAAAATATTGTTTTTAAAAATTGGAATACAGCTGTCGGTAACTTTTAAACCAAATATTGCTCGCAGATAGCGTTTTTGGGCTTTAAAAATACTCACCTTGTCGGTACAATTTCCCCAGAAAATAATTCCAAACCTTAAAATGGAATCAACAAGACCATGATATGCTAGTAATACTGTTTAGATATAAACTTTTTTCCTAAAGTTATAAAGTGCATATGCAGATGCACTGAGTTTTTTACAGATTGCTTCAGCCTGAGGCTTCCATGTTAGCTGACTGTCAATTAAGATTCCTAAAAATTTTGTAACCTCTACTCTGTCTACATCTTGGCTATTATAGTTGATGTTCAAGTCATTAATACGTAGTCTTTGATAAAAATGCATTATTTTTGTTTTAAGTATGTTAATTCGTAAGTTGTTACTATTTAGCCAATTTATTATAACTTTAATGGTGTCATTTATATCGTTTTCGTAATTTTCATTATTGACACATTTTAAGAGTGCTGTACTGTCGTCAGCAAAAAGTATCATGGGATGGTGGATTTGACGTGGGAGATCGTTAATGTAAGTTATAAATAACAAAGGCCCAAGGACGGTTCCCTGTGGTACACCAAATTTAATTTCTCTACTGGAAGAGACCTATCTTTTTTCTAATTTCGACTTGGCACATATTTTGTATATTTCTGTTATTTGTTTGCGACCGGATAAATATGCTTATATACTACGCATATATGCATTCTATCCTTTTTAAGGCGTAACATACGTCGTTTATGCCTCGTACAGTACAAGTCCTATTACGATAGGTACCACCTACGACATCGTAATGATCTCACTTAAAACTTTGCATATCCCGCAAACAAAACAGCTATACAAGAGAAAGGCAAACTCGACACGCCATACACATGTATTTATTGCTCGTATTAAGTGCGTTGTTTGTACCAAATAGGTCGTTTACGCGAATTAAAATACTCCTTTTAACAAATCAGCTTCACATTTTTACGTAGATATAACAGTAATACCGAAATGGACATCTCTTATAAGGGTTGTATTCCGGTTTCTGTTATTAACATACCGCTGACGGAAACCCTTTTCTTTCCGATTTACTCGAGATGGGTGGGATTAATCCGAGAATAGTTTTTAATAAAGATTTTCAAAGGTTTTTGTTAAAATTCAACAGGGTCGCTCATAATTGTCTTCGCCTATTTCATTCATTAAGATTTTTTAACGAATCTTTTTTGTATATAACAATTTAAATAACGGCTAGATATCTATACTTGTATTGCAAACTTGGCTTCTTACGTAATAGACGATCATTTAAACGAGCCGGTAGGCGTACTGATTCTAGTATGCACTTTAGATCCCTTTGTTATAATTAGAAAGAAACGGTCTCGTGCATTGTTTGTCTGTATAACCTGTAATAGTCTCACATTAGATTAGTGAGCATATCAAAAAAATAAAATAAAATATTAAGTACAAACCAATGTACCATAAAATTATGACAGTTCGGTAACCATTTCGAGACACAAACGTACCTAAATTGTCTTAATTTTCGTTTGTGTTTCTAGGGTAATACTTTGGTAATATTTTATAAAAATATTGAGTTCATAGTCTATGTTTAATATGACAAAAGCATTGTATATTTCACATGGCTGAATTCACAGGACTAAGCAAAATGCGTAATAAACGTCAATAGTAGATGGATACTCTTGCAATAAATCAAAATGAGATTCAGCGAATAAAGGGTCACATTTTTTATTTTCTTTTCAATAACGTTACATTCAATGAGAAGAATGAGCACATAGTTTTCAAGCATGATCGCATTTCCATATAATCACTATTGGAGTATCACAACCCTCTATTCGCTCAGTCAACTGCCGCATTTTCGCATTTCTTCTTGCCCGTACCTACATTTTCATCTGTACTCGAGCATTAGGCACAAATATAGCAGATACTTTTTTGATATTGTTCCGAGTTTCGCTATTAATAACAACTATGTTCAAATTTTGATTAGTTACTATCTAACTTTTTTATGACTTTGATGGTCTACGATACTTAGACTCTTGTCGTTATTTATTATATTTTGACTGTAAGGCCAGCTCTGAAATAGAGTTTATAGAATGAATTTATGGGCTACCCCTGAGACAAGAGCCGACGCCGTCGGCTTAATGTGTCCTCAGAAACACGATAGCTCTATGAACCAAATGCAGGATAAGCGGTCACCCATCCAAGTGATTACCTCCGCCACCGTAGTGGTAACGAAAACCAAGCAATGAAAGTAGCTGAATCGTAAGTAGGGAACCGAGAACATTGAGAAAATCAGAAAGTAGAAAGGTATCGCACGATAGTTCCTAGGTCCGCGGGGACCAACCAGTGTTGCAAAAGTGAACATTTAAAAGTCGATAAATTTTCCAGCTAAAAATCGAAAGAAATCCGGAGATCTTTTTATCAAAATAAAACAAAAGTGGTTAACACAAATCAACAGTCATTTATCTATTAAAAAATACACCAATCAACAGTCATTTATTTATTAAAAAAGTACCTATAGGTATACATCATAACTTAGTATTCAGTGATTACTCTTTATTCATTATCATACCACTTCTTAGTAGCTATTTTGGTAAACATTTTTTCCTCGATATTAAAATTATAGCATGTTTGGTTGTTTTCTCCGACACATCTTGTTGTGTGGAGAATACCTATAATAGAATCAGTGGAAAGTTTGTTGCGCTGTTTAGTTTTCATTAGATTGATGGATGAAAATATTCTCTCAACGTTGGCAGATGACTGTGGTAAACTCAAAATATTGAAAACAAAAGAACAAACATTTTCAAACATGCGTGAGCCATCACCACATTTCACACTACTAACACTAGCCCAAAAAACCTCAGTTATTTCACTAAACGACGCAAATTCTTTCGTGTTTCGAAGCAAACGCCATTCGGTGTCAATAATTATTGCTGTCCAATATATTTGGAAATTGTCTACATATTGATACTATTGACGACAGTTTACATTTTTTGATAATTTCCGGAGAAAAAGCTTCCAAATCCTTTAAAGGATTATTTTTAATCGGAAATCTTTGTATTATTTGATCACACGCTTCAATGAAGAATTGAATGCATCTTGTTTGGAACAAATGATTTTTTTCAGGAGTTAAGCTCTTATCTGTAAGCAGGGTATTAATGGCATTTGCTCCGTAATACACATCTCCAATAGTAATAATACAAAGTTTCGTGGGTTTTTATAGTCGATACTTACTCTCAAGATTGTTTTTTTTTCTAATTAATCTTTTTTCAAAAAACAATCGAACAAAGTTCGCAAACTATTACAATTGTTTAATTTTCGACCGAGTAATTGAGTAATAATAATTACATATTTCAATAAATAACACAAGAAAATATATTAGGTATTTTTCTTTTTATTTTTACCACACCGAACGGGTTTTCTAAATAAAATAAGTGAGAATTGATTGGTTTCTTGTGCTGTGGGTAGATGTCAAAAAAGTAAAGTTGAATGGAATCACTTTTTTGATTGAGCAACTTTATTTTTTACATCCACTCACAGCATACATACATACATACATACATACAAACATACATAGACTCACGCCTGTTTCCCGGAGGGGTAGGCAGAGACTACGGAGCGCCATTTGCAACGATCTTGACATATCTCTCTTGCTTCATTCACTCCCATCAGATTCCTCATGCATGCTCTTCTGTTCAGGGTGCTTCTAACCTGTCCTGTTTTTAGGATGTCTCCAATCTGGTCAGAGAACGTCCGCCTAGGTCTTCCCCTTCGTCCTGTCCCTTACACACTTGCCTTATATATCTGCTTGGTCAGTCTTTCGTCATCCATCCTCTCCACGTGTCCAAACCATCTTAGCATACCTTTCTCGATGCTTGTCACTACATCTTTTTTTACCCCACAACACTCTCTTATCACACAATTCTTTACTCTGTCAGTCAAAGAAACACCACACATATTTCGCAGTGCTCTCATTTCTGCAGCATTTATTCTACTTTCATGACTCTTCTGCCATACCCAACTATCACTACCATACATAAGAGTAGGTACTAACACCCCTCTATGTACAGCCAAACGTGCCTTTTTGGACACGTTTTGGCTATTCATAAACGCCTTCAGAGCTCCATTCACTCTATTACCTGCATTTACTCTTCTTTCAATATCTTCTACATTCTTACCATCTCTTGTAAACAGCGTACCTAAATATACAAACTCATTCACTTGCTCCACTCGCTGTCCATCGATCATAACATTACAAGCCGTAACGCATTCCTCCTTTTCAAAAACCATAACTTTCGTTTTACTTACATTTACTTTCATTCCTTTCCTCTCTAACGCACCATGCATGACTGTTACCATCTCCTGCAACTCCTCCGCTGAAGACGCAAGTATAACCTGATCATCAGCATAAAGGAGGCATTTGACAAGTAACTCATTCATCCTTAATCCATAGTCACTATTTTTCAAATCTTGCAAACAACTGTCCATTAAGAGGTTGAACAGCCACGGCGACGCTACACATCCCTGTCTAACACCTGTTTCGATGGTAAACCAATCCGTGTATGACCCGTTTATTCTCACACAAGCTCTAGAATCTTCATAAAGGGATTTCAGAGCTCGTATGAGGCTGCTGTTCACCCCATACATCGACAGTACCGACCACATTTCATTCCTCACCACTTTATCGTAAGCCTTTTCCAAATCCACGAATGCGCAATAGACCTTTTGACCTTTGGCCAAGAATTTTTCGGCTACGCACCGCAAGGAAAAGACTTGATCCGTGCACCCCACACCCTTTCGGGATCCTGCTTGTACATCCCATATTTTCTTGTCGGTTACTTCCATAACTCTTTCAATCAGTACCTTCGCATACAATTTGCCAACAATGCTGAGAAGGCTAATGCCTCTATAGTTCTTGCAGTCTTGTTGCGAGCCTTTTCCCTTATATATTACTCACAGCACAATCAATTAATTAAGTAATCAATTCCCACTTTTTTCGAAAACTGTTAATTCGTGGATGGAACGCAGCCGCAACGCAAATTTCCATAGTTAGATCTAATCTTCACATTTTTGTCAAGTTTTGGGATTATGGTAGAACTGTAGCTGCACCCTCAACCTTAACCAGCAAAATTTTGAAAGTGGTCTATGAGAAAGATAAGTTTGGGGACCTCTGCTCTAAAGGTACAACTTACCTACCTTTGAACTTCAAATATCTACCTATTTCGCTTCTAAAGTAAAATCTTCAGTGAACCCATGTACCTATATGTTACTTATAGAGATTACTATGTAAGAACTTGCTAACAATACTCTGGAGTACTAAACTAGCTAATTGCGTGCTAAATGTTCTCATTTACAATTAATTAATTGTGGTCGCATTGAACGATGTATTTCTTTGTTACATCTTAATTTATGTATTAACGTGTCAACTTCAAGTATTTAGGTACATAGAGGTGTAGTAATTAATAACTAACCGGTGCATTTGTGATAGTAATTTAGTCTATTGTAATGATTAGTGGTACGGACATCGGATAGGTGTCTATATAATGGACTAGCTACGTAAGTGGCCTTAACAAATCCGTTAGACATTGTTTAAATTAATTAGCTTTTTACTTACCTCATAGATACCCGCCACAAAACCTTAATAATACCTAGTCTTGCCATAAATATAAATATAAACAAAGAAATTTTTTTTAATTGCAAATAACATTTATTACTTTTACAGTTTGTTAGTATAATACATAAATATAAAACAATTTGAAATTTAAAAAGCTTATTATATCTTTTATAGTTATATATTTTATCAAATTGGAAAGCTTCAGGACCGGATAGACTGCACAATTTCTGGCTGAAATGGCTACGTACTTCGCATGGCTGCTTGGCATCCCAGTTTCAATCAGCCATAGAATTAGGTTCGATCCTAGATTTTATGACAACTGGAGTAACCCACTTGCTCCACAAGACAGGTAGTACCACAGAGCCCGGTAATTATAGACCGATTACATGTTTGCCATCTATTCTGAATTCTAAAATATCAAAGCATGTTGAACTTAATTCAATTATGTCAGCCACTCAGAATGGTTGCAGGAAGGGGGTTCGTGGTACTAAGGAGCTCCTCCTTATTGATATGACCATTAGCCAGCAAGTTCACCGTAACCGAAAGGATTTGGCGGCATGTTGGATAGACTACAAGAAAGCGTACGATTCTGTGCCTCATACGTGGCTTTTGAGGATGTTGGAGCTTTACAAAATAAATACAACTCTACGCACCTTCTTAAAGTCATGTATGGGGCAATGGAAAACTGTTCTTGGCTATCCGGGGTGCCGACGAATCCAGAGGAATGGCGAACTTATGAAGATTGAGCGGGGTATCTACCAGGGTGATAGCCTCAGTCCATTATGTTTTTGCTTAGCGCTGAATCCTCTCAGTACCTTGCTGGAGGGTTCAGGGCTAGGTTATAGGTTACGAAGAAGTGGTCGGGTAATTTCCTACTTGTTGTTCATGGATGACTTAAAGCTGTTTGCCCACACCAACCCTCAATTGATAGATTCACTTAAAATAACTGAAAGTTTTAGTAATTCTATCAACATGAAATTAGGTGTGGATAAATGTGCTGTTATTCATATAAAGCAAGGAAGGATTGTGGAATCTGAAGGGATTCAACTCTCAGATTCCATTAACCAAAGATCACTCCTTCGAACCAATACCTACAAATACTGGGGTATGTCACAGGCTTTAAGTATTAACGAGGCTGACATGAAACAATCGTCGCAAGAGTGGGTCTTTGGCCGCCTGAAAATGGTACTGAATAGTCTTTTATCAGGTGGCAATAAAGTTCGAGCTTGCAACGGTTGGTTCATGCCGGTTCCTTTTTGGAGAAACCGAAGGGTTTGTCTGTGCAATTGCTGATGAAGTTATCAAGACGAATAACTACCGGAAATATTATATCCTGAGAGATGGCACCACGGACATTTGTCGTGAGTGTCACCAGCCTGGTGAATCCCTCAGGCGTATAGTTTCCGGCTGTTCGCGTCTTGCTAACGGCGAGTACTTGCACAGGCATAACTAAGTAGCCAGGATCATTCACCAGCAACTTGCTCTGAAATACAGGCTTGTAGATGTTGAGGTGCCGTACTACAGGTATGTGGCGGAACCTATTCTGGAAAAAGGTCATATCACATTGTACTGGGATCGATCTATCATCACAGACAGGACTGTTGTAGCTAACAAACCTGATATTGTGGTGGTAGATCGATCAGAGCGCCGCGCAATAATTGTGGATGTTGCCATTCCTCATGACGAGAATCTCGTGAAGGCTGAGAAAGATAAGCAGATTAAATATCTGGACTTGGCACACGAGATTGTCGACATGTGGGATGTCGATTCAGCAATTATTGTGCCGATAATCGTCACAGTGAATGGTCTTATAGTCAAAAGCCTCGACCACCATCTTAGGAGGGTCGCGTTGGATCCTTGGGTCAAGGGTCTGATACAGAAGGCGGTACTTTTGGACACGGCACGCATAGTGAGGCGGTTCCTGTCTCTGGGGCCCTTACCACCAGTAGCATGGACCCTGTTCCCGATACTGGTCCCATAATAATTTTTATATTTTTAAATGTATTTTATACCTGATATATTTAAAAATGTACTGTATTGTTATGTGATTATATTAAAGACTAGCTGACCCAGCGAACTCCGTATCGCCTTTTTAAGAGTTTTTATTTAATTCCCTTTTTTCCAAGCCCCTTTTCCAAAGTTACCATTGACTTAGCGCTTAATGTCTTATCATTCCACAGTCTATAAATGATGCAAAAACAAACATAGATTTTTATTATATTTAATTCCCCATTCCTTAAAATATCGGAGACGATAACCATATCGACTTACAAAAAATCCCGTCCGCCATCTTTGATCACGAAATAGATGTTGTATTTGGATTCACCATCCCTTAAATCATCAGAGACGATACCCATACTGTTTTTATTTAATTTTTCCCATCCGCCATCTTTGATCACGAAATAGATGGTGTTTTTGAATTCCCCATGCCTTAAAATATCGGAGACGCTACTCATATCGACTTTAAAAAAATCCCGTCCGCCATCTTTGATTTCCTATCCACCATCTTTGATCACGAAATAGATGTTGTATTTAGATTCGCTATCCCTTAAAACATCGGAGACGATAACCATATTGATTTTTTTAAAGTTTCTCATCCGCCATCTTTGATTTCCGATCCGCCATCTTGAATCACGAAATAGATGTTGTTTTTGAATTCACCATCCCTTTAAATATCGGCGACGATACCCATATCGACTTTTAAAAAAAATCCCGTCCGCCATCTTTGATTTTCTATCCGCTATCTTTGATCACGAAATAAATGTTGTATTTGGATTCACCATCCCTTATATCATTAGAGACAATACACATATTGACTTTTAAAATTTTTTCCCATCCGCCATTTTTGATTTCCCATCCGCCATCTTGAATCACGAAATAGTTGGTGTTTTTGAATTCCCCATTCCTTAAAAATATCGGAGACGATACCCATATCGACTTTAAAAAAATCCCGTCCGCCATCTTTGATTTCCTATCCACCATCTTTGATCACGAAATAGATGTTGTATTTAGATTCGCCATCCCTTAAAACATCGGAGACGATAACCATATTGATTTTTTAAAACTTTCTCATCCGCCATCTTTGATTTCCCATCCGCCATCTTGAATCACGAAATAGATGTTGTATTTGGATTCCCCATCTCTTTAAATATCGGCGACGATACCCATATCGACTTTTAAAATAAATCCCGTCCGCCATCTTTGATTTGTTATCCGCCATCCTTGATCACGAAATAGATGTTGTATTTGGATTCACCATCCCTTAAATCATTAGAGACGATGCCCATATTGATTTTTAAAATTTTTCCCATCCACCATTTTTGATTTCCCATCCGCCATCTTGAATCACGAAATAGATGTTGTATTTGGATTCCCCATCCCTTTAAACATCAGAGACGATACCAAAATTGATTTTTTTAAATTTTCCCATCCGCCATCTTTGATTGCCCATCCGCCATCTTTGATTGCCCATCCGCCATCTTTGATCACGAAATAGATGTTGTATTTCGATTCTCCACCCCTTAAAATATCTTTGATTTCCCATCCGCCATCTTGGATCACTAAATGAATTTCATATTATTAATCAGCGTTCCGAAAATCTCGAAAACGATACCCATGTAGATTGTATCCTATTCGTTTAGCCTTTTTTTTGTCTTTGACCCAACCCCCTCTCTTCTAGTTTGACCATTTTAATATTTTTGTCTGGCCCCTAAAAGTTGTGGCGTAATTTTATATAGCCTATAGCCTTTCGGAGTAATTGGGCTATCATAAGCAATAGCAATTTTTTAAATCCGACTGCTAGTTCCTGAGATTAGACGATATTATATTTTAGCCTTTTTAGCCTTTTGCCCGGCCCCAAAGGGTCGAAGCGTTATGTTATATAGCCTATAGCCTTCCGGAATAACTGGGCTATCGTATACAAAAAGAATTTTTCAGATCCGACCGGTAGTTCCTGAGATTAGCGCGTTCAAACAAACAAACAAACAAAAAACAAACAAACAAACTCTTCCGCTTTATTATATTAGTATAGATGAGTATGAATAATAATAATATTTTACCGCATTCACACAACACCTTCTAGTTAGGGCTTCCATTCCGTAATTACGTAACTACGCAATTACGTAATTACGCAATAAAAAATAACTTTTGACAAGTCCGTAACTGAAGGGTTGAAATCCGTAATTACGTAAGTAAGTATAGGTCTAAATCATCATCATCATCATAGCAGCCTATTTCTAGGTGTAGGTCTTAATAAAGAATAAAAGAGAGACGAACGAGTGTATCTGGTATATTACATTATTTGAAACATCAACAGAAACCTTCATAAAATCGACGTCAAATTATATAACGGGTCTCCTAAAATTAACGCAAGATTTGAATTAAACAGAAATAGTCCATAAGATAGGGTTACTTAATGGAGGAACACATCGGGCAAATGGATTTCACGATTTTGCATGGCACTAGATTTTTTAACATTTCCATGTCCACTTTGCATAAATGTGACAAAATTTCGTTGCTGCAACGTTGAATCTCCTCCCTTAATGTATGGTTGGTTGTGGCCTTGCTGACATAGACGGTTACAAAAAGACCCATAAAAATTAATCTAATGCTGCTAAACTATAGAGAACTTCTTAAAATTTGTTATTCTTGCCCACAACGGCGAATTGAGCTTCTTCTTTCTTGATCTTTGAACGGCTTGTTTTTGGAAGATCAGTGTGTTTGGCGTTTCCAACGGATACAGTCTCTCTGAATTTCTCAATTAATCTCTTCACAGTTGATGAAGTAAAGCACTATTCGGACTATATTTTGTGTGAAACTGCGGCTGTCAAGCTTTCATTATTTTTATGTAACATTATTCTGTATACATATCCAAAAATTCTGACTTAAGTTAATCAATGGCCTTTTACACTTCTTATATTGTCCATTGATACCTATAAACATTCGATTTCAAAAATATCCTAGAAATTACGTAATTACGTAGTTACGTAATTGGACAACGAAAATTCGTAATCAGTTACGTAATTAAATATATCCGTAATTTTGGAAGCCCTACTTCTAGTCCCAAACTAAGCAGAGCTTGTACTATGGGTACTAGACAATGGATAAACATACATATTATACTTTTTTTTGTAAATACATACATATTATACATAGAAACACCAAGACCAAGACAAACATCCATGTTCATGCACACAAATGTTTGACTTGAGCGGGAATCAAACCCGCGACCTTCGCCGTTGCAGTCGCTTACACTACCGCTACGCCAACCGGTCGTTAACAAAAAAATTAAAAACTACTTAACCATGTAAACTTTCCAGGTCTTATAAATAAGTTAGCATTTAAGAATGTAACGTAATTTCAAGTTTCAGTTCAGAACAAGTTTCTTGTTAGCAATGACCGCGTCACCCGATACCTGCGTCTGGACTATTAGATCTCGTAACAGTATTGGTGACCCAGCCTCATCTTATCACTGGCATACAAACCCCCACCTAGGGTCAAGTATTCGCAGTAGCCAGATGATAAAAAAAGTCATCTTAAATCATCAAACCAGGAACGATAACTACTGATGTCTTTGAAAGTGTCAATTTCTTACGGAAACTGCTTCTTTTGTACTGTGTAGGTTATACGTGTAAGTATAGCAAAGATATAGCTAGTGATATCACGGTAATTGCGACACGAAGACATTATGTCAGTAAAACGCGCAAACGAAGTTCGAGCACAAGTTCCGATTAAACTCGAAAGTACGATCACCCCGTCTCTTCTAGAGCTGGTAACGCTATTATTTAACATTTTCTATAAAATATAAATATTGTTGCGTTGAATAAATACTTGTTGAACAAAGTATTGAAATTTCAACGGTAATTATCAACATCTGACATTATGTGGGAGTAATACACTTTGATCTAACCCTTGCGAATAACTTTATAGGCGTGGGAGTTCTACTAACACATGAATTTGTCAATGTTTGAGCCAATAACATTTCTGTCAGTCACCGGTAGAAATAAATCTAAATAAAAGCTAGTAGCATAAAAATATCCTGATACTGAAATATGGATCGAATTCAGGTTATTCTATGAATATTGCGATCGATTTGGGATGAGATCAGATGGTAGTCGTTCTGCGAAAAAACAGATTTTCTGCCAATAAATCGAACCCGTTTTAATGCGAAAGACATAGATCTAACCAGGATAGTGTTGAAACTGATGAAGATAGGTATAGGTACACACAAATTATGATATTCAAGATATACTTATCACACATGAAAAAGGATAAGAAAATAACATTATGCCTACTTATGTTAAAATAAAATCTATGTCACTGATTAAACTGCTCATAAATAAATACCTTTAATAATAGTGCTACCGATCCTATACCTACTCATTGATACGACTTTTCATATCTGTATAAGTAGGTATCTACCTACTATGACTCCATAAATTTGTAACATTCTCACACCAGACAGAATTTTATATATTTGTTTACTTAGGTATATTGAAAGCCCTAAGTCAATACAGTTTCTATTAAAATGTAAACGTCAGGCAATTTATTGAAGGCTCGGTGCCAACGGATAGGAAGATATCTGGCGTCAGCGTTTAGACTTTATTGACTCTAGTTGTTAGCTGTGACATAAAGCAGCAGTTTGTATTTATGATGTACTTTTTTTTTTGTATCCGGTTGGGAAATCCTCATGGACTGTCAGATTCTTACTGACTACAAACCAACCCGTATTCCTCATGTACCCGTGTGTCGAAGGGTCGAGTATCACCGAAGCATTCCTCGCGAACCCCCGACGGGTAGGTATTGCCCCGCCAGATGGTCAGGCGGACCCCGAACAGAACCCCCTTGGCGGCGGATGAAGAAGTTGGGCTCCGCCGCCTAAACACCCAGCAGCCGCAGAGGATAGGGTGGACGGCAATGCAACACCGCATCTCCTCTTTCTCTATGGCCCCACCGCGACGCAACAAATGATGCGCCCCCATTTGGTCGCGGGAGATAGGGCGCCCGGCAACGCAACACCGACACGCCTCTCCTCCCACGACCGCGCCCGACTGCGAGGGACAGACAGAACTGTCCCCCGCACCCGCATCCTTGTACGCGTCTTGCGCAGGCCCCTCCAGGCCCACGCGGAGCATCCACTCCCGAGATCTCTCTTAGCTTCACCGCGGGTGTCCAAGCCACGGTTTTTGAGCCCCCCCACCACGACAAGGTGGAGATCCCACGGGGGGAATTTATGATGTACCTACCTACACGTTTCGGATGCAACGTGCTTACTCTTAACACTACGTAATTATTACCAGAGGATGCCCACAGCTACGCCTCCACATTATTTTCTTAATTACCCGTTTTACCCAACCCCGTGGGCATTTCGGGAAATCCTTTCTTAGTGCACGCCTACTAAGGAACATAGGTACTTGCCAAATTTCAGCTTCCTACGCCCAGTAGTTTTGGCTGTGCGTTGTCTATCAGTCAGTTAGTAACGCAAGAATTTTATGTAATAACATACAGATAATCTACCTCACAGATAATAAAGAAGCAGTTTTTAAAACTTTAACGCCTTGCTACAATGCATTTTAATTTTCGAAGATTTCCTATTAGTCTGCTAAGGACAGACTTCTTATAAAACTAAACCTCCACAGTGTTATTGAATTACCTTATATAGCAGCCACAGTAGATATTATATATACCTAACCGTAATGCCGGCCTACGGTTTGTCCAAGACATAATTAATATAGAATTTCATTAAATTCAAATGAATTTTGCCCCGTACTAAATATAATACGGGACAAGATTGGGCTATTTAAGCACAAGACTTAGGAAACTCGTCTAACAAGGAAATTAGATTTCAAAAACGTTCCATAGTAACCTAAGCGACGCTCAAAACTTAGTTTTAATTAAAAAATAAACAGGTTTTTAAACGATCCTTGTCTGCTATGCATCCTAAATACTTCCAATACGTAATTCATTATAAAATCCCAAACGTGCATTGAAGATAATCTTTTTTCGAACAGGCATAGTATCGGACAAAGCAAACCCATGATAATGGGGGGCATAAAAAATTATGCTCAATATAACACTTGCATTAGCACTTATTCAAAGTCAGGGTCCGGTCGACCCTGATACCGCACAATAAAAGTTACGAGACCGAAATCTCGTAGGCCGGTGTGTAGAAAACGGATATCGGAGTGCTACACCGTGGACAAGGTAAACTCTCCCACTCTGTTTGCTTTTAATTAACCAATGGTCAACAAACGGCTTTGCTCCATACACTTTTCATGAAACAATTTTGCTGCACTTTATAACGAATGTTTGCTTAATGTAACGCGTGTAAATTAGTAAATGTACAATTTCACATCGGAAAGTATCGATTGGACTCGTTTATTCTTTATTTGGATGATGTGGCACAACCGAGCTTTGACGGACATTAATAATTGCGTCTTCAATCAATTCGATTCACGGATACTGAATGATGAATCAGTTTTATTTGGTTTTATTACACTGTGAAAAGGTCTATTCAAAACGTTTTAATGTAATTATACGTAACAGGTGGGCAGGAGAGTAGCTACATGTTCTTCAAATCATCAAGCTTAATAAGATTACTACGTTTAATGAACGTGTATCCCTATTGGTATATTTGATGTTTACCCGAGTCCTTCAGCGCAGCTGTAAAAAGTGGATGTTTATTTTTTAAATAGCTGATTCGAGCAACAATCGCTTACGTAATGGTATTTTGCTACTGGGTGCCTAATCACAAAACAAAACCTCTGGAGTAGAGATTAACTGTTTTTGTGTCGATTTTAAGCTCAGTGTAAACATTAGGGGGAACAGTTTTGTGTGTACGTCGCCAACACATAGAGATGAGTTATATTGGCATGAATAAACTGATCCGGAAAGTTTTATGAGAATTATAATGATAGTAGGTACACGCGCTTTAGTAACGTGTAGGAAAATATTAAGCAAACTGTATCACGCAATCAAAACTTAGATAGGCCAATTGTGTTACTGCGTCATCACCGCATTCGTTCTATTTTATGATATACCTACCGAGACGTTTTTACCCGACTACGGTGAAGCCAAAAGGAAGGATAATGTTTTTGTTTTGGCAGTCTATCTATTAAGGTAGGTGTGGCCAATAAGGCCTAGCTAAGCGCGAATTGAAATAAATCAAGAAGTTAAATACTTCTTGATTCATTTGTTTTCAATTAAACGTATCAACAAATTTTAATCTACATTTATCATTTATACCAATTAGATACTATGTATTGTAATTAAACAGTAAAAATAACCCTGTCTTTAGGCCTTATTAAACTATGGTAGTATAATAAGGCCTAAAACTTTAACTAACAAAATAATACAAAATAAACTTCATGGTATTTGGTAATTGAGTTTCATAAAATAATAGCAAAGATCATAATGACTGCAAAGACGTACCTAAGAAATTAATATTTGTTTTTAATTAGGAAAAATCTGGCCACTCAAAATCATCATCGTCCTCCTCTGACAAACCGCTTATTGAAATAGGCCACATTGTACTGCTCGGATTGCCGCAACCAGGTCTTCATCAGACAACACATACACAGCTCGCTGGGGAGTCATAGTGATTATAAGTAGTCTCTAAATGCCATAAATCAATTAGAAAACAGTTAAAATTACATTCATAAAAGCATTCAATAAACATATTCTCTTGATAATGCCATAGAAGAGGGTAATAAGGCCTATGGTCGAATTTTAAAGGCCTTATTAACCACCGACCACTTTGTAAATATTTTTTTTTAAATATCATTGTTCGGTCTTATTGATACCATTCGTACAAAGCAGGCCTCTAAAGCATGAACTAATAGAACATTAAACTGCGAAATAATGTACAAAAATGTAATATTTTAAAAATTACTTACGGTTGGTTTGGGCGTTATATTATAATTCGAGCTGAGCGTCCATCAACCACACAGACCACCTACCCCGTCAACCACGACGAAAGACGGAGCTACGGTGGCAGCACGAGGGTAAGCGAGACGTGACAGGTTTGGTGTGTCATCTAAAATGGTTAGCTACCTATGACTGTGACTTCGGTCAGTTGGGATTATTTTTAGTTGCTTTTCTGATACTTAGGCCTTATTACCCGACAAGCCTTAATGGCCGCACCTACCTTATGTATGTAAGTATGTATGTATGTTCCAAAGTAGCGCCTAAACTACTGAACCGATGTTAATAAATGGGGTGTCAATAGATTCGTAATAATAGCCCGGGTGACATAGGCTATATAAATTTTATCTAAATTTGCTATTACGGAATTAATACTACAGATTCCAACCTCAAAACAACTAAACTGAGATAATCATTACGTGTTTGGTATCAAATGAAAAGTATTGGGGAGTTCATTACAAATATCTACGTACCTATATTACACTGCTTTAGTCTAAGTATAAGTTTAAAACGCGGTTTTACTTAAAATTCACGCGGTTCAGACGCTTTGCGTTAGGTACCTATTTTTCTTTCTTTCTTTACATATGACAATGTAAACATTGCACGGTTAGTTAACGTGCCCCATCGGGATACGGAAAGGAATTAGGTAAATAAAAAAAATAAGTTTAAAAACTATAACCCGACTACGTTATAAAGGGGGTCTGAAAAGGACGAAATAAGAAAATAGCTCATTCTGATAAAAAGCTAGAGCCGTGGTCGCACCTTTTGTATAGGTACTATTAGATACCAGCCACGTTTGTTTAATGCAGGTTAAGTATTCCTGGCTACCACGTTAGGTAGGTATACAATAGGTGCGACCACGGCTCTAGCTTTATATCAGAACTAACAACCCGCCCCGGTTTCGCACGGGTGGACATTTGTTTTTTAAATATTCAATAAATATCCAATAATCGATCGCATCAAGAACGTCTCGTCCCGACGGAATATCAGTGTGCGAGCGGTGAATTTATTTTCTCACGCATTACTTTAATTTTGCTACATCTTTTAAGATATTTATTATAATGATATACTGTAAAAGACAATTTCTATGAGCATTAAATACACAACATATCTAGCGTATTTAATTGGATAAGAAGTAATACTGCATTGCTTAAAATAGCTTCCAAAATAACCCATGATATTTTTCTAATTTTTAATTGATAAAAATGGTTACTGTGGATTTTCCTTAGGAGATAGACCTATGCTATCGCGGACTTTTTTGTAGGTAATAATGAGTAGGTGCTTTAATAATGTCATAGTGTAATAAAATCTAATAGTGAAGTAACTCGGCCGTCTAGACAGGCCAACGATGAGGTGCGGTGCGGGGCAGAGCGGCGTCCCCCCGCCACTTTTTCGCAGGTGGCCCGTCCGCCCGGCCTATACCACGGTAATAATATCTAACAGTATTGTAACTCCATACAAACGCACGAAACTCGAGTTATACCTACGCGCCTCGAGCAGAGTACCCATTAGACTGTGCGGACTGTGGCAAGAGTACCCACAGCCGCGATCGTGCCGCAGCTCGCATGCGGCGCGTCTGGTAGGTATATAACTCACGAAGGCGGCCGAGTTACAATACTGTAGATTATATTACCGTGCCTATACTGAGCGTCGGTACGAAGTTGCAAGTGTGGCTCGCGCTATAGCTAATATTATTTATGCAGATGCGACAATTTTTTCAATAATGCGTTCTACATCTGCAGTCTACGGTTGTTTGTCGGCATCGTACAGCAGTAATAATAGAAACTTGAGATTCCATCGATTTCAAATTAAATTTTCAGCAGCACGTGATTGCTTTCCATTGCAATTCTTAATCTGTTTGTATGTGAGGATGAGAATCAATTATATCGGGAAACTAGCGACCCGCCCCGGCTGCACACGGTTGCAATGTTTATAGGCACGCGTGCGGCCATCACCCAGCCCCGGCGCAACCGCTATGTCCCTGCATTTTAAATCTCTAATATCTTTGAAAATATTCATTTGAACTACATGCTGTAAAGGGCTCTATTGGTCTATATTACATGTTCAATGTATGTAAGGTACTTAATCGGTTATGGATTAATGTTGTATTACTTAAAATCACTTCGTAAATAAGCCATTATTTCACGTAAAAAGTAAAGACATAAAAATGTTTATTGTGGGCTATCCCTAAGCAATAGACATATTACCTATACCACCGCAGACATTTTTGTTACCTCTTTAAGGCACCTCTTTAAGTTGTACAATACTGTAGTAGCTACTTACATTATTTTGATCCATCTCGTAGGGTTCAGGAAGCGTTTGCGATGTAAGCGCAAAAATTGGGTTTATTTAAGACATCACATTAGAAACCTCTTAAACTATGAGATTTTTTTTCTGTTAAATTAATATATATTTTTTTATTTATAATTATACATACTATATTACTATCAGTGTTTCTCTACTAGGTATAATTTGCATAAATTTTTATCTTGAATCATTCTATCTATTAAAAAAACCGCATTAAAATCCGTTGCGTACTTTTAAAGATTTAAGCATACATAGGGACAGACAGACAGAAAATAGACTTTGCTTTACACAATGTAGTGTGTAGTGATGATGATAGTGTTTTAACAACCGAAAATTAAAATCGTCAAACAATGAATGTCGCAAGCATCTTTAAGTAGATAAAAAAACTGAAGATTTTCACCAGAATTTAATTTATTAACTTCGGCCTATCGCGAAGAATAAACATTAAATCACGAAAGTGCGAATAATAAAAATGCTAGAAATCAGTACTACTACCTACAACTAACACATAGATTAATTTGAACTTATAAACATATCATCTGTTCTGTAGTGCCGTAAGTACTTGCAAAATGTTTTTTGTGTCAACCCTAAGCTATTTGCAGTGTCTAGTCGGGTGTCGGCATTTAGCGTCCAGACAAAGAAGTGCGCTCACTATTAGATTTTATTACACTATGATAATGTAGTACATTATTTTTCTGTATCATTAATAGTTTTAGCAGCGCACGCCATGAAAGACATTTTCTGGAAAATTTTCTTACACCTTGGCTTTGGGTTACATTATTGATGTTTTTGTAGGGATCCCTATTATTTTCTAGAAATAATAGGGGTCCCTACAAAAACATCAATAATATAGCCTATGTTACTCAGGGATTATGTCGCATTACAATGGTAAAAGAATTGTTAAAATCCGTCCGGTACTTTTTTAATTTATTCGTAACAAACATACAAAAATACAAATATACAAAATTACGAATCTTTCCTCTTTATAATATTAGTATACTTAGATGAGCAATTTTCTTGTTTCGTCCTTTTCAGACCCCCTTTTTAACGTAGTCGGGTTATAGTTTTTAAACTTTTTTTTTATTACTACTAGGTAGGTATATTGGCAGAATATAGCTTATCAAAATTCATTTTACTGGGATCACATTTTTCAGCTTTCTATTCGTCTCACCCGTACGACTTTAGGACGGCCTTTTTTCAGAAAAACTACGATTTAAAAGACATCAGTAATATGAAATGTTGAATAATATCTTTTACCAAAAGTAATTTAGTTTTTAGTAGTGGTTCGAGTGCATTTTATAATCTGCATCAATAGTTAATTTCCTAGATATTGAGTTTAATACCCAGTGGACACCGTGAAGTGGTCGCGCCCGCCGCCGCATTGATGAAGATTCAACTTTCCACTGAAAAAGTTAAATGGCGTGGAATAAAGCATCGGTAATAGAAAATGGACGACAGTCCTCATTTCCTTGTTCTATATTCAGATCAAAGGAAAGTTTCGCGACGATGGTCCGCCATATTTTATTTTATATGTACCTACGTGCAAAACAAAGTTAGGTAGTACCTACTTACTTATAATATTTTGTGGTTAATGAAGTGTCAAATATAATTATTGTAGCTTTAATTTGTTTGCTATCAAATCTTAATAGTACAATTATGAAATTCTAAGAATAATCGTAGAAGTACGATTATTCTTAGAATTTTATAATTTCTCATTAACACAATCGCTCTCTTTAAGATTTCGTTAGAAGAGCTTAAGTAGGTACCTACCTAAATAGGTAACATTGGGTTACTGGGTCGCTCCTCATGCATATTAGTGCAAGCAAAGATATAACAGTACGAAGTATACAAGTACAGCTACACATCCCATTTACTTACATGGGATACCTACCAAAATATACATTGTTCTTTTGTTCCTACCAAAAGTCCCACGTCCCACATGAAATGCTCTAATTATAAATTGTCTAATGAGAAAGGTCTGCAGGCGTAATATATTATTTTAAGAAATAACATTCGCAATCGGAAAACGTTCATATTTCCATAATAATGATACTCTTAGCTTTGTACGTTATAACACATAGGGTAGGTACGTACCTACAGACGCTACGCGCTCCGAACGCCCTCCGGAAATTAACATTTTCTAAAGCACTTGCAAATGAAGGCGCATACACATCGAAATGACTTTTCAAAGCCTTTGTTACATCTACACACATTCCTCATGAATTCAGCTCTACTACGAATTCTAGGTCAAAAAAGATACACATTAATGAAACGTTTCACTTTTGCGCTATTTACTTAACACTCGATCCGGCTCAATAAAGGAATCGCTGACATTCGAAGGAATTTGATAGATATTCATAATGCAAAGGAAAGGAAGCACAATCAGATTTTCATTGGAGATTCTTGGCGCCCGTGAGCTGCGACGCTGAGGGGGGGCGGCGAAATGAATACTTATTGCGAAAATTAAGCGGCCATTAATGAACGCCGGCTCCGGTGAACCGATCGCCGCTATTTAATTCCCTTCGAAAAATATTCAATAAATGCCGCAAAGACCCTCGTCGCGGGATCATCCGCAAACAGCCGGAATCCAATGGAGAAGAAAAATTGCATAGACGGAGAGAAAATCATATTTTATTAAAGAACCAGTAATCCTTACAAATCTTTTCGCGCCAATGAATGCTTGTTGCTACAATTTCTGAATCATTTCTGAGTAAAGTGAAGCGTGACATGTCTATACCTTCGCAGTGAAAGACGTCGAGCAGGTATCTATATAATCTAATAAAAGGTATAAGAAGGCCTAATAAGTATAGCAACAAGATTATTCGCATCGACTTTTATAAAAACCCACTTTTTCAATGTTCACAATAAGAAAGAATCATCTATTACGTTCCATTGTTGGGAGTGCTCCCGCATTACTACGTTTCGGTTTTCTCTTTGTGTATGTACATACAGCTTTAGTTTGAGTTTATTCACATCTTTTTTTCTATTTACGTGCGTATCCTCATTTTTCATTCGGATGCAATATGTATATTTTTAATAATAAGCGAACATTGTACTGGCCGCTCATAAAATACAATGAAAGAAAAACAAATAAAACCACAAATAGCAATTCTATAAAATACTTTATTACCTACATATCTTTCAATGCTTTCACGACGCAAATATTATACAACAAATCGTTTTGTATATTAGACCACGCTTGCGCGGCCGTCTCTTCAACTGCAACTAAAGAATTTCGAAGTTCCTCATTTTGAGATATAACTTTGGTGTGCATCTTCAAAAACAAACTCATGTAAGACTGTGCGAGTGCGAAATCTCTATTACTTTTCAACATGACGTCTAACATACGCAGGAATTGTTTCATTACGTCTACATTCCCGGAGGCGTCGGGGGCCATACTTGTCACTTCTGCCTCAATGGCCGCGGGCGATAGGGTCTTCAATTTTACGATACACTTCTCATTACTTTCCTCCGCCTCACATACAATTAACTTCTAAGCGAATACACTCAATTTTGATAAAGAATCTAGTATTAAAAGCTTTGTTTCTCTATCGCCGTCTTTGTCTTTCTCCAAGTCAAATTCTAATTCGAGGCTCGGTATGGTTGGCAAAAAGAACGGCGCGGATTTTGGCACAGTGAGTGGTGTTTTAGGTTTATTGCGTTTCTTTACAACGTCGAGATTCAGTAAATTCAACCAGCGTGATGTTGGCTGGTCTGATAATGTAATAAGTTCTTCGCTAATTTGTATCGGGGATTTATATTCGGGCTCTTCACCTAAGTCTAAAATACCTATATCTTCTATGCTGGGTTTTTCGGGTGAAATAAAATACATTTGTTATTACTTGTCACACAACGCTGAAAAACAATAAAAACTGCAAAGTAATCAATTATTGTTAATGATTATGTTATTATAAAGTTATTTAACAAATAGTGTTTTCCTGCTTACACTTCTGCCAAAACATTTTCCACAGTTAATGACTACGTAACATGAGAACGGCAACGATATAATTAATCGTTCTTTTTTTTTTTATAAAACTCGATGGTCCTCTGATTTAAGTTTGAGTTTAAGATGGCCAATGATCATAAATTCTATGCTCGGTATACAGACAATGGACTTCTTTGAGACTTTTACTCTTCTAATAATAGTTCTTTCTCACTAGTACTTACTCAAAAGTACCTTTTATTTGGAGAAGACGGTACAACTCATTCTGCGGAAGTTTTGAGATTTTTAAAGAAAAAGCTTGAGTCGGAACAACGGATATAATTATGATTTACACACATTGCAGAAACGTACCTACTACTCTCATCTAGTCAGCAATAAAGACACGGATATTAAAACATTTACTTACTCAATTTAGGTATGCTAACTGCATTTCTGTCGATTGTGAACAATCTATTGGCCCATAGGAATATTCCCAACTCTCCAACATGCGTCGTCGCTAAAAAGTCTCCTGTTGGAGACATACTCAGCGACGTACAAGGTTGTTCTACCTAGAATAAACATTGAAATTTAGCTAACATATAAATAACATTAAGAAATATTAATTAATATCAGTACTAATAAATTACTTATGTTGTGAAGACGCCTACATAAATTCCGGCAATCAGCAACTACAGCTTTTCTAAGGGCGGGGCCAAAAATATATCTATTTGCAAAATGTCGCTAACCACCGGGTACGCAAGAGTTGTGCCGTTGGAAAGCCAGATGGATTTTTCATGCGGCATATGTGTAGAAGCCTTTACAATTAATGAAAATATGTATTTCAACTTACTGAGAATATGTCTACCAGTTGTGCACTCGGTATGTCCCACGTACACACGGTGCAATCCATAGAAGAGCTAACTAGCAAGCTGCAAAGAAAAATATTTTGTAAACATTTTTGTATTCAAGTATAATATGTAGGGACGGAGACTAAATCGAAAATATGCGAACGATAGTTGGGTTGTCAGCCACAACATTGAAACATCACCGTGCTGCAGCTGTGTCGTAAAGGTGCAGTATACAGTGTGAGTTTAAAACCTGAAGCTTCATTTGGACTTCGTCGCGGGCAATGATTTTTAAGAACTTATTCACATACGCAATAATATTAAGTTCTCCATCAATACTACTGTACAAGCATTGTATTAAGGTTTAATTTGAACTGGCAAAATGAGTGGGAGAGCCGGAGGCCCAACCATACCCTCCCCATCCTCTCTTCATTGCCCATATGGGGAAGGAGAGGATGAGGAGGATTAGCTGAGGGGGCGGTTACCGCAGCATACGTGGGACCAGTAGAGTATCCGTGGAGTCATTGTGTGGGTAGTGTGTCCGTCCCAGTCCTGAATCCACGAAGGTACCACCGTACCAACAAGAAAGACGCTTGTGTTACCGGAGAATAATAATAATTCTTTATTTGATACATATACAATACAAAAGGTTAGGATTACAAAATACAAGCGCAGTTAGCTAGTTAGCAGTTAGTTTAGCAGTTACAGAATGCGCATATGTGCACACGCCAATGTGTTAGGTACATGTCACTTATACATACTGGGCGTCCACTAAATGCAATTTGATGCTCAACGTATTTAATTCCATAATTAAAATTCCGAATTAGAAGCGAAACATTCCTCCGAAAGAGAGGTATTCCCCGAAGCACACCCAAACGAAGCACACCCACACGAAGCACACCTAAAGTATTCCACTTTGCACAGCCGTAGGTGGGCTTCAAATAAAAATAAATAAATAATTAATTTCCTATTCCACGAAGCACACCTAAGTACAAATATTACTCGCATAGTGCGTGGACTAAGAAATAAAAATGTCGATGGAAGAAAATTTTGTTTATTTAAAATACTCACTTAAATTTCTAACATCTTTCAGTTTCTTTACAATAATGTGACACAATATTTGTCATTTTTGTAATCTTACTATCAAAAATCACAGATGGTTTCATAATTGCAATAAAAAGTTGGAAAAATATCAAAAATATTGTAAATATTGTTTTACATAGAGATCTATGTTGATGTTTTCTTATAGCTATCTATTTAGTCATTTAATGAATAATAAAAACACCCTACTTTAACATAAAAAATCACAGATTGTTCCATAATTAAAATTTAAACTAAAAACTTCAACAAAAATAAAAATAAACATTGTAAATATAGTTTTCTATTGAGATCTATGTTTTCTGCTACCTTTTAACTAATAATAATACACTCCAGTTTTATGTAAAATCGCAGACTGTTTAAAATCACAAATCACAAACATTCTAAACTCTTTTTTACTAAATTTCCCGCATTTCTTAAATAATATTGATTCCTAAATAATCTTTAAGAAATGGGCAATTTAGTAAGTATCTAGACTTATCAATTAAATAAATTATTATTAATCAGAATCTTAATTTCTCAAGACAATGTCTAACTGAAATTAACCCATTTTTATAATCTTTTATTGTGTTTTCGATTATATTATTTTTAATTTCAGCATATTTTTGATGATTTGAATAACCCATTTTTACTCTAATTTCGGCATAATTATTGCATTTTTTTGGAAACAATCTAAAAGTTTTGCTAGATTTATGTGATTCTGTTTTTATTGAAATTTTTATTTATTGCAGAGTAATGAGACTCTGTATAATTATTAGTTTTATTTATATATATACGTTATAACCCGACCATTTGTCGTGCCATAACTTATGTTCGAGCCACTGAGTTACAAAGTAATCGTTAAATTTAGAAATACTTTCTACTTGAGGACACTCGCTCATGATGTAGAGCCAGGCCTCATCCAAGTCTTCCAGCGGTTAATGTGGCAAAACCGTACACCAGCTACATACAACCGGCTACATATTTTCTATGTATGCTGTTCTTATCTAAACCTAAATCCCTAGATTTTTTTTTATTACTTTCTTAAAATGAAAATAGCATCCCTTTATCTGTGCGTTAGGAAATACTGCTGTAACACTCCTGATGATGTGACCTCCTCATGTTAGATATTTAAGTTAGTCTTTTAAATAATAAATATTTTCTTCTATCGACATTTTTATTCACTATGCGAGTGATATTCGTAGGTGTGCTTCGTGGAATAGGAAATTAATTATTAATTTTTTTTTATTTGAAGCCCACCCACGGGTGTGCAAAGTGGAATACTTTAGGTGTGCTTCGTCTGGGTGTGCTTCGTTTGGGTGTGCTTCGGGGAATACCTCTCGAAAGGAGGATCGAAAGAGAGTCCACAAGAGAAAATAGGTACTGTGCTTTTTTTTTGCGCAGTTGGGTAAAAAAGGTGCAGTGCCAATGTTGGTGCGCCCGCATCATGTTCATTATTAATTCGCAGAAACAAGTAACATGATACGGGATTAGTCTGCCTCCATTTAGCTTTTGCTCCATTTTATTGCGTTATCTTAATATATAAAATCCTTGCGTTACTGACTGACTGACAGACACGCTACAGCCGAAACTACTGGTCGTAAGAAGATGAAATTTAACATGTATGTTCCTTGGGCACCGTAGGGGTGCACTAAGACGGGATTTCCCGAAATTCCCACGGGATCGCCCAAAACGGGAAATTCGAAAATATGTGCGTGCGAAGCCGCTGGCGTCGACTAGTATTTTAATAAATTACATCGCAATGAAAACGTATCTATTATTGATTAATTACAATTTGAACGACGAGGATTTGAATGCCGCTTGTTAATGCAAAAACAAGTTCGAGTATTCTACAATGAGTACTAGGTTTTAAAACAAAACCAGGCTTATACATTAGCACCAGACGTCTTCTTAGAGTTACTGTCATTTTTAGACTATCTATCAAAATATTTGTTATTGCAATTTATCATTAGAAGACTATTAACGCATTTCAGAGACATGATCACAAATAACAATTTGTTTAAGTCACGTAAAATAACTTTTAGAAGGAAAGTAGGGCACTTTACACTATAAACGTGTGGGTCATTTTAACAAAAAGTGTAGGTACATTCGAGTTTTGGGGGTGTCGCACAACTTTTGATAAATATTTAACGAATAATTTCCGCATTTAAGAAAAACAACACTAAAAATATGGATATATGCTTAGATTTTAACTATATTATATGTTGTTGCTACATAAAAACAGTCATATATTACCGTAATTTTCAAAAATACTCGTAGAAGGTTCCTATTTTAGCGCTGTCCCACTACCAATTACAGTAAAATAACATAACTTTTATACATTTTGTTGACTTATTGATACTAATATGATTGATTTTTCAGAAAGTATAGTTATTTACGATTTTTTTTCATAATTGCAGAAATAGTGTAACATTACACAAAATATTCAAATAATTGTATCTATGTGAGGACATAAATTAGCTAAGGTGGAAAATTCCCTTCCGAAACTACATTTTTTACGAAAGATCGCAATCAAAACTACCACTTATGCATATTTTTTGGCGATTAGTAACACATTTGTAAGGCTGTCATTGGTTGTACCACAATGATTCGTCCATTTTTACGGCGACCAGCGGACGATGAAACACGCACTTTAGTAACGGTCCGTTTTTTATATTCCACAACCGCAACCAATTTCGAATTATGTACTACAATTTTATTACTTGCAAATTATTTTGAAATCTTTATAAACTTTCATGACATGTCCTATAAAGAGAACTTTTACGATCACACATTGGTTTAAACAAAAACGGGATTATAGTAAGGAGAATATATGCAAATTTATAAATTGTATTATATGCTTAAGTTTTGCAGAATGTTACAGATGTCAGGATTCAGAAGAAGCATATAACTGCTTTTATGATTTGTTTAAACTTTTCTATGATTTGTGTTTTCCGATTATTAAAGTTAAAATACCAATTACTAAAAATATTACTTGGATTAGCAAAGGGATAAAGGTTTGTACAATCAGAAAACGTAAACTACTCTGGAATTTCAGACGTTCTCTAAGCCTAGTAAATAGAATTAAATATAAAAACTATAATCAAAGATTAAGGACTATAATTAAAAAACACAAAAATCACAAAATAACCACCATATCGCCACAGCTAAAAATAAAACTAGAGCCACTTGGCAAGTTATAAACAGTTGTAGGGCAGTAACGCCAAAAGAACAAATTAATGTAATAATAAATAATGACAACATTATTACAAAACCTAAAGCTATAGCTGAGTCGTTTAATAAGTTTTTTATTGACCACATTACACCTGACAAATGTGATAAACCAAACAATGACATAAACGTGACATATAATAAATATAATTCATAAAGACATAAAGACATAAAGACATATTTATTTCTGCATTTTGGTTGTTTACAACACTTATACATGTCAAAACCCTATTCTAGATGAAGCCGGCTTTTCCTAGCTAAATGACTTCTTGAGAAGAAAGGCCGAAACAAACTCAGAGTCATTGTTTTTTTTGTCACTTCAATTTCTTTAGTCTTTTCTTCATCTTTTAAAGTCCAGACAAAAAAGGGTTTAGTATGCAAGTACAATGCAGGAAATTATCTGACGCTTTTGACTGACTCGGCCCACTGATGGCCCGCATTCAACAGCAATCGTACGGCTCAACCTTAATTGAGGGAGCCAGCACGATCTGTATCACTATGCCTCCACGCCATCAGAAGGTGTACGCATAAGCATGTCAGCCTAAGCCATCAGACAGGTTGCCACAACTATTTGTTTATATGTTTAAAAATGCCCATATCGTACTCACAACTTTACATGCTAATACACAGTAAAATACATGTTGCAAACAATAAGTAAAAATAATAAAAATTTAAACAATAAAATGTCATATATTTAAAATATCAGAAAATATTATTAAATGTCAGAAAATATTATTGAATGTCAATTTATGAATAATAATATATTACTTAAGTAATTTTAAATGTCAAAAGAAAATAAATAAAATAACAATGTCAAATCAAACAATGTCAAAACAAAATAAATAAAATTACAAACGTCAAATTAAAAATGTCAATATGTAGAAATATAAGTATTACAAATGTAAATAAAAATATCATGTCACTAATTTCAAAATGTCAAAATTCATAATTTTTAAACTCAATTCCAGGCATTTTTGTCTGCTAAATAATCTTTAACTGTGTAATAAGCTTTTGAACACAAGCTCTGTTTAATAAATACTTTGAATTTATTAATACTTAGTTCCTGAATATTGCCTGGAATTTTGTTGTAAAAACGTATGCTTTGACACTTGTATGAGTTACTTATTTTTTGTAGTCTAGTTGAAGGTAGAACAAGTTTGTTTTTATTTCGTGTGTTTAAATTATGAATGTCGCTGAATTTAGAAAACATATTTATATTTTTCCTGACATATAACAAGTTCTCATAAATGTATTGAGATGCGACAGTCATTATCTTAATTTCTTTAAATTTTTCCCTCAGTGAATGCCTTGAACCAAGACTGTAGATTGCACGAATAGCCCGCTTCTGCAGTACAAACACAGTTTGAATGTCAGCTGCGTTGCCCCATAATAAAATGCCATATGACATTATGCTGTGGAAATAACTAAAATATACTAATCTGGCCGTATCTATATCAGTTAACTGACGAATTTTGTAAACCGCGTATGCTGCAGAGCTAAGTCTATTCGACAACTGACCTATATGTGGGCCCCACTGTAGCTTAGAATCTAAAGTTATGCCTAAGAATACGGTGTTATCTATAAGATCCAACTCTTCTCCATTCAAACATATGTTAGGTTTAACTTGTTTTACATTTGGTCTTGAAAATCGTATACATTTTGTTTTTCTTTCATTTAACAGTAAATTGTTAGCTGTAAACCATTTAACTACTTTAGAGAGAGCGTTATTTACATCGTCATTATTTGATTGTTGTCGTCTTAGTTTAAAAATAAGTGATGTATCATCAGCAAATAACACTATCTCTTCATTATTTTGCATAATGTATGGCAAATCATTAATATATACAAGGAAAAGGAATGGACCAAGAATTGAACCTTGCGGCACTCCCATTGTGACCACTGAACCCATAGAAACTTTTCCATTTACCTCAACTCTCTGTATCCTATTACTCAAATATGATGTTAGGAGATCCAAAGCAGTGTTCTTAACTCCATAGTAACGTAATTTCCTGATCAATGTTTCATGAAACACGCAATCAAAAGCCTTAGATAAGACACAAAAGATTCAATTTTTATAAAACCTACTGACCCAGTCCAAATTATTAATATAATTACAGAACTTAAGAATTCAAATTCAACAGGCTATGACGATATACATACAAAAAATATAAAAATGTTTCACAATATATTGCTCCAGTTCTTAGTTATATAATTAATCTGAGTATAGAATATGGTGTGTTCCCATCAAAATTGAAAATTGCCGTGATTCATCCGCTTTTAAAGAGTGAAGATAAAGAGAATCTTAAATCATACAGACCGATCGCTCTCATACCGGTGATCGCCAAAATTTTTGAAAGAGTTATTTATAACAACTTTTACAATTATTTTGAAACTAACGACATTTTCGCTAATGAACAGTTTGGTTTCCGTAGAGATAGGTCTACAAATAGTGCAATATATGAATTTCTACACAAAGTTATGACAGGGATTGATAACAAAAAGCGTGTCACAGCGGTTTTCATGGATATGACAAAAGCTTTTGACTATGTGAAACATAATATACTACTAATAAAATTAGAAAAGTATGGAGTCAGAGGTAATTCATTAGTGTGGGAATGGAATGTATCCGAATATTTGATAGATTGAGTGAATAATGTTTTTATGTGTATCCGAACGACGCGAGTGAGAGGACGGTGTGAGAGCGAGAAAGGAGACGAATGGCGAATTTGCATAATTAAATTCGCAGGACGAGGATCACGACGCGCGACGCTGTAAAGACGTATTTAAAATTTTCAAGTTGTTTGTGCAAATTTTATTAAATAAACCGTTTAAAGTTTCGCCTGGTCGTTTCGCTGTATTTTTCAATCCCCACAATTTGGGGGCTCGTCCGGGATCCGAAAAATCAGCGAACGACGACGTGCGGGAGCACGTGCCCGCGGCCGGTTATACGAGAAAGCCGGTTACAGGAAAACGCGAGCGCAGCACCTGCGACGCGGCTTGCTCTGTGGACGCGGCGGTGAATGTGGATATAACGTTGCTGGTAGTACGATTACTACGATTTTACCACGGTTACGATGGCAAAAAGACGGAGTCAATCGTATGACAAAGAAGATGGCGTACACGACTGGCCAGCGCGTTCCACATTCCACTACGCGCAAGACGTTATAAAGAAATTCGACGGCAGGGACAAGGCGTACCCTGTCATAAAGTGGATACAAGATATCGATGACAACGGTGATATATTTGAATGGACGCAGACGCAGCGATTGTTGGTTGCGCGGCGTTCACTGGCGGGAACGGCGGTTTTGTGGCTGAGCTCTGAAAAGGCTTGTAAGTGCTGGGAATCGCTGAAGCAAGCTATCTTAAAAGAATTTCCAGACGCAATCGATGCAAAAACCATCCACGAGATGATGAGTGCCAGGAAAAAGAGGCCAAACGAGTCATGTATTGACTATATGTTTGCTATGAAGGAGCTTGGGAAAAGAGGCAAAATGGCGGACTACGTGGCCATCAAATATATTATCGATGGAATTAGGGATCAAAAAATTAACAAGATTATGTTATATGGCGTTACGAGCTACTCAGAGTTAAAAGATAAATTGAAAATTTATGAGATGATTAAAGACAAGAGCCGGAGTCAAGAAAAAGGAAAAGACAACAATTATAATATTCGAAAGGAAGAAGGATTTTCATCATACAGGTGCTACAATTGTGGGGAGAAAAATCACAGGAGTGAAGATTGTCCGCACAAGACTCAGGGAAAGAAGTGTTTCAGATGCAACGGATTTGGACATATTTCCCCAAATTGCCCTGTAAAATCAAAACCGCCATCATCATCATTATCATCGGCGGCGTCGGTCCCATATTCTTCGGGTGCCGGAAGCAGTGCGGAAACCAAACGGCAACAACCGAAGCGGACATTCGTCACGACGGCGCTAGGGGGCGCGGCGAGCGACGATCGAGTTTGTGAGGTTGGCAACTCTGCGCTTGCTGCGATTGGCTCGGAACCCAACATGGAGAACGACGAGTGTCATGGCGGCGACTTTGACGTTTTAGATGTAAACAAACCCGGCATTTTTACAAAACCGATAAGGTGTGTGAAGTTATTTTGCGGAAATATAACTGACGCATTAATAGATTCTGGAAGCGACGTAAATCTTATTAGATTGGACTTCTACGAGGAGATAGGGTCTCCTGTGTGTAGTAGTGAATGTGTTATAACTCTTACCGGGCTAGGACTTTCGAAAATTACACCAATTGGACAATTTCATACAAGTATTGAAATCGATGGATACACGTACCGTGATGTTGTGTTTTACGTTATCCCTAGAGACACTATTCCATTCAAAGTGTTAATTGGTCACGAATTTTTACAGAATGTAATTACGGTTATGAAAGGTGGATCTGTGTGGATGAAACCGAATGATTGGTTGCGTGATGTGGATTGTTGTGCATGTTCTGTTGATGTTGTAGGTCATGTGATGGACCGGAACGTGCGAGAAGAAGTCGTCAGGTTGGTAGACACATACCATCCACAGCAGATCAAGGAGGCTCCCATCGAGTTAAAGATCATACTGAAGGATGATATACCTGTGGCTCGGCGCCCACGGTGTGTAGCACCCAGGGAACAGGCCGAGGTAGATAAGCAGATCCAAGAGTGGTTGGATCAAGGAATAATACGGGTAAGTTTCTCCGAATATGCAAGCCCACTTGTCCTAGTAAGAAAGAAGGATGGTAGTTTACGGGTATGTGTTGATTATAGGTTGATTAACAAGAAGATGGTTAAAGACGAGTACCCGTTACCCATTATTGACGAACACATTGACAAGCTGGCAGATGCAAGGGTGATACGCCCCTACATACACTGCACATAGATTGGCATTCAACATACTAAAGGATAAGTTGGCAAGTAAACCTGTTTTAAATATTTATGATGCAAAAGCACACACTGAACTTCATACTGATGCATCCTGTGTGGCATATGCGGCTATTCTACTACAGAAAGATGACAAAGGTGATCTTCATCCGGTATATTACATGAGCAAGCGGACCAAAGATGCTGAAAGCAGATATACAAGTTATGAGTTAGAAGCTTTGGCTATCATTGAAGGGATAAAGAAGTTTAGACACTATCTTTATGGAAAACATTTCAAGATAGTAACGGACTGCAAGGCATTCCAGATGACACTGAATAAAAAGGATCTAGCTACATCTCCAAGGGTGGCAAGATGGATTTTGTTCCTGCAAGATTACTGTTGAGCATCGGGATGGATCAAGAATGAAACATGCAGATGCTCTGAGTCGAAATCCGTATGTTGCAGCCATATTTTCAGACTTGCATAGTTCTCTGAGGCGCGCTCAAGAGACTGACAGAGGACTCAAGGCAATTATGGATATCCTGAAAGAAGAAAAACCTTATAATGATGTTTATTTGCATGATGGATTGTTATGTAAAGGACAAGAACGATGTTTAGTTGTACCACAGAAGATGGAGCTGGAAATAATCAAGAGAGCGCATGATAATGGTCATTTTGCGAAGAAAAAAACCATTGAATTGATAAGTAAGGACTATTTCATAGCTCAGTTGGATAAGAAGGTTGAAGAGTATATATCTACATGTATTCCGTGTCTACTTACTTCACGCAAAGAAGGTAAACAAGAAGGATTTCTGAACCCCATAGAAAAGTGTGATACGCCCCTACATACACTGCACATAGATCATATAGGACCACTTACTGAAACCCGCAAGCAGTATAATTATATTCTAACAGTTGTAGATGGATTTACTAAGTTCGTGTCGTTGTTTCCTACCAAGAGTACATCTACTCAAGAAGTATTGAGGAAGCTGGAAGTACATCAGCAAGTGTTTGGTAACCCTGCAAGGATCATCTCAGACAGAGGTACTGCCTTCACAAGCAACGATTTTGCCGAGTACTGTAAGCAAGAGGGAATAGAGCACGTGAAAATAACCACTGGAGTTCCAAGAAGTAATGGTCAAGTGGAGAGGGTGCATCGGACGATAATCTCAGTCCTGACTAAACTATCAGTAGAGCAACCCATGTTATGGTACAAGTTGGTGAGTAGGGTTCAAAGGGCACTTAACAGCACATACCACAGAAGCTTAAACAATACTCCTTTCCAGTTGCTCCTGGGAACTACAATGAGAAGGAAGGAGGATCTTGAAATATTAGATTTATTAATGCAGGAAGAAAGAGACAGTTTCATGGAAGATAGGGAAGAACTTAGGAAGAGTGCTAAGAGACAAATATTAAAGATCCAGGAGGAAAATAAAAGAAGCTTCAATAAGAAGAGGAAGCAAAGTAGGAAGTATAAAGAGGGTGAACTTGTTGCAGTGAAGAGAACTCAATTTGGTCCAGGCCTCAAGCTCAAGCCTAAGTTCCTGGGACCTTACAAGGTGGCAAGGGTGAAGAGAAATGATAGGTACGATGTTGAGAAGGCTGACTCACAAGCGGAAGGTCCTCACAGAACTACAGCATCAGCAGACCATATGAAAACATGGCCTGACTATACAAGCGACACAGAGTGAAAAATGGTTGGTATGTTATATTTTAAAACATCATAATTATTTTAAGTATAGAAGGATGAATGACTGTTAACCGTAATGTTCCTATTTTCAGCATATTTAACATTTTAGCTATGTTGATTTTTTGTAAACAACAGTGTACTAAGTATAATGTAACCAGTATTGTTAGAGATGTACCACATTTGTAATGTTTTTATGGGTTTACTATTATTGTTACCATTCTCAAACATATCTCATAAGATTTACTGTGTAATTCTGTAGTATTTAAGATTTCTTTTCATGTGTTTAGTCTGAGGACAGACTAAGAGCAGGACGGCCGAATGTGGGAATGGAATGTATCCGAATATTTGATAGATTGAGTGAATAATGTTTTTATGTGTATCCGAACGACGCGAGTGAGAGGACGGATGTGAGAGCGAGAAAGGAGACGAATGGCGAATTTGCATAATTAAATTCGCAGGACGAAGATCACGACGCGCGACGCTGTAAAGACGTATTTAAAATTTTCAAGTTGTTTGTGCAAATTTTATTAAATAAACCGTTTTAAGTTTCGCCTGGTCGTTTCGCTGTATTTTTCAATCCCCACATTAGCATTAATAAAATCATATTTATCGAATCGATTGCAACAAACAGCAATTAATAGAATATGTAGGGATACGAAAACAGAAATAAAATATATGTCAGAACCCAAAATAGTTAAATATGGCGTGCCCCAGGGCAGCATACTTGGACCACTACTCTTTCTGATCTACATCAATGATCTCCCGAAGGCCATAAGCCAAGACATAATATTATTTGCAGATGACAGTACAGCAGTTTTCATTGGCGATAAAGGTGACATAAATTATGAAATAAATATAAATAATTCATCGACTAACTTAATTAACTGGTTAAACCAAATAATTTAAAAATTAACATTGACAAAACTAATTACATGACATTCAAAAGTAAAAATACAAACCATAGTGAGCTATCACTGGTTTACAAGAATGATAAAATAAAAGAGGTTAAATGCACAAAATTTTTAGGCATTCATATTGATGCTGAGCTTCATTGGAAAACACAAATTGATAGCATCTGCAATAAACTATACTCGTTTTCATATGCCTTGTACATGCTCAGAAAAGTAGCTAACGAGGAAAGCCTATTAACTGCATATCATGCTAATGTGAACTCAACACTTAAATATTGAGTTCTATTCTGGGGTAACTCCACAAACCGGGAACTGGTCTTTATAGCTCAAAAAAAGTTTATAAGGAGTATATGTGGACTGAAACAGACAGATTCGTGTAAACCTTCATTTCGTAGATTAAAAATATTAACACTACCAGCTATGTTTATTTACGAAGCAGTACTAACAATAAAACGTAACATAAAAGACTACGAAACGTTAAAAAGCACAAGACACAAGAATTTGCTATGTATAAAGAAATGTAGGACGGCACAATTTCCGGTATCCAGGTGTATAACAAGCTGCCAAACGATATTAAAGCCGTTGAGATGTCTCATATGTTTAAACGTAGACTTAAGGAATTTTTGGTCAGTAAATGTTGCTACTCCATCAACGAAATTATTGATGACAAATTGTAAGTAATATAAATTTGATTGTCTGTTACTGTCTGTTACGCATATTATAATAACTATTGACATTGTAGAACATTGACCACTCAACTCATATGACTGTTTCTTTTTTTCTTTTCTTTATATTATTATTACAATCGGACATTTAATTTAATCAATTCTTATCATTTATCATAATTCATAATATGCCATATTGAAAATATAACATTGACAATACTAATTTATGACATCTATCTGTAATTATAATAATATTATGTAATTCATTTTCAATAACATATAATTTAGGAAATATTACTGTATGAAACATTTGCATGCCTAATGGTTGAGTATGGAGAAACTCATGACATTTGTATAACATCTCTATTAGTGTTACCCATATTCGCAAATAAATGTTGATTTGATTTGATTTGATTCAGTGAACACAATTTCATACCAAGCTTGTTGGTCTGATGTATTAGTTAAAAATAAATTAAACAAAAATGTTTAAAGGTAGACTTTCGATACTTCCGTTCTGTTACCAAAACGCAAGTAACGTAGAATTGGAACTAAAAGTTTCGGAATGGAATTCTTAGGAAGATAGTACATTATATTCATATCACTCACTCTATTCCGTTACTGGCACAGTCAATTCCGTGACTGTCCTATTTTATAGTTACATTTAAATATAATTTTTAGAGCGAAATCCCATCTGATTGTCATCAAATTTTGATAATTTAGAGGGTAATAATTTGATGAATATAAATTAAAAAAGAGTTCCTATATAGTTTCCTAATTGAGTAAATTACGAAAAAGAATTTAACTAATTTCGTCCAGAGTAACGTAATGGAAAATAAATTGATAAAAATGTATGTTTTTTATTAGTGATTTTTTTTTCTTTATTTTATATTGAAGTACAAACCAAACCAAACTGTCCGTGTGGTGACGGATTAAGAATACGGATTGTCACCACCCCATATCATCCCATGAGTGTCGTAAGAGCCGACAGAGGTAACATATTATGCAGAGAACAGCTCCATAAGAGAAGGAAAACTTGATACAAACTCTATACCAACCCGTTTGGCCAGCGTTGTATATTAGGCCAATTCCTCCTTTCAAAGGATGAATGTTAAAGGCTGATGATGATGACAGACCATAACTAATATATAATACCAGTTGATTAAATCCAAGCGTATTTTATTTTATTTCTACAAAGCTTATAGTTACGGAATGGAAGAATTTTTGTTTCCTAAGGGCATTAAATTACCTATATTTAATTACTAGCCGTTTCCCGCGGTTTCACCCGCGTCCTGAGGGAACTGAGATCCTGCCGTTTTACCGAAAAAAAATTGACAAAATTTCATTACCCAAACTAATTTTAGCAACCTTTTTTATACCATTGCAATGTTTCGAATGATTTAAGTACGCATATTTTTATTTGGTCAAATTGTAACTTGGCAAAATATTACCAAGTATAATGTCATTATGGCATTTGTTATTTAATCAAATGATTTATAAACGTTTGGTGATATTAGTTTATTTATGGAAGTACTTAGAGTAGGTTAATTATTTAAAAAACCGGCCAAGTGCGTGTCGGGCCACGCGCAATGTAGGGTTCCCTTAGTTGCCCATAATGACTTGCTGCAAAGGGTATTAATGTACAACAACTCCGACTGTTTATTTTGCTGGAAAAATAATTTTAATAACACTTTTATAAGAACCTAAGTTTTGTTTAGAAAAATACTAGGTATGTATCTAGTTATGTATTGTAAACATAAAATGTGGTTTCCAAGATATACTACTACTATACAAACGTAGTACCGTAGTACATTACATACCAAAGTACGTATATCTTTAAGATTAAGCCAGCGCGCCCAATGTAAACTCACAGAAATAGGTATTTATATGTTAACCGACGATTACTCGTAAACTAGTTATGTCTACTTAGCCGTGATAGTTTTCCTTTTAAATTCGTTATATGTACAACATTTGTGATTTTTTTCACCTCTTCCAAATTAATAGTTTAGCCGGCAGAGGGTGGGGGACACTTGAGTCTGACAATTTTTTTCACTTTAAAGCTTGATACTTGACAAACCAATCACTTGATCGAAAAATGATTTGAGCAAACTAATAATATTTTTTTAAAACCTATCCAATGATATCCCACATGATGGGGTACTCAACCAAAAAAAAATTCAGCCCCACTATATATGTAGGGGAGATACCCTTAAAAAAATATTTTCCGAAATTTTATTCTGCAGTTTTGTTGCAATATCTTATGTCTATATTCATGTCAAATATCAGCTTATTAGCACTAGGCGTCTTTGAGCTAGGCTGCGGACGGACAGACGGACGGACATGACGAAACTATAAGGGTTCCTTGTGGACTATAGAACCCTAAAAATGGTTAGGTTAGGTTAGAACTGTGACCTCCTACGCACGAGCCGAGCAAGCGAAGCGAGCGGTGCCGCGGTATTGGCCGGCGAGTGCCAGAAACGACTTGCATTAATAGAAAAAAGAGATTGTTTTTAATAGGTCAGCTGGAACTGAACTATTTAGATGAGGATAATTATTGATTTTGCGTAAAAACTGTTATTCCAACTGAAATATTTGACTAAATAAAAAATGTCATAAGTACTAGTTGGTAAACAAGTTATAGTTTAAACATTAGGTTTGCGTTACAATTTTTTGTGAAAAGATTTTTTGCTAAGTAATAATTTGGCAAATTAAATTATGGAAAACATTTTATGGGAAGTGAAAATTTGTCAAATTCCTTTCGGCCAAACAAGGGAGACCCGAGGGAACTACTTCGCGTACCCGAAAAACCCAAATATCTTACGGACCCCTATTTTTTATAAAATAAAATGTAGCCTATGTTACTCGCAGATAATGTAGCTTTCTAATGGTGAAAGAATTTTTTAAATCTGTCCAGTAGTTTTTGAGTTTATCCATTACAAACAAACAAAAATACAAATATTTCCTCTATTATATTATAGTGTAGATATACTACAGAATAACATCTTCTATTATTATTTTCATATATTGCACAGAATACCACTTGTGAATGTAATGAAAAAAAACGAACTAAACAAAATAATAAATTTCGACATATTTAAAACAGAGTACAGTTTTTGTGAAAATGAACCCGTGTACACTATAAATGTAACGTATAGTGCAAGCGGCTTTTAGCTCTACGCTACGCAGAGTATCTTGTGTTCGATCCCCGCTCGGGGAAACACCGTGTGACCCACAAATAGTTATTTCATGCCCAGGTGTAGTCTGTGTCCGTTGCTTAATTTTTTCTTATGTCGCTATACAGACTTTTTCTTTTTTTCCTAGCATGGTAAAATAGAAGTTTAATATTTTTAAAACCTTAATGTATTTTGTCCATATTATTTAAAAATAGGGTTAAGGTTTTTTTTCCTACTTTAAAGACATGATGGCGCGCATAAAACGCCGTGGTCCTTTAAGAAGTGCCAGTGCCCCAATCGTAAAGATATCGTGATGTGTTCAAGGGCCCGTTGAGTGGCTATCGTCCACTCAATGCGCTACGGAAGTGAACCCACTTCTATCACAAACATTTAGCTTAGCTGGAGGCGTTAATAGGAATTCTATTCGGTTCATGTACCAAATAGCAAGTTAATTAAAAAAATATTAAAGCGCAGATACTTGTTTTTAGATTTAGTAGTCTCGGTAATATCACAGTTGCCATTGTGCTATGACAACTACAATTTTGGAAATAATACAATTTTGCAGATTTTTTTGTAAATAAACTCAACCCATCATCGGAAGCATGTATAATAAGTATGCGGGCCAGATTAAGCAACCGATTTACACCGAATTAATTATTAATCTTGACCTTCATTAAAGTGTTGGATTGTATAAGTATTCAATATTAATTGTATTTAAGTATTATCATTTATTTGTTATTACTATAAATATCAATTAAAATGTAGTTAGTATTATTTAATTATTCGTTTTCTTGTTATTGAGAAGATAACAAGAACAGGAACATAAGTTCTGCGAAGCGGATCTCTGTTGATATTACTACGAAATAGCAAATATAAACAGAAACTCCAGTAGTTTCTACACTTCAAAGTGCTCTAGACATAATTAACACAATTAAAAAAGGTAGGCTATGAACCTCAACGGCAACGAACAACAAACATCAAAAGGTTCAAACAAGGCGATCATTGGTAATTAAAAATAACGCATTAATCACTTGGTCCAGGAAGGCACTTATGATAAATACATACATTGGTTTATCACTTTGCCCACAACATATACACAGGTAAAAAACTTAGGTATTCCTATACTACATTTGGTTTTGGCGTAAACTACTTATAATAATGATAAATACTTATAACAATGTATGTACGCACATGATATTATTGGTATCGTCTTAAAGATACAAGCTTGAAGAATGAATCCGGCATTTACTGCCATACTAACTACACAAATATTATTGAATTTTATCGAAATTCTAAGAAATTCTGATTTCTGCTGTTGTCTAAGAATCGCCTAACATTATACGCCTATAGCCTCCTTTAGTGACAAGGACGTGGTGACATCTAGACTCGAACCCCTATTTTTTAAGGACAAAGGTCCAGGATCAAACTCAAAATGGACTTTCAATGAAGTCTTCAAAGCGATCAGTAATTGTATTAACTTTCAAACTTTGTATACAAAATAAAATACCAAGAAACTCTTCCAACTTAAAATAAAAAATTCAAACAACACTCACCGACTCTGAGTATCAAATTCAATATCGGTAATTCTTCCGTTGTGTCCGTCGAACTTCCTCGCTATATTCATAGTGTCGATATCGACCAGCGTTATAGAAAAGTCTTTATTTGCGAGCGCCAGTAAGCCGCTGTTCCTATGGCATTTCGTAGTAGACACTGATTCATCTAGCCTTATTACACGGTATAGTGTTGCAGCTGAAACAAAAATAATTGTGAAAAGCTTTGTCCAGTAATAAGCTTCACTTCCATGCTATGCGCGGTTTGGTTTTATATTAATTCTGAACGAAATATTTCCTGAAATATTTATTTTAATTGATTATATCTATGGCAGACTTGCTTGGGTCCACTTCACGATAAAAAATAAACGTATTATAAACGTAACTTAAACGTTGACATGACATCTTGGCATTATATAATATAGCGCTCGGGAAGATGTGAAAAGATTGGAAATGGTAATTACATGGAGTGATAATTATTCCAACATTTTCACTCTTCCAAGGATATGCACCAGATAAAATTGATGCCGAGCAAGAATATGACTTACGAAAGTATCGTTTAAAATAAATAATGAAGTACCTCCAACGCAACATCGTCAACCATTTATGATTATTTTAATTAAGCTAGGATGATAACTGTAACACAGGATCCCAATCTGATGGTCATAATATGTGTGGTAAGTACACATGAACTTGCAAAGGAGTAGGAAAGGGACCGAATAAAAACGATGATAGACTCATTTGTCTCTGCCACTAGATGACGTCGAATATCCCGCGGTGGTTTCTAGTGAGATCCAAACTTCTCTCAAGAGTTTATATATCCCTTCCACCAAGCCTAGCATGGTGAACACAGGACACAATATATAGAGATTTCTACCATGATAAATAAACTCAATTTTAATGCATGATAATTTGAATTTGATGCTTTACCCAGGAACTGTTTCAACGAAAAGTAAGAAAAAATGAAAAATGACAGTCAGTCATACATTCTTAATTTAGAAATCCTTGTATGAATAATCTCTGGTGTATCACAGATCTATAGACAATTTTATTATGTTGTATTTATTATTATTAATTTACACGTTAAGCCACAAAGAGCGTGTATTCCGACGGCTACTCTTCACGCCGTAACTTATAAAGCGATCAAAGGATTACGCATGCATTCATTTAATCCCATAAAACAATTAACCATGTTCGAATTAACACAAAATACACAACATTTTCTATTCTGTGGTGTATATGTCACCGAAAAATAACAAGAACCGTTATAAATGTATATAGGAAATTTATAAATTTTCGTAGGATTCTAAACGGGAGATAAATTGTATGATTTTACGCCCATATTTTCGTAAATTGATAAACTTACCGAATTCATTCGTAACATAATACGTAAGCAATAACCGAACGCCATGTGCGAACTGATTGGTTGAATAAGTCACGTGTTCTATTTCCTTCCGCGCCACCGCCATTCTTCGCCACTTTTATGAATAAACCGGAACTTTAGCGATGTTAATGAGGTTAAGTTGACGGAGCCCTGCTATGCAGAGCTCCTATTTTTGTGTTCAGGGTCACAAAAAACCTAACATACTGAAACTATTAAGTTGAACTGATGCCGACCTTCATTATAACCGACCGATCAATCAGAGAGCAGTGTGTGAATTTCCATATTTTAAAGGAGCGTAAAATTAATAGAAATTAGATCTTCTGTGATTGGTCGAACCGTGTAGAATCTTACGAATGGATTGCCGTCAGTTTATACATGTAGGACGTGACATCGCAAATTGATAAATTTACGGAAATGTTTGCGTAAAGTAATACAATTATCTCTCGTTTAGAATCCCTCGAACGTTTATAAATATCCTAGGAAATTTATAAATTTACGGATTTTATTATTTTCCAGTGATACATATATAAATGAAAACAATACCTATCAATTTTTATTATTTATTTTTTATTTATAACTTCATACACAGAACATGTATAGGCGGACTTAATGCCTGAGGCATTCTCTGCCAGTCTACCTTGGGGTGATGCAGAGATAAAACAAGGTAGGTGCAAATTGAAGTGATGAGAAACATGACACTCCTTAAGTATTATAATAAATACTTAAAAATAAAAAAAACATAAATGTCCATACATAATTACTATTTAATATAAACACAAATAGTTATACTAAATACATAGAATATACATATTATTATAAGTACATAAATATATTACATAAAAATACGTATACATAATATATATAAATACATATATTATATATTAAATATATTTAAATAAATTACCTCTGAGAAGATTCTGCCAGTTGGTTCAGTAAGAACTGCCGTACTTTTATTTTAAAAGTGAAGTGACAGGTGGCCATCCTGTTTTGCAGAGGAAGAGCATTCCACAGAAGGATAGATTGGATAGGAAAAGAGGCATGAAGGAAATCGGAGCTGTGTGAAGGGCAGAGAAGGAGTCGATTATTAGAGGAGCGTAGGGTTTTATCATGAATAAAATATAGGTATTGGAAGTAAGGGGTTAGATAGGTTGGCGGGTTGGGAGACATGAGGACGGAATAAAGGATAGTGAGAGCACGGAAACTTCGGCGTTGACGAATAGGTAACCAGTTCAAACGTGAGCGATAAGTAGATACGTGATCATACTTACGAAGATTAAAAATAAATCGAATGCAGTTATTGAAAAGACGGTCAAGTTTGTTGAGGAGGTCTGCATTCAGGTCGAAATAACACACATCACCATAGTCGATAACAGGGAAAATTAAAGTATGCACCAGCATTGCCCTAGTCTTGGAAGGTAGAAAGCTTTTTAGGCGATAGAGAGCACGTAGGGTACCGGTGACTTTTTGGCTAATGTTCGACACCTGTGCACGCCAGTTGAAAGTGGAGTCGATATGTAAGCTTAGGTCTCTGACAGTCACAGAGTATTCAATAATCGAACCATTATACATTACTGGCGGCAGTGTAGTTGTTTCAATTTTATTTTGTTTAGGAGTCTTTGACTGCCTACAATAATTGCTTGACATATAGATGGGTTAACCGTAAGACCAAAAGAATTAGACCAGTTATATAAATAATCTAAGTCTCTGTTAATACTGTCAATAGCAGTAGGTAAATCTTCTACACTGGCTTGAGCATAAGGCTGCAAGTCATCGGCATACAAATGATAATCACATTGAAGATTCTGGGTTAGGAGATTGATAAATATTGAAAATAACAAAGGAGAGAGAATACCGCCTTGTGGCACGCCAGAATCGATTTGACACCAACTTGATAAAGATTCGTCAACGTGTACAGACTGCTGGCGTCCACGAAGATAAGACGAGAACCATTCCAGTGCCTCAGACGAGACCATTAGGTGGGAAAGGATAGCTAGAAGAATGTCGTGACTGACGGTATTAAAGGCATTAAAGAAATCCACCAAAGCCAACACAGTGACTTTGGTTTTCTCCATGCCCGTCCTAACAATTTTCCTTTTGATCAAAAACTAGCGATCTATTCTCGTTAAATTTGTAAAAAAATATTTAGGCACTAAACCCGTGTGAAGTATACACCCAAACCTTCCTAAGAAAATCACACTATCTACCTATTAGTGAAAACCGTGCAAGAATGGGTTCGGTCGTTTTTATAGTTTCTTACCTAAAAGGTAAAACACGGGACTCTATTACTAAGCCTCCACTGTCCTCCTCCGTCTGTCTGTCTGTCATCAGGCTGTATCTCATAAAACGTGATAGCTAGAAAGCTGAAATTTTCACAAATTATGTATTTCGGTTGCCGATATAAACAATAATACTAAAAATAAGAAAATAAAAAATATTAAGGAGAGGTCCAATAAACTTGATTTTTTTCATATTTTTTGCTCAAAATTACTAACGATAACAGGAATATGCTTAAAATTTTCACAGAATATGTAGAACTTGTATCACCTTTTAAAATAAATAAAATAAAAGAAGTAAATAAAATAAGGGGGGCTCCCATGCAACAAACGTAATTTTTAAGCAATTTGTTACTCGATCTTAATTAACAGGTAGAAAGTTAAAAAATATTAAAGTATACATACAACAAACGTGATTTTCTTTTATAGATGATGCTACGGAACCCTTCGTGCGCGAGTCCGACTCGCACTTGCCCAATTTTTTTTATCTTATCGCGTTCATAAAGACAGACAAGACGGAAAGGGAAGGAAAAGATTTTATAATAAGTTTAGATTGTCCATTGCACTGCAACACACGTCTGCATTCAAGCCAGTCAATTTGTGATGCAGCTTGCACTAACCTGTTTTACTTAAAATCCAGAACATTATCGTCCATAACTAGTTTGTGGAATGATCGTGTTAGAAAGAATACGAAACAACAAGACTTTTATTTTTGTTTGCATGCATCAGATTTTCAAATCCAAATAAATATTTTAAATGTAAATACTAAATATATTTTTCTGTCCTTCATTTATATCGCAACGGAGCAGTATCTTCGACAGACGCTACTTTGTACCGCGAGAACTGACACCTACACGGACGCAACCGCGAACAAAGTCTACTACAAAGAAATTAGGCTAATGTATATATTACACATATAATCTTCCATTTTGATTCATAAACTAAAAATACTAAACATTTGGGCTACAAACTTGAAACAAAGGCAGTTGATGCTTTTTCTGTTCTAATTATAATAAAAATAAGGGATAAATGGATGTAGGTACGGATGCAAATTAAAATGTAAAATTACATAAAATTTATTTCTCACAGGTTAGAAATAAATATGATCATCATCATAGCTATCACCAGATAGACTTCCACCCACTGCTGGACCTGTAGGCCAAGGCTCTTCACATAGACAAAACTGAAGGAATAAAAAAATGATATTAACAAATTCGTGTTTTGTTCGACTCTGATGGTAAGATTTAACTTGTGTTACGAGGTAACAGTGAAAATCCTACCTCAACTGAATATTTACGAATGTGATGTGAACGAAACGTGAAGTTCTAAATGTAATCAAGTGAATACCCATACCGATACCGCTACCGGTTTATCCACATAAGTCTACAAAAACAAGTCAAATAAAGCTATATTGGAATTCACAAATAGTTGTTAGTAAATACGCAAGTCGGATTTTAGATAGAAATCAATTGAGGATGTAGTTACGTGGTTAATTCAACCAGACAATCAACATTTAATTTCGTTTATTTTACTCGGAATTAAAATACATTTAAACATACAATATGAAGACAGAAACAGCTATAACACTTAAAACACGAGTAATGTAGCGTCACCTATGTAACCTCTATAGCAAACTGTAGCCAATACAGACTACAGTGATCTCGATTATTTATTTAGTTTTTTATAGAAGGGATAGGCCGAGACGTAATATTACACCCACATTTCGCCATGTTATGGATTTTAGGTAACCAGGCGTATTGCCAGACTCTGTGCTGCTACTGAGTATTTTCGGAAAATATCATTGCCAGACCCGGGAATCAACCCGGGATCTCCCAATCAGCACACGCCCACGCTATTCACTGGACGGGTGACGGGGACTGGTGTATGTGAACCGAGTTACTAGTTGTTTAGCCTGGACGCCCTAGACTAATTTAAATTTATGTATCAAGAGCTCTTCATCTTACATCATATAGCTTTTCGCAATCCACATCTGGCCATAGGCCTCTTCTAACATTCAACATAAATATGTTACAATAGCATTGTGAAGCAAAACGACTTTCGGTGGACTTAGGCTACTACGCTAGGCAGACGGGTCGGTATTCACTATTCAGTTCGATGTCGACTCTTAAGTCTCTTCCCAAAGATAAGGCACGATTTGCTTTATGAATCACGACACTCACGGAATTATTTGAGGTGGCGACACTTCTAGTCCAGTCAATTTAGGGGTTGACCTCGGCAAATCGACATACCCAGTATATTACCACGTAAAAACTTGTATTTTGGCATCCTCAAACTGTTCTCAAAATTCACATATAATTGGATGTCCGCAAGTTTTAAATTCAGGGGTCAAAGGTCACAAAAATCGTATTTTTTTTTATAATAATAATACATTTTATTTCTCAGAAAACACAGATACAAACAGTATTCTTAAAATATTATATTAAACTTACGGCTAATAGTGTTCAAGAATTGGAAAGAACATCCTGGACGTCAAATGATAGATAGTGTCAAACTTGTAACGAAATTGTGGCTAAGCGTATGTTGAGACTCGGGTGACGCAATGCAAGGTAGATCCGATTATTTAATACCTGAACATACTGACAGCTGCGTATGCTGCGGCTCAGGCGCAACGCGGACATGCGTCTGTTCTGCTCTGGCAGACGCTGACTGCCTGTGTCTGCATCAACTGCACTGAGTTGCAAAATCATACGCATATCCACGCAAAAGCATACGCTTAGCCTCAAACGTCCATATTTGTAATCATTTGCAAGTTTTACAGGTATTTAGATACATACGAGTATACGGACGTGGCAAAATCGTAAAAGTTTTAAACTATTAATCATTTGACATCTTGGACGTCAAATGACAGATGTTGTGAAACTTTAACGACATAATAACGTCCGTATAAGTACATATATGTTTAAATAACTGTGAATCACACAAGTGGATGAATCACAAAACTGAAATCCCATGTTATACCAATCACTACGAACATTTTTTACTTCGGCACCATACCTGGGAAATTACTGGTTCAGGAGATATTGAGGCTTAAATTAGTATGGATTTTTGCTAATTAGATACAAAATCGATACATTTACCCCACCAATATGTTCTTTAGATATATAACGACATGGATAAATAGGTAATTCGAGCATTGCACGCGCGTGCTTTTAAAAATGTGAAAGCTCAAAAAAAATATCGTTTCCCAGGTATTATTTTTGGTTAGTATGACTTGACATGATGTCCACAACGAGTAAACTTCGGCTTGGTGATGGGTCTTGTGACACCCTATATATATATATATACATATCAAGCGGTGAGCCGGCGACTAACGTCAAAATGTGCCGTGTTCTGTGAGTGTGCCAATGTGTGCCGTGTCACTCACGACACACGATGCGATGTCGCCTGAGTGCCGCACACTATGTGTACTCACACACTCACTGTGCGACAGATACGTCGCGGCCGCGCCTCATTCGTGCTGTGCTACCACAGTGTGCTAGCACACTTCGGAAAAGCAGTGACTCGCACGATACTCATTTTGAAAGAGTGTGCTACCCATCACTATACTATGGGTATCACTGACAGCCCGCTGTACAGGGCCTGTATGGCAACGGACGAGACGGCAGCCCACCTGCTCCTCGACTGCCCTGAGGTCTTACAGTATAGGCAGCAGTAGCTGACCAGACACAGCACCGTGAGGGAAGCAGTGGGCCACATCAAGAGTCTGCTGGCCTTCCTCGAAGAGGCTCGAGTGACAACACCATTCCCACCCGCACGCAAAATACACGACAAGACGTGGAGTTGCGGAAACAGCCCGTGCCACCAAGTGCCAAGTACCTCTTATGACTTACATAGTTATTCCATAGTTCGTAAGAGCCGCATGCAAGTTACCAGACGATCCATAATCACGACCACTCCAGCAGGAGTGGGCGACTTAAGAGAAAAATAAACCTTCAGCAACTCTCTACTTAGTATATGTTTATAATTGGCTACATCATTATAAATTCAAATAACATCAAAGTCAGTAGAATTAGTTAGCAGTAAAGAGAAATAGCTAGAATTACTTTCTAACTATAGTATAGGCTTCACTCTTGGATGAGCACTTATCAGTAATCAGTTACAAATTATATGTTCAGTATATTTTGATTCAATAAAATAAGTAATTAGCCATAAAGTAAAAGAGCTTTTTATCTCAATAATATCGGTTTGATCAGTTCTATTCATACTTTCAACTTAAGTTTGCTTAATTACCATCTTTACATTTTATTTCATTGAAGTTTATGTGATGTTTAAGATCGAATATCTGACTTGCGTTAAAGAACTAAAAGTGTTTAGACGCATGGCTTTTTACTATCAAGTATTAATTTTATAAATTGGTGAATCGCTTTTTTATTGCGCCTTATTGAAATAGATCTGCAATTTTCGTCTGATGTAGAAAGAAAATAAATCAAGACCGCATAAAAAGATAATTATTATAAATTTCTTTGAATTTTACACTTTAACAATTTAACAATAAGTATTAAGTGCTAAATTGAGTCTTATTCACCCTTAAAATTTAACTCTTGCAACTTTGCATGTTTATATGAATTGCCGTGCAGTGTAAACGCTTTAATCTTTTGATAAATAGCCTAGTTGTTTAAGTAGCCAATGCGCAAAGTTAAACATGCGGGTGCAGTATCCACAAAACATTTTGTGATATAAAGAGTCTGTTTCCTTTGATTCAGTCATATTAAATGAACAAGGTGAAGCGTGGGTGAAGAAATGTCTTACTTTTATTTGAGGTTAAGATACATTTTGAAATTTTGATTATGTCATAGTTCAGAATAAGTAAAAGTTAGAAATAAGTTATTTCAAACGACAGTCCTTTCCCTAGGTGACTATTATCATTTAATCTAAACAACGTAGGTATACTATCCTGTTTTTGAAACAAGCATTTGAAGATTCAGCGTACCGCAGGTGATGTGACCATTTACGCAAAGTGACGGGCAGCAGCTGGACACGAAGAGCCGGAGATCGAGCTTAGTGGCGTGCCGCCATTCATCATATCAGCTGAAAGACTTCCACAGCTGGACATAGGCCTCCCCCAAGGCTCTCCACAAGGACCAATCCTGAGCCACCCTCATCCATCCGCTACGCGCGATCCCAACAAGATCGTCAGTTCACCTTGCGGGAGGCCTACCTCTGCTACGACGTCCGGTGCGTGGCCGCCACTCCAGAACCCTGGAGGAGAAGCTCCAACGGCCGTCGGTTGTTCTGGCTATGTGCCCTGCCCACTGCCACTTCTACTTTACTATTCGGAGAGCTATGTCGGTGACTTTGGTTCGCCTGCGGATCTCCTCATTTCTGATTCGATCTCGCAGGGAAACACCAAGCATAGCTCTCTCCATTGCCCTCTAAGTGACCCTTAGCCTTCGGATAAGACCCAGTTAGCGGCCATGTCTCGGCTTCGTAGATAATCCCTTGCAAGTGACTGTGCTGCCATTGGAAACACTTATATCCAGCAAGACACCGCAAAAAGCTGATGATGATTCGAAGATAACTTAATTTTTTATTCCATTTGGGAATCGAACACATAACGCTCAGATCAGTAAAGAACGACGAAACGATGGGTCAAACCACTGCGCCATTATTGCAAGCATACCTAATCAGCTGTATATTTAGGTAACTTGACTCAAATAGTACAGTAATCCACCTTCCTTATCACATAAAGTGACAATAGCTCAATCGCTCTAAATTATTCCAATCCTTAGATCCCCAGAAATCCTGGTATCTCCGTTTCAATCGACTCAAAAACTCCATAAACCATTCTAAATATAAATTATTCAGCTAGAAACAAAACCAATGCCACAAAATAAATATTTTTATTATATTAAAGCACTTTGATGTCAATCATTTTTTGAAACGTCTTTTCTTTGTCGATGAGTTCCGTAGCAAAACAGTTCTCTTTGTGCAGTTTAAAACATCAGAATTTTGCTATTGTCATATTTCTCTTCCAGTTTGTTTGGCTGGAAACTGTTCATGGATGAGGGCATAGTAACGTTGCTTGACACTACGAAGTGTTATTGTGATTATATATTTAAATAATTTGTACGGTTTTATGGACAACGAGATTCTATTCAAAGGCTGTGGTATTTTTATGTACTGATATTTTAAACATAATAAAAATTATTTTTAAATAAAAAAAACCGGCTTCAAAAAGCATTAAGGAACTAAAAAGCAAAAAATAATTGGCTTTTCTAACCTATAAATGAAATTTATTTTACAATTGCAGTACGAAAATCAACTAAACTAAACACAGACAGATAAACTATTTTAATCTAACCTACCTACTACTACTACTACTATAAAACCTACCTAATTATATAGAACTACTTAAAAACATATAAATAATACTAAATAAACTATGTACTTTTAATCTATAATAAAGTTCTACAAGTTTTGGAGTCGGTGCCAAGCCCTTACGCAAAAAGTTGCTAAATTACAAACTACCTATTCTATCAACAACGAAAGTTATATAAAAACAAAAAAATATATATATTTCTTAGAATTGAATATGGAAACTAGATATTTGTTAACATACATAGGTACGTATAAAAAGGCGTTAGAAAAGCCAATTATTTTTTGCTTTTTAGTTCCTTAATGTTTTTTGAAGTCGTTTTTTTTTATATACATTTTTTCTTTCTTTTTAGTGGTATACAAATAAAAAAATGGTTATAGGTGGTAAGTAGGTACTTAGGATAGTGTAGGTGGTACATGATGGGGAGACCTTCCTTACGTGCCTCAATTCTGAAATGTAGACCTGTACCTTTCCGACAATTTCAAGTATTTTTTTTTTGTTTTCAACTAACTAGCCTAAACACTTGCGTTTCAGTTCCATCATCAGATCCCAGAAATCATTTAGTACCAACGTGTTTGCCAAGACAAAACAAACGAGCCTAAACTCGATGAGATTGCGTTATTGTATTACAAAGATCCCATGGCCACCTTCCTGCTCTATCATCAGATTTTGGAAAACATTCAGCACTAAAGCCCATGTAAAGACCAATCAAACGAGCCCAAACTCAATGGGATTGCGTCTTTGTATTACAAAGATCCCATGGCCATCTTCCTGCTCCATCATCAGACCCTGGAAAACATCCGGTACTAAAGTCCATGTAAAGACAAATCACACGAGCCTAAACTCGATGAGATTGGGTTGTTGTATCGCAAAAATCTCATGATTACCTTCCAGCTCTATCATCAGACCATGGAAAGCATTCAGCATCAAAGTCTATGTAAAGACGACTCAAACAAGTCCAAACTTGACGGCATTGGGTTGTTATCGTCAAATCGCTTCAAGTGTGCTGATAACATTTGAAGAGTTCCTTCGATTTTTCCAGGATTCCATGATCAGATCCTGACCTGATGATCATGGGACCAACTGGAAGGTATACTCTTTCAATCAACACAAGAATTTTCGTAATCAGTACAGGCGTCTTAAAGAAATCGGGGAACATACCTACATAAAAAAAAGATGCCGAAGAATTGAGAGCCTCCTCTTTTTTTTTAAGTCGGTTAAAAAGCAGTTTACACATACTTTGACGTACCGTTGACAATATAAATATCTATTGCCTAAGGTGTTACCGCAGCGTCAGTTATCGAACGCTTCCGAAACGGCTTAACAAATTTTTATGATATTGTTTGTAATCGGTAGGTATGAGACCTGTTCTCATGTCTCAGGCTATTTTTATATTACTAAGTTATGAGCGTCCTCCCCATAAACTTTGTTTTTATATTTTCTTGACTAAACGTATTTTAATTATTTGGAAAAATACAATATTTGGCGGTAGGTGCTAAAAAAGTGAACACATATCGAATTTTGAAAAGTCATTATTTAATTATTTTAAGTACTATTTTAATCATTTATTCACCTACTTTGAGTATAAAAGTTCACAACTAGACTGTACTCACATTAGTCACTGCATAACATTACTGAATGTAAAGTTGAGTCTGCACGTTACACCACCTGCCAGCACTTCACACACATTTGAAGTTTAAAATAAAGGAAGCACTTGAACACATATTTTAACACACCATAATGTCTGAATTGGAGAACATCAAGACTGCCCAGAACAACCTTGAGGAGATGTTTACAAAAAGGATGGCAGAGCTTGAGGCGCAGCTTCATGGTGGGTCTGCGAAGGATACTGTTGCGAAGGTGGCGGAGGAGTTCCGGACTTTTAAGGAGCTCATGTATGCAATGCTTGGGCTTCTACGCAAGCAAGTGAACGAATGCACCCAGGCAATTGATGTAATGGAGACCAGGCACAGGCGCAAGGCCCTTATATTCCTTGGAGTGCCCGAGGTTGACAAGGAAGACTGTAGGGCTTCACTACTGAAAGTAGTTAAAAAAATGGACCTTCCCGGTATATCAGGTGATAGCTTCACTGTATGCCACAGAATCGGTGCCTCATCTGATGCCCATCATCGGCCAATCCTAGCCTGGTTTGCCGGAATGAACTTGAGGTCTGATGTTTGGAGAGCCAAGACCAAGCTTAAGGGCACATCCGTGACGGTGAAAGAGTTCCTGACGAGATCCAGGCAGGCTATCTTCGACCAGGCTCGGCAGCATTTCGGGATCCGTGCCTGTTGGACACAAGACGGTGTCATCATGGTGAAGGCGTCGGATGGCACTCGCCATAAGGTTACAACTTCAGACGACCTGGACCGACTGTTCCAGAAATACCCCAAGCAGGCAAGCGGTTCTGCGTCCGTGAGCAAGAGCGGCGCCGGGGCTGTTACGAACACAACATCTAAGGCGCGTAAATAAACTATCAGCGCTGTTCTACTACTTTCTATATACTCTTTCTTCAATTTTATTCACTTATTTCATTGTTTAGAATGTATGTTTAGTTTGTTTGTTTAGATGTATCACAAATAATCACAATCACAAAGTGAATTGTGAGGTAAGTTTGACATTGACACATTTGACAGCCTATTGATACGTTCAGAAATTATTATTTCAATGTTTTCTTTGTTCGCCTGCGGAGTATTTATTTCTCGAGGTCGACGTCGGGGGGGCTAAAGCCGTCCTTGGCGTCGTCTATTGTCCACCTTGTGCTAACTTTTTCTCCAGTCTCCAACCGATTCTGGAATCTTTAGGGTCAGAGTACACACATCACATCATCATGGGCGATTTTAACACCGATCTCCTTTCCCAACATTCCAGTCGCTCCCGCAAATTACTTGACGTCGTTCAGTCAGCCAGCCTCCACATACTACCTTTGCAAGCAACTCACCACAATAGCAATGGCGAGGACACATGGCTGGACTTAATCCTCACCTCTGATCCTTCCTTAGTTGCATACCATGGCCAACTATCCGCTCCAGGATTTACCCGTCATGACCTCATTTTCCTTGTATACCGTCTAAAACCTCCTAAGTCCCCTCCCAAAGTTCTGCACAGGCGTTGTTTTGGTGGTATCGATGTGAATAAACTCAGTGAGGACGCTTCTGGGTTGAACTGGGACAACATGTTATCTGCCTCAAAAAATTTTATACGTAAAGGTACTGCGGAGGTAGATTGCGACACGACCACCTCTCCTACCAACCCGGTCGTTACGTATAAGAACGTACCCCGGTAGGGAGTAAGAGGTGGAAGGAAGAGATGGTGTAAGCCAACTCTCAGAGACCAGAATTGCGTGTGCGTTAGAGTTGGAAAACCCTTCCAACAAATCACTATAGTGACTTGGTATGCTCTGCGCATTTATGTGGCAAACGTTAAACAACGACCGACTTCGTTGCGCAAATGCATTTTGCAGGTATTCACATAAGGTACCATCCGCAGAACAGAAACTCTCGTTGTCAGAAGATGAAATTGACTCATTAGCCGAAAGATATGTATCAAAGTCCATCATATAATATGTATGTAATAAAATATATAGAATAATATATGTAGTAAAATAATAAAAAAAAACTAATATATATGATATGCAATATAAAAATATATAAATTATTTTGTATACA